>CM035154.1:11479972-11721988 GCA_020205615.1 Panax quinquefolius
ATACAAATATTGGTTTACTAGATATTATACAAACTCTGCAAGGAGTCGCCATTTATAATTATTATCACCTACTATTTCACCAGGTGGTGGAGAACTACTAATGCTATCCTCTTAGTTCCATTCTTAAGGTCCCGACTCGTTCTGTATACGGAGACTTCATTTGTAAGATAATAAAATCAGCGATCAGCTGCTTGGCTAAAATGGGGATGTGCGAAGTATAAATATGCAATTATTCACTAAAGAGTCGGGCCGTATATATGGTTGTGTATTCTAATGTGTGATCATTGCAACAAGCGATCCAATGTTTTTCCTGACGGCTGAGTTAATCTTCTGGCGTCATTTGGCAACATTAAAAGAGTCGTGTTATGCAAGACAATCCACTATCTGCGTAATACGTACAACTTTATAAATAAAGATGAATTTTTCTATAAATATTATTTTTGAATATTATAGAATAAATTTGATATAATATTATAGTTGTGGGTAATATTTATAAATTTTGCAAAGTATGCAAGTTGTTATAAAATATTAGTTTGGTGGGGAATATTCTTACAATGAATATTACGTCTCGATGTCGATCATTGGTGGACCCCATGCGGAAATTATTGTCGGATTGAAAATGACAAAATATTTTTTATAAAAATAACTTGGCGGAGGTGTTCTGAATTAAAAGCTGTTGAACTACCGGTGGTAAAGAAATGCGATGTCTGGCGTGGTTGCGTAGTAGCAGCACGGTATTGATTATTGATGTTTACGTGAGAAGTCACTCGGTATGCTTTCGATTATTACTACTGATAATTAACTGCATCATATCTATTATATTATTGATTGATTATTGTCACGAGATCATACATATAATATGTTATAGTATAAAATCAATAATTGAGGCGACAAGATTATAAATGATTAATAATTGTTGAAAGATTAAATATGTGTTGATGAAAAATAAAATGATTTGTGGTAAGTTTGATTATTTTATGGGGGCTCGTATAATAAATCATCTAAGAGTCTCTTACGTCGATAATAATTACCCTTAATGAATAGTAATTACCTTCGTCGATAGTAATTACCTTTGTGAATAGTATTTACCTTAATCGATAGTATTTACCTTCGTTAATAGTAATTACCTTTACAGGACGTCGAACCACTTGTCGTTTCACATTACGGTGAACGAACCACTGTCGTTTCACATTACTGAGCGTCGAAACCGATTCGTCGAGCCACTTGCTTTTCTTTTCACACGGCGGTCTTAAGCTAGAAATCTTCTATAAATAGAGGCTGAGGGCTTCATTATTTTCACGAATTCATTCAAGCTATAGAGAGAAGAAAGTATAGAGAATAAGAGAAAAAGAAGAGTATTTTATTCTTACTACCTTCTTTATGGTATTCAATCTCTACCAAAAGTAAGGGGTGTTATTCTTTCTTATTCATGAAGAGAGCATTTGTTATTCCATTGCTTATTATTACATTGGAATAACTTTGTATACGCTGTGGTTTACCTATACTTGGTGACATTCTTCTATTATTTTGTTGGAACATCACATGCATGTGTGTTTTACAGGACTGGTTAAAATCTTTATTATTACATTGGAACATCTTTCTGCATGTGTTTTACTGGGACTGGTTTAAATCTTTATTATTACATTGGAACATCACATGTGTGTGTTTTACAGGACTGATTTCGTCTTTATTATTGTGTTGGAATATCTATCATGTGTTTTTACTGGATGCAGTTCCATCTTTATTATTACATTGGAACATCACATGCGGTTGTGAATTTCACGACACAGTTCCGTTATTTATTATTACTTGTTGGAATAACTTTTATGCATGCGATCTATCGCGTGCGTGGTGATTTCTTTTGTTATTCCATTCTTTATTATACCCGGTTGGTTAAAACTTTGACTTATACTCCATGAAATTAGTGGAATATCCTTGATATTTGCGTTTCATCGATATCTTTTCATGAAAATATTCTTGATCATTCTTGAATTTTACTCTACAAAAGCGATGTCGTATTGATAATTTGGGCGTTAAAAATTCTGGATAAAATAATTCTTAAACTTGTTTTATTGAATTCTTATATCATTGTCATCATCCTCATATTTATATTTTTTTAAAAGTCATCATGGCACGTAGTGCATAGATGGACTTGGTATGATTATGACCGAGAGACTATTGATTGTAATCATGGTAGTAATATTACAAATGATGTGGTAAAAATCCTCGATGGTAGTAGTGCGCATTGATGGGCGATTGTTGGCATGATCGTGACCATTAATGAATACACAAATATTCTTGCCCGTGATGCATGAATAATTATGGTCGTGATCTTAAAGAATATCCTTGGCGTAGTAGTGCGAGGGTGATTCGATGATGTGGAATATTTATTAAAAGTTTGAGTCTCGGTACTATACCTTGATGATGAAAACCTTTTAAAACCTAAAGATAGTAGACTTTATTTTCTACTTGACTCTTTTAATGGATTAAATATTCATTGCAGTTAAAGCGGTTTGTATTGTATTTTATCGGTTTAACATTGTTGAAGACTATTGATAATTTATTACGCATTATCTTAGTCGTAATATTTCTTCTTGGGCTAGTTGAGCTCACCTTTCTTTCAACATTCTCTTGAGGAAATGAGAATATAAATTTGGGACGAGTCGGGGAAGCAGTGATGGTCTGAAGATAGCATTAGTAGTCCTCACATTACATGAAATAGTGTGATAATAATTATAATGAGGACTCCTTTTTGAGTTTGTATAATATCTAGTAGACGATATTTGTATTTAAACTCACGATTTATGTCGTATTGTACCACGACAGTTATGTTAGTAAGTTGTATTTAAATTACATACCATGTAATTAAGTGGCGACCCAAGATGGGTGATGTATACCTAATTTTGGGGCGTCACGGTTGATATCGAGCTTGAGGATATAATCCAGGCTAAGATGTGAGAATAGTACTAGGGGGAGATACAGGAATACCTTGTTAGTATGACCTTCCTAAGTTTATGTGTTATTTTATTGGTTGGTCGAAAGATAGGGATAATTTGTTACATGTCAATTAACCTTTTGTTTTGTGGCGATGTCTGAAAATGACATCGAGAATGTTGAGAATAGCAATGGGCCTGACGATCGTTGATTCACCACATGTCGATAATCGAGGATAATGTGCATCGGGAGGCGACAATCCTCAATGCAAACAACAACAATGACCAAATGATGAATGATCAAATGTTCGAGAGGCTTTATGCGATTTATGCAATGCAATGAGGAGAGCTCACTCATCCAAAAGCGTAGGTGGAAACACGAAAAACTCTCGGGCGGTCACCATTAAACAATTCAAGGGCTGGGACCACCGGAGTTTAAGGGAGAGCAAAAACCACTTACAGCGGAAGCATGGATAAAAAGCAGTTACCAAGATATTTGATGTCTTGGGATGCTCAGAGGCAAAGTTCCCTTCTTGCTTTTATGTTGCTTGGAGGCGGATTCTTGGTGGGAATCGGTAAAAGCGTACTCGACTTCTTTGTCTTGAAGATATCTTGGGAGAAGTTCGGAGTACATTCAACGACAAATACTTTCACGAAAGTATTAGCCATACGTGAAGGAGGTGGAATTTATCAAGTTGGAACAAAACAATATGGCCAGTGTCGTACGTCTGACGAGGCAAAATTTGCGGAGTTATCACGGTTTAAATCCCACTTGGTGGATAATGAAGAGAGAATGGCGCGAATGTTTTTAAGAGGTTTGAAGCGGAATCGTCGACATCTTATTTCTCATAAAGCGTGTTTGTATTCGGATGTTGTAAATAGGGCTCGATTAGTGGAGCGCGATAATGAGTCAACCAACTACTAAAAGAAGCGGTAAGCAAAATTATAATACCGGCGAGAGTAGTCATCGAAGCGGTGACAACAAAGCGTGGAGGAATCAACGGGCGGATATGGTAACCACTTGGTGGTAATCGAGGCCAAAACAATAAGAATGGACATTTTAAGAAAGGAGATTCAACAATGGTGGAAAAGGCGTCGACACCGGCACCCGTTGTTAAGGAAGGAAAAAGACCACCTATCATATGCTTTAAATGCGGAGGAGAGGACACATCGATCAAAGCTGCGTCATGCAAAGTCAAAGCGTGTTATAATTGTGGAAGAAAGGTCAACTTAGCTCGATTTTGTCGTTCTGAAAGACAAATTCAATAGGATGGAGCACCAAAGGCCATCGAGAAAATTCAAAGCCGTTAGTCTGAGGAGAGCGTTTGTTGTGACCTCCCAAAGAGCAAGGAATCGAATGAGGTCATCACCGGTAAGCTTATCATAAACTCTAATGAAGTCTATACTTTATTTGATCTGGGATTCTACCCATTCTTTTATTTCTCTCTTTGCGCTCATCGATTAAATTTGACTCGGAGAAATTAGACTTTGACTTATCTGTGGAAACTCAGTTGGGAGAAACCTTCATTACATCCATTGTTTATAAGTCTTGTTTGGTTCAAATCGGTACCCTCACATTACTGTCGATCTTATTTCATTAAAAATACTTGCATTTGGCGTGATTACAAGGGATTGATTGGTTAACTACTTATCATGCAAAAATTGATTGTTTTAAATAAGGTTGTTAGCTTTCATATTCCTAATCAACCTATTATGTGATTTGAACGACCAAACCATTAAAATCAATCACGGTCGTCTCGAGCCATAAAAGCTATTAGTTTATTGAAAAAGCGGATGTCGAAGCTTTCTTAGCTCATATCCTGATTTAAATAAAAATACGTCGATTTTAAGCGATATTCCTATTGTTAATAAATTTCTGGCGTATTCCTGAAAGAACTTCTGGCCTACCCCAGGCGTGAAATTGAATTTTTATCGACCTTGAACCGGTACAAAACCTATTTCCAAAGCCCATATCGAAGACTCTATTGAACTTGAGTTAAAGACCCAATGCGAGGAATTGTTAGACATTGGCTTTATTAGTCTAGTACTTCTCCTTGGGGTGCTCCTGTACTATTAAGTGAAGAAGAAAGATGGGAGTATCGACTTTGTATTGATTATCGGGAGTTGAATCATGTCACCATCAAAAATAGGTATCCATTGCCGCGTATTGATGACTGTTTGACCCGATTGCAAGGAGCCAAATTCTTTTCAAAGATTGATCTTACGTTAGGATATCACCAATTGAAGATTAGAGCCGTGACATTCGAAAGGCGACTTTGGAACTTCGATGCGGGCATTATGAATTCTAGTCATGTCCTTTGGATTGACTAATGCTCTCTTTGCCTTCATGGATATGATGAGCCAAGTATTCAAGGAATATTTAGATCACTTTGTGGTCGTCTTTATTGATGACATCCTTATTTATTCCAAAAGCCGTGAAGATCATGAAAACAACACTTGAGGTGACACTCCAAAAGCTTAAGTGAATATAAGCTTTATGCGAGTTGAAGAAATGTGAGTTACGGCTTGAAGAAGTAGCATTCCTTGGGCACGTGGTATCAAGTCATGGAATATCTGTTGACCCAATGAATTGAAGCTATTGGCTGGGAACAACTTAAATCGATGGCCGAAATCGTAGCTTTCTCGGTTTAGGCTGGTTGTTATCGGAGATTAAGTGGAAGGATTTTCTCGAATCGCTATTCCATTATTTCGGTGACTCGGAAAGATCTGAAAGTTCGGTTGGAGCGAAGAATGTGAGAAGAGTTTTCAAGAACTTCGAGAGAGACTTATTTATTTTGTTACGTGAATACCATCGGCTCGGAGGATTTGTCATCTCACGGTGATGCTTGAGCAAAAGGGTTGGGATGTGTTCTTATGCAACATGGAAAAGTTATAGCTTATGCCTCGCGACAACTCAAAAGAATATGAGAGGAATTATCCTACTCATGATCTAGAGTTAGCATTATTATCTTCTGCTTAAATTTGGAGGCATTACTTGTATGGGGAGAAAGTGGAGATCTTTACGGATCATAAAAGCCTCAAATATTTCTTCACTCAAAAGGAACTCAACATGCGACAACGACGTTGGCTTGAAGCTGATGAAAGATTATGATCATACCATCCAATACCATCTGAAAAAGCGAGCGTGGTAGTGGCGCGTTGAGTAGAAAATCATATCTGAAATCTGAGTGCGATATTGTCAACGCAAGGCCCATTTTGTGTGACTTGCAAAGGATGGAGATAGAGTTAAAGACTCGAGGGACGCGTGTGATGATAAGCGAGTATCTGAGTAGAACAAACTTTAATCGATAAAGTTAAAAGGCTGCTCAAGCTACGGACACAGGCCCGATGCGTATGAGGAAGAAAGTGCAAGAAGGTGCTTTATCTTGGGAAGCAAGAATCGATGAAGAAGGAATACTTGAGTCGACTCCGGACTTTGTGTTCTAACGACCACGATTTAAAGTATAATATCATGATGGGCGCGCACACACACCATTTGCAATCCATCACAGGGAGTACCAAAATGTATCATGATATTAAATCGTACATTTTGGTGGAAGCAATATGAAGAGAGAGATAAGCGTTGTTTATCTCAGGTGTCTAACTTGTCAACGAGTTAAAGCGGAGCATCAAGTACCAAAAGGTCCATTGCAACCACTTGAAATTCCGAGAATGGAAGTGGGAGCACATTACCATGGATTTAGTTCTGGTCTTCTTCTAAGGTTTCTCAAGGCATTGATGCGATTTGGGTCATTGTTGATAGATTGACCAAGTCTGCTCATTTCTTCTGAATCTGAGAAACTTATACACTTGAGCGTCTTGCTCGTATGTACATAAACAAGATTGTAAGCGCATGGTATCTTGGTATCCATAGTTTACGATCGAGACCAAGATTCACTTCACGATTTTGGGTTAGTTTGCAAAAAAGCTATGAAGCGCAGACTTACGATTTAGCTCGGCATATCATCCTCGAGCGGACGGACGGTCGGAGAGGACTATTTAAACTCTTGAAGATCTATTAAGACTACTGTGTCCTTGATTTCAAGGGAGTTGGGACAAGTTCTTACCATTGGTGGAGTTTTCCTACAACAACAGTTATCAAGCAAGTATTGGCATGGCTCCATTCGAGCGTTGTATGGAAGAAAGTGTCGTTCTCCGGTATCTTTGGGATGAGGGTGGGTGAAACAACGTTGTTGGGGCCGGGAGTTGATGCGTATGACTACGAAAAAGATTCAAACGATCAAACAACGTATAAAAACCTCACAAAATCGACAAAAAAGAGTTATCTTGATCTTCATCGAAAGGGCGTGGAATTCGATATAGGAGATCATGTGTTTGTTAAGAGTTGCTCCATGGAAAGGAGTTACAAGATTTGGAAAGAGATGAAAACTTAATCCTCGATTCATCGGTCCATTTTAATCCTCGATCGAGTAGGCGTGGCTATAGACTACTTTCTGCTGAAATATGTCTCGTGTTCATAACGTTTTTCACATATCTATGTTACGTAAATATGTGAAAGACCCGAACCATATTATTGAGTTAGAATCGGACGAAATAGCGGAAGATTTGGCGTATGAAGAGGTTCTGTTCAAATTTTGGATAAGAAGGAACATATTCTACGCTCGAGTTATACCCCAATCGAAAGTTTTGTGGAGGAACCACGATGTTGAGGAAATGACTTGGGAGTTAGAATCTGAAATGAAATCAAGGTATCCTTACCTCTTGACATACCAGTCGTACCCCCTAATTTGGGCGAAATTTCATAAGAAGGGAGGTTGTAAGACCCCGACTTTTATAAATAAAGATGAATTTTTATATAAATATTATTTTTGAATATTATGGAATAAATTTGATATAATGTTATAGTTGTGGGTAATATTTATAAATTTTGCAAAGTATGCAAGTTGTTATAAAATATTACGTTTGGTGGGGAATATTCTTTTGTTAGGGAATATTAAATACAATGGCTCAATCATTGGTGGACCCCACAATGAAATTATTATCGGATTGAAAAAGCGACAAAAAATATTTTATAAAAATAACGGAGGAGGTGTTCTGTTTAAAAGCTGTTGAACTACCGGTGGTAAAGAAATGCGATGTCTGGCGTGGTTGCATAGTAGCTACGGTATTGATTATTGATGCTTACGTGAGAAGTCACTCAACTATGCTCAATTATTGCTACGATAATTCTTGCATCATATCTATTATATTATTGATTCAATTATTGTCACAAAATATATCATCATATAATATGTTATAGTATAAAATCAATAATTGAGGCGACAAGTTATAAATGATTAATAATTGTTGAAAGATTAAATATGTGTTGATGAAAAAAAAATGATTTGTGGTAAGTTTGATTATTTTATGGGGGCTCATATATCATCATCTAAGAGTCTCTTCGTCGATAGTAATTACCCTGAATAATAATACCTTCGTCGATAAGTAATTACCCTTGTGAATAGTATTTACCTTCGTCGATAGTATTTACCTTCGTTAATAATGTAATTACCTTTACCAGGGACGTCGAACCACTTGTCGTTTCACATTACGGTGATGAAACCACTTGTCGTTTCACATTACAAAGGCGTCAAACCGGTTAATCGAGCCACTTTTGCCTTTTCACGGCGGCGGTGCTAAGCTAGAAATCTTCTATAAATAGAGGCCTGAGGGCTTCATTATTTTTTCACTTAATTCATTCAAGCTATAGAGAGAAAAGTATAGAGAATAAGAGAAAGAAGAAGAGTATTTTGTTCTTACTTCTCTTTGCGATTCAATCTCTACCAAAAGTAAGGGGTGTTATTCTTTCTTATTCATGAAGAGAACATTGTTATTCCATTGCTTATTATTACTATTGGAATAACTTTGTATCGCCATTTACCTATACTTGGTGACATTCTTCTATTATTACATTGGAACATCACATGCATGTGTTTTACAGGACTGGTTCCGTCTTTATTATTACATTGGAACATCACATGCATGTGTTTTACAGGACTGGTTAAAATCTTTATTATTACATTGGAACATCACATGCATGTGTTTTTACAGGACTGGTTCCGTCTTTATTATTCATTGGAATATCCTATACATGTGTTTTTACATTGGATGCAGTTCCATCTTTATTATTACATTGGAACATCCCATGCGGTGTGTGAATTTCACTTCACGACTTTGTTACGTTATTTATTATTACTGTTGGAATAACTTTTATGTCTGCGATCTATCGCATGCATGGTGATTTCTTTTGTTATTCCATTCTTTATTATACCCGGTTGGTTAAAACTTTGACTTCTATACTCCATGAAATTAGTGGAATATCCTTGATATTTGCGTTTCATCCATATCTTTTCATGAAAATATTCTTCCGATCATTCTTGAATTTTACTACTCTAAAAACGATATCATATTGATAATTTGGGCGTTAAAAATTCTGGATAAAATAATTCTTGAACTTGTTTTATTGAATTCTTATATCATTGTCATCATCCTCATGTTTATATATTTTTTTAAAGTCATGTGGCTGTGGTGCATAGATGGACTTGGTATGATTATGACCGAGAGACTATTCGGTGTAATCTCATGGCCGTAATGTTACAAATGATGTGGTAAAAATCCTCGATTGGTAGTAGTGCATTGATGGACGATTGTTGGCATGATCATGACCATTAATGAATACACAAATATTCTTGGCCCGTAGTGCATGAATAATTGTGGTCGTGATATCTTAAAGAATATCCTTGGCCGTAGTAGTGCGCGGGGTGATTCGATGATGTGGAATATTTATTAAAGTCGAGTCTCATTTATACTGCTGTGATGAAAATGTGGCGCCCCAAAATAGGTATACATCACCCATTACGAGTTGTCAATACATAGATGCATGAAACAATCTACAACTTTATTATTACAACAAGATGGCTGCTGAGAGTTTAAATACAAATATTATCTTACAAACAATATTTATACTCAAATAAATCCTCATCACATTTATTGATACATTATTTTACAAAATGGTGAGGACTACTAAACAACTCTCTCTAGAACCTTCATTCCATACCCAGGCTACTGTACTCGCTATATTCTAGCCTCCACGAGAAAAATGGAACAAAAAGGAAAAGGGTGAGCTCAACTAGCTTTCGATAAAGAATATTATGACTAAGATAATATACAACAAATTATCGTTAGTCTTCAACGAGGGGAAAAATCTAATAGAATACTGATAGACAACAAATTTTAAATCAATATTCATGGTGGAAACAATAATTCATTAGAAGAGTTAAGTAGAGAATGCAAACTACTATCTTACATGTATGAATTTAAAAGTTCATCGTCTATCTTTTATCCTGTAACATCAATCAATATACATCTAGAATCAAATATTCATCTTTGCTTTACGAGCCAAAGATATTCATCGATTAATCATGTGTTCATTTAAACACTGTTCATCTTTTGCACTACTGGGCCAAAGATATTCTTCAGAAATCATTCATCTTTGCACTGGGCCAAAGATATATTCCATAATATCATCATTTAAGGCGAGGATGATGAAAATATTTTTTAAAAAGCGAATCCATTGAAAACAAAATGACAAGGATTAAGGATTAAGAATTAGTACTTGGTTTTATCCATGTCCAACAATACCTCAAAAATAATCATAGTGGTGTAAAATTCAAGAATGATCAAAACATGGATCTGATCAAAACTAGTATCCGAGTAGATATTTTGGACGAAAAGAAGAAATTTTATTTTTCGGTGAATAGTCTTGAGTATCGTGAATAGTAACTCAGACCACGAAAGATAGAAATTCCACAAAAAACATCTTCACGCTTACGTGAATAGTACTTTCGTGAATAGTAACTCGTGAATAGTAACTCGTGAATAGTAACTCGTGAATAGTAACCCCGACATGAAAAAGTTCCAAATTTGATAAAAACTTCATATCAACATTTCAAAGATAATGATATTGAAGAAATAATATCATTACGAAAAAAAATAATATCCACTTACCTCGAAAGATCGATCTTACAAATTAGAATCTAGGGTATAGTCTTTGGAGGAACTTGCCGTAGTCTAGCAATACTCAAAGTATACTCAAAATACTCACAAGAATACGCTCGATAATATAGAGAGAAAACTTGATTTACGGTGTGATTTTCAATTCTAACCCAAGCACCCTATTTATAGGAAAATGCTTAGAACACCAAAGCGAAAATTTAATAAAATAATAATATTTCTTAAAAATTTCAAGCCCACCTTAGAAATCTGATTTCAGATCATTTATAACACAATTGAGCCACTCAATTGCAACAAAAAAACGTTTTTCTTACAAAAAATATTTTAAACTCCCAAAAATCAATTATTTGAACTTGAACTTCAATAATTCTTAATAAATAGCCCTTTCATCGGAAAAATTTGAATCTCGCGAGTTTTTTATAGGATTTCAATTCTCTACAACTTTGCGAAGAAAGTTTTTCCAAATTCCAAATAGAAATTGGCCAAAATCCACAAGCAGTGCGATTTTACAGTTTATAATCAAATTTCGGTCGATAAATGGGGTCCACCGACATGTTTAACATGTTTTAAATATTTATTGCAACAAAAATACTCTTCCTCCTCGTATACTCATATATCCCACATTAGATTGTAAAAATATCACCAGTTAATATATTATTAAAATAATATATTTAAATGAATTATTTTATCGGAAAAAGATAAAATATTAATTTTCAACAATTGTCATTTTAAAAATTTTCTCCATCTATATCCACATAAAATCAATATTTTCCTCATCATATAAATCAATAATTAATTATTCACAAATAATATTACGAGAATCACAATATTGACAACCGAGGCGGTTCAGGAAAAGAGGGGTTTTCCAATAAAATTTCTTCTTCTTGGCGGCGCGCAATTAGGTGACCAAACCTCTCCTTGAAGCGAACTTTCTAGACATTGCCAATAATGTTATCTAATAATATTATTAGATAATATGAATTATTGCTTCGATAATGAAAAATCTTGTGTAATGACAATTATTGAAACAACAACAATATAAAATATCAACGCGCACAATTATTAACTCGATAAAATCTTTGAGCGATAATTCTCATAACCATTATTGAGTAGTGCCTTCAATAATTGGTGCAATCTGGTAATCTTCTTGTCTTAACAACGGCGTATTCTGTGTTTTAACCACAGGGTATTCCAATAGTGTTACTTGATAAACAACTACTGTAGTTATTTTTAAACAACTTATATTTGTCGTTTTCTTCATCCAATCGCTTTCAGTTATGGGGCCCACACATGGTATTTTGCTTGGCCGTCGTACGAATATTCCTGACGATCTGAATATTCCACGACCAAACGCGAATATTCCCAACAATGATGAATATTTTATAACCATTTGCTTATTTTGAAATATTTGCGTATTTAACCCCTAACTATCCACATTAATCAAATCAACCCTTACTATTTCAAAATAATAAATAAAGGAAATTCCTTTTTATTTAAAAATTTGGGGTCTTACAACCTCCCTCCTTATGAAATTTAAGTCCTCGAAATTGGCGTGACGTACTGCGTGTTTGAATAGGTGAGGATACCTCGCTTTCATTTCCGTTCCAATTCCCGGTCATTTTCTCTATAGCATGATTCCTCCACAAAACTTTAACTTGTGGTATGACCTTTCTTGCGTAGGACATGCTCCTTCCTATCCAAGATCTTGTGCAAGTACCTCCTCATACGTTAAGTCTTGGCTATCTCGTCAGGTTCTAACTTCAATAACGTGGTTCGGGTCTTTCACATATTCTGAAATACGGATATGTGAAACACATTATGAACACGAGACATACTCGGAGTAACGCAAGTCTATAGGCTACATTTCTACTCGGTCAAGAATTTGAAATGGACTAATAAATCATGGATTGAGCTTTCCTCTCTTCCCAATCTTGTAACTCCCTTCCATGGAGCAACTTCATGACAATACATGATCCCTACATTAAATTCCACGTCCTTTCGATGAAGATCCGCATAACTCTTTTTGTCGATCTTGTGCCGCTTTTATATCGTTGCAAATCATTTGGATCTTTTCGGTGAGTCATACGTCTTAACTTTCGGGTCCCAACAATGTTGCTTCACCCACCTCATCCCAACATATTGGAGAACGACATTTTCGTCCATATAATGCTTCAAATGGAGCCACACCTATTTTGCACGATAAGCTTTTGTTGTAGGAGAATTCCACCAATGGTAAATACTTATCCCAACTGCCCTTGAAGTCTGGGACCACGAGTCTTAATAAATCTTGAAGAGTTTGAATAGTCCTCTCGATTGTCAAATCGTTTGGGGATGGTATGCGAACTAAATCGCAAATCCGTGCCCATAGCTTTTTGCAAGATAACCCAAAATCTTGAAGTGAATCTTGGGTCACGATCTGAAACTATGGATACAGGCATACCATGCAACCTCACAATCTCATTCACGTCATACTAGCAAGGCGTTCGAGGGAATAAGTCTCCGTATCGGCAAAAATGAAGCGAGACTTGGTTAATCTATCAACAATAACCCAAATAGCATTGATGCCTTGAGAAACCGTAGGAAGACCCGTAACGAAATCCATAGCAACGGACCCTTAGGTACAAGATGCTCCGCTTTTACACGTTGGCAAGTTAAACACATCGAGATAAACTTTGCAATCTCTCTCTTCATATTGTTCCACCAAAATGTATGTCGAAGATCACGATACATTTTAGTACTTCCAGGATGGATTGCAAATGGCGTATTGTGTGCCTCCATCATAATCTTGTACTTCAAATCAGAGTCGTTAGGAACACAAAGTCTAGAGTGGACTCGATGAAAGTAGTATGCACACAAGCCAATCATGTTTGATGATAAAGCATATACTTTGTAACAATCTTATTCATTTATTAATAAAAAGTATTAATTTATTAAAGGCTTTTAATTATCTACGTGATCTTTGTTTTTATAATATGTGATAAACCCATAGTTTTAAGCAATGCTTTTAGAATAATGATGATGATCATTCTAATGAGATCTAAATTCTTAGAAAGCTTAAAACTAAAATAGTTCCCAATCATTGGATTACTAAATTGGGGATTAGTGAATCCGGATAGATTGGTACATCGTTCTTTGCTCATTGGATGAGGATGATTGATCTCATGAATCATTTGTGTGGAACACTAAAACAAGTATGTAGGTGCTTATTAGAGAATAAGTTCCTTTGAGCATTGGCTTTCGCTAAGGAATACCTAATGGAGTTTTATTTGCTGTCATCGATAGGAATTCACCGTAGTGATAGTAGTCTGACAAGTGATCCTTGGACTTGAGATCATCATAGTATCTTGTGTATGATGAGTTATACTTTGACTTATTCCTTAAGACCCTTAGGGTATATCAAAGGGTATGCTTGGGTATAATAAGTTGCATACATGGAGATAATGTATGATCGATAAAGAATCTACCACTTCAATAAAAGAAGAAATGTCTATGCGATTCGATAAATGACAACCCAATAGTCCTTGGCGGCGAAATGAAATTAGAAAGGAGTTTCTAATTTGCATTATTTGAGTTAATGCATTTAAGGATCGAAATACATATAATTAAATAAAATAAGACTTGTGATAATTCCATGTCTTATATTTAATTGGGACATTGTATGGTGGAAGGATTGAATTATGCGGTAACTATTTACTCAAAGGTTCTTTAATGATTAATGTTGAAATCTATATTATCGAAAAGTCGTTGATCATTAGGAGAGGCTTATCCTATTGTAGAATAAATATTATTTAAATAAATTAATTGTTTAATTTATTTATTTAAATAAGATTAGAATTGTTCTAATTGATTTATTCACAACCGGTTTAATATGGAGAACCTAAAGGGTCACACCATAAAAGGAAGAATAATTATTTAAGAAGTTAATGGCATAATCGTAATAATATGTTAAGTATATTTAATTTAATCTATGGTGATAGAATAAATTAAATAGCTTAATATTATTATTTAATATTTTAGAAATATTAAATATAAATTAATAAGAGGAGTCTTATTAATATTATTACAATTATTATTATTTTAATTTCTAAAAGAGTTTAGGAATTAATTTAATATAAGTACTCTCATTTATTCCTAATTGGATTAGGAAGGAAAATTAGTTAAAGGAGTTTAATTAATTATCCCTAATTAGATTAGGGAGCTTAATTAATTAAAATAATTTAATTAATTAAATAAATCTCAATTCCTTAATTGTTAAGGTGGGTTGCCCACATCTATAAATAAGAGGAGTCTTATTATGGGTGAGATATGGGTTGTTGACTTTAACAAAAGTACGTAATAATTCCAAGTTGTTGGGAGTGTGCCTTTTCTATAGAGATAGAAAACTAGGGTTAGCCATAACACCCATCTTCTTGAATTTTATTCTTCCTTGGTGGATCACCTCTAGAGGCCAAACATTTGGGTGGCTAACGTTGATCAAAGGAAGGAACCAAACCCGGTGGATTCAAGATTGAGCGAAAGGATTTGGAGGTGAACTTGTACGAGGAAGCTCGATCTTGAGGATGTGATTTATTCTTTATCTTTTCGTTTAATTAATAATTATGCATAAAGGATGATCCGGGTTTATGGTTTGTAAATTTTTTAAACTCGATTTTACTGCACGCTTAATTTAATTTTTGCAATTTGATTGCGTTCATGAATATTACAAACCTAACGATGGCATCGAGCCAAACCTTTATCTGAATTATTAATTGTTTTAATTTGATATGTATATTGATATGTGTTTAAAACAATTTAATTGGGCATAATTTTATTATATAAAATTTAATAAAGAAATCAAAAAAAAAAAAAAAAAAACGTCTTTGTTTTTTTTTTTTAAGGACGAATATGTGTCATTTGTTTAAAAGCAACATAAAATGAAATTAAAAATATCAAAAAGCAAAAGCGAAGATGTGACATAAAAAAAAAAAAAAAAAAATGTCTTTTTTTAGTGCCCACGGACTACATCGATATAGAAAATAAGTGCAATTACCACTCACTATATAGTGAATAGAGACTCTAAGCCTCACTTTCGTAACCATTGGTTTAATTAACTCCTCACTTGAATGGGTAGCCATGCATTAAACGGAAATATTATATATATATAATATATTACGAATATATATATATATATATATATATATATATCTTAATTATTATATAATTAAAATAAAAGTTTATTTTAATTTTAAAATAAAAGGTTTATTTTAATATTAAAATATAAAGTTTTATTTTAATCTTAATAATTTTATAATTAAAATAAAAAAAGTTTATTTTAATCTTAAAATTAAAGGTTTAATTTAATATTAAAATAAAAGAGTTTATTTTAATTTTAAAATTAAAATTTCATCTTAACTAATTAGAGTTGGAATTGGATTCCATAATAACTAATTGGAGTTGAAATTGGATTTTATTTTTCCTAAAATAAAGGAGTTTATTTGTGAATAGGAAAGTAAATCCATCTTTCCTTAAATAAAGGAGTTTGTTTAGATATGAAATAAGATTTTATATTATTCAAAATAAAAGAGTTTATTTGTGAATAGGAAAGAGAATCCATGTTTTCTTAAATAAAGGAGTTTATTTAAATATGAAATAAGATTTCATATTATTCAAAATAAAGGAGTTTATTTGTGAATAGGAAAGAATATCCGTGTTTCCTTTAATAAATTTTTTTTTTACATGGAATTGGATTCCATAATTAATTAAAATAAAGAGTTTATTTTAATTAAAGATTTTTTTTTTTTATTACATGGAATTGGATTCCATAATTAATTAAAATAAAGGAGTTTATTTTGATTAAAATTTTGATTAAAATAAAATAGTTTTATTTTGATTTAAATTTGGATTAAAATAAAGGAGTTTATTTTGATTCAAAATAGATTTTATACTAACTAAATTTGCCCATTAAATGATATCAATATATATATTAAATGTTTATTATTCATAAGATGAATGTTATTTATTGATCGTATGATGATGTGTATGATAATAAATGGGATTGATTAAGAATTTATTGACGATGCGATTGGATTTTATTTTAGTTGGATGCATGAATGTATGGGTTTTATTAAATGGGAATTACTGCGTACCTCGTTTTCTCTAATTTTTCTTAATGTAAATTCTATCTCCCTTCTATGTACTTCCCTTGATTTAACGATCGAGGTTTCTATTTATTTTAAATAGTTTTGTAATAGGAATAGTTAGAATTAATTTTAGAAAATTAGAGATCAAAGAAAAGGAAATGAGGCGACTTGAAGACCGTTTGTAATGGAGCCCGGTTTAAATGTAATAGTTATATTTAAATATTATTTCTTGCACCCCTAGGGTTTGACCTTTTGGTTCACTTGGTGGCTCTAGTGAACCAAACTAGAATAAAAGTCCATAATCAATCCGGGTAGAATATAGTATTACATATGTGCATGCTTATACTATATATATATATATATATTATGCAAACATGCTTGCATGTTCATTAATATAATGACGTATATTTATATATATATATATGCGCGCTAAACAAGATGAGACAAATTAATAACAAACCCTCAATTTTATATTAAGTCTAAGCGTTCAAAGATATTTGGAATATCGAGCGTTAAGCCTTCTAGCATGATAAAATTAATAGAGTATTAAATATTTAATATGAGTTTGTTGTGTCACCACAAGGCAAGTATTAAGTATTTAAGATGTTAATTATCACATTTGATGCTTATAAAGAAAATTGAACAATATTGTTTTGTTGTGTCACTTTCAAGGATGATATTTTTCTTTTTGAATATATGGAGTGCTAGGTGGGACTTAACTTGGATAATTTTGATTCGGATGTGCCACCACTTGATCAAAATAATCTAAAGGCAAAAGAAAAGGAGTTGCATAGTTGATGTAATTGACAAAAGTTGTCTACCTATTTATTTATATATAGTTTGTTGTGTCACCACAAGGCTATATACATTTGAAATGGGATCCTTATTCTCACTAGCAAATCTTTAATTAGATTTTGCTTAGAACTATATAAGTGAGGTAATATAGTTTGAAGAAAATAGTGGGAGATACCAATTTAAAACAAGACCTAATTTATTTTGGTAATTAATAATAGAATGTATGTTAAAATGTTGTTAATTACAAATTCATTTACGAAATTTTACAATGTCTAAAATTACTATCATTTGCGAAGCATATTAAATGCTAAATTAACGGGGCCAATTAAATGGATTGGTTAAGGAATTTGAGAATAGTTCTCATAGTTTGAAAAGCTATCTTATGTCCTAAATCGCTTTATGCTTGCAATGGTTGCAGAACAATGCCTCGAGGAAGAGATTGCTACTTTTAAAAAAGTGGCAAGATGATGCCTGATTAGCTCGATGCATCATGCTCGCATCTATAGTAACGAGCTTGTCGTCGACGAATACTATGGATGCTTCTACTATATTCCCGCACATCAAGTAGTTGATGGTGAGGAAAATAGGGGCCGATAGATATCGGATATCTAAGGAGCTCTTCCGATCTAGAATAGCCATATGGCACTATAAATGCAGAACAAAAGGTTCTTAACATAATCAATTTGATTGATCAATTAGACAACGAGTTTTATCATGGATGGAGAGTTGAGCGAAGATTAGATCTTGCACTCACTCCGGACTCCTTTCACAATTGTTGTGAATTTTTTATATGAACAAGCTAGATATCGACCTCATTGATTTGCTTAACTATATTGAAAAATGTTGAGAGTCACTTTCCAACCAAGAAAGATCAAGTCTTCTTGGTAGGGGCCAAAGGATCTTCCTGAAAGAAGAACGATTCAAAGAAGGTAAATAGAAAGGCATAAACAAAGGATAATAAGAACAAAAGCGTCACGGATAGCAAAGGAGTTTGCTTCCTTTGCAATAAGCACAGACCTTTGGAAAGAAAGCTGCGAGAAGCATCTTGCGGAGGCTAACCAAAGAAGCTTAGTGAAGTTTGGTTACAAATACAATTTTGTTCATAATTTAAAATAAATTTTTAAGTCCGAGTTCTACTTGGGTATTGGATACTGACTTTGGTTATCATAAATATAGATTTATAAAGGGACCAACAGAGTAGAAAGCTAAACAAATATAAGTAATCCTATGTGCTGGGAAATGTAGCAAAGGTTGCCATATTAGCCATAGAAACTTATAGTTTAGCAATGCTACGAGGCAAATCTATTAAGTCGATAAGTTGTTATTGTTTTTCGATTCTTGTTAAAAATATTATTTCCATTTTATTGTTGGACAATAAAATCTTTGGTATTATAATTAAGAACAATTGTTGTTCTATTTATAATAATAATATTTTGTATAGAAATGGAATATTACTTAATGGATTTTGTATACTTGACTTACGTGAAAAATATATTTTGCAAATTGAACAAACTAGTATAAGAAAAGGAGATGATCATTCAAAGAGTTGAATGTGTGTATTTCTTTGAAATACAATTGTGAATTATTTGAAAGGTTCAAAGAATTCAAAAGTGAAACAAATTGGCAAAAATATTAGGATTCTTTGATCGGATCAAGGAAGGAATACTTGTGCAATAAGTTTCTAGATCATCTCAAATGGTTTTTCTCATAATGGACACATCACGATCTGTGATAATTGATTGATGTATCTGAAATGAAAAATCGTACCTTGTTGGACATGGTGCGGTCCATAATGATTTTACCGACATTCCAGTATCCTTCTAGGATCATGTCCTAGAAATGGCTGCATATCTACGAAAAGGTAACCTCAAAATCCATTGAAGACTCCATAAAAGTTATGGACAGGGAGGATTCCTAATCTTAAGTATGTTAAGATAAGGGGTTGTCCAACTTATGTGAAAAGGTTTTGAAGGATAAGCTTGGGACAAGATTTTATAAGTGTCGATTTGTGGGACATCCTAAAGTAAGTTTAGGGTATATGTTCTATAATCCTACTTAGCAAAAGGTGTTTGTTGCGAAACACACGCGCGCTTCAAGATAAAGGTGTTTATCATTGAAAGGGCTAGTGGGAGGATAATAGATCTTGAAGAGTTCAAGAACCACAAAACACTATAAATCAAATAAGAGGAACACAATAGATAGACCTATTGTACCACAACCGAATCGTAAGTGCGGAATAGTACCAAAGATACCTAGGAGGTATGGATTCATCATGGATGATGATGATGAGGTGCGCATCATAGAAGATGATGATCCAGGAGTTACATACGATGAGTAAGAGTTCTGAGTGTGTGTGAAAAGGGTCGATGGGAGCATCGTGACATTCCTAATATTATATGTTGATATACTACGGATAAGGAATGACATACTAATGCTACAATCGGTAATGATAAAGTTGTCTAAAAATTCCTCCATGAATGATTTGGGAAGAGTATCTTAATTGGGGATAAAATCTATATAGATAGATTCAAGAGGATGCTCGACTTAACCCAAGGAATGTATATTCATTTGATGCTAAAGTCGTTTAGCATGGCAAACTCAAGAGTTGTCTCATGTTGATGAGCTATGGGTGTATCTCTCTTAATAGTCCCCAAAGACTCCAAAAGAGATCACGTGAGTAACTATCATGTATGCAATGAAATGTCGAGACACGATGTTGATCGGTCGTATCACGGAGAAGTTCACTATAAGTCGATGAAAAACATCTTAAAGTGCTTAACCCAAGCACTAAGGATGTGATCATATACATGGTGGGTTTGAATTAAAACTAGAGGGCTTTTACGAGACTCAAGTTTTCGAAGACGGAGACCAAGACGACCAGAAAATCCACTTTAAGGTAAAGTGTTACCTTGAGCAGTGGTGTAGTGAATTGAAAAGGTTCCAAAGCAACAAAAGAGTTCTTTGGTTTAGTGATAAAGACAAAGTATATAGCTATAAATGAAGGCTGCAAGTTGATTGTTTGGATTAAAAGTTCATTCTGAGAACTAGAATAGTTCTAAGTCTCATCTTGGATCTAAACATGTGTTGTGGCACTTTCATTTGATTATTAGAATCATTGAAAGATGGGGAATCACTATAGAGATAGTGGACTCTCATGAACAACATTACATATCCATTAACTAAAGCTTATCCAACGGCAGGGATAATCGTCACTTAAAGAAGAAGAGTATAAGATACAATGGCGATTGGCTTTAGTGCAGTGGGAGATTGAAAGTAGTATGCACACAAGCCCGATCATGTTTGATGATAAAGCATATACTTTGTAACAATCTTATTCATTTATTAATAAAAGTATTAATTTATTAAAGGCTTTTAATTATCTACGTGATCTTTGTTTTTATAATATGTGATAAACCCATAGTTTTAAGCAATGCTTTTAGAATAATGATGATGATCATTCTAATGAGATTTAAATTCTTAGAAAGCTTAAAACTAAAATAGTTCCCAATCATTGGATTACTAAATTGGGGATTAGTGAATCCGGATAGATTGGTACATCGTTCTTGCTTTCATTGGATGAGGATGATTGATCTCATGATCATTTGTGTGGAACACTAAAACAAGTATGTAGGTGCTTATTAGAGAATAAGTTCACTTTGAGCATTGGCTCGCTAAGGAATACCTAATGGAGTTTTATTTGCTGTCGATAGGAATTCTGTAGTGATAGTAGTCTGAGTGATCCTTGGACTTGAGATCATCATAGTATCTTTTGTATGATGAGTTATACTTTGACTTATTCCTTAAGACCCTTAGGGTATATCAAAGGGTATGCTTGGGTATAATAAGTTTATGCATGGAGATAATGTATGATCGATAAAGAATCTACCACTTCAATAAAAGAAGAGAATGTCCTATGTGATTCGATAAATGACAACCCAATAGTCCTTGGCAAAGCGAAATGAAATTAGAAAGGAGTTTCTAATTTGCATTATTTGGAGTTGTGCATTTAAGGATCGAAATACATATAATTAAATAAAATAAGACTTGACGGTAATTCCATGTCTTATATTTAATTGGGACATTGTATGGTGGAAGGATTGAATTGTCACAGTAACTATTTACTCAAAGGTTCTTTAATGATTAATGTTGAAATCTATATTATCTGGAAAGTCGTTGATCATTGGGAGAGGCTTATCCTATTGTAGAATAAATATTATTTAAATAAATTAATTGTTTAATTTATTTATTTAAATAAGATTAAATTGTTCTAATTGATTTATTCACAACCAGGTTTAATATGGAGAACCTAAAGGGTCACACCATAAAAAAGGAAGAATAATTATTTAAGAAGTTAATGGCATAATCGTAATAATATATTAAGTATATTTAATTTAATCTATGGTGATAGAATAAATTAAATAGCTTAATATTATTATTTAATATTTTAGAAATATTAAATATAAATTAATAAGAGAGTCTTATTAATATTATTACAATTATTATTATTTTAATTTCTAAAAGAGTTTAGGAATTAATTTAATATAAGTACTCTCATTTATTCCTAATTGGATTAGGAAGGAAAATTAGTTAAAGGAGTTTAATTAATTATCCCTAATTAGATTAGGGAGCTTAATTAATTAAAATAATTTAATTAATTAAATAAATCCCAATTCCTTAATTGTTAAGGTGGGTTGCCCATCTCTATAAATAAGAGAGTCTTATTATGGGTGAGATACGGGTTGTTGACTTTAACAAAAAGTACGTAATAATTCCAAGTTGTTGGGAGTATGCCTTTTATAGAGATAAAAACTAGGGTTAGCCATAACACCATCTTCTTGAATTTTATTCTTCCTTGGTGGATCACCTCTGAGGCCAAACATTTGGGTGGCTAACGTTGATCGAAGGAAGGAACCAACCCGGTGGATTCAAGATTGAGCGAAAAAGGATTTGGAGGTGAACTTGTACTGAGGAAGCTCGATCTTGAGGGTATGATTTATTCTTTATCTTTTCGTTTAATTAATAATTATGCATAAAGGATGATCCGGGTTTATGGTTTGTAAATTTTTAAACTCGATTTTACACGCTTAAACGTAATTTTTGCAATTTGATTGCGTTCATGAATATTACAAACCTAACACTCAAGTATTCCTTCTTCATCAATTCTCGCCTTAGGAATAGCTCCTTCTTGTACTTTCTTCTTCATACGCATCATTTCAAGATTCAAGGTGGCTTGAAGCGACCTTAACTTTTCTATTAAAGTTGGCTCTGTCGTATACTTGACATCATCGCACTCGTTCTCGCATATGATCTTCTACTCAACGCAGCGTCATTTACCACGTTCGCTTTTCGAGGATGGTATTGAATAGTGTGTTCGTGAGTCTTTCAATAGTTCGAGCCAACGTCATTCACTGCCGCGTGTTGAGTTCTTTTTGAGTGAAGAAATATTTAAGGCTTTTATGGTGCGAATATATCTCCACTTTCTCCCCATATAGATAGTGCCTCCATATCTTTAAGCGGCTTGCATTGCTTTGCTAACTCTAGATCATGAGTAGGATAATTTCTCTCATACTCTTTAAGTTGTCATGAGGCATAGGCTATGACTTTCCCACGTTGCATGAGAACACATCCTAACCCTTTGCACGAAGCATCATTTGTAGATAACAAATCCATCCGAACCGGATGGTATTGTTAGAACAGTCTTAAAATAAGTCTCCTCTTAAGCTCTTGGAAACTTTTCTCGCGTTCTTCGCTCCCAAACGAATTTTGTATCCTTCCGAAGTTAGGCTGAAGTTAATGGAGTAGCGATTCGAAAAACCCTTCCACGAATCTCAGATAATAACCAAATTAAGCCCAAAAAGCTACGTACTTCTTGATCACCGACTTGGTTGCTCCCAACTTTGTATTGCTTGATCTTTGTCGGGTCCACGGATACTCCATGTTTTCGACACCACGTGCCCCAAGGAATGCTACTTCCTCGAAGCGAACTCGCATTTCTTCAATTTGGCATATAGTTTGTTTTCAGCGAAGCCTTTGGAGTACCGACTTCAAATGGTGCTCATGATCTTCACGACTTTTGGAATATATAAAGATGTCATCAATAAAGACAACAACAAATTGATCCAAATATTCCTTGAATACTCGGTTCATCATATCCATGAAAGCGCGGGAGCATTAGTTAGTCAAGAAAGACATGACTAAGAATTCATAATGCCCATACCGAGTTCTCAAGGCGGTCTTTGGAATATCCTCGATTCTAATCTTCAAATTGATGATATCCGAATGAAGATCGATTTTTGAAAAGAATTGTGCCTTGCAATTGGTCAAACAAGTCATCAATCTGAGAGGTAGAGGATACCTATTCTTGATGGTGACATGGTTCAATTCCCGATAGTCAATACAAAGTCGCATACTCCGTCTTTCTTCTTCTTTACAAATAAAACAGAGCACCCCAAGGAGATGTCTTGGACGAATGAAACCGATGTCTAACAATTCACGTAGTTGGACCTTTAACTCTGAAGTTCAATAGGAGCCATTCGATATGGGGTTTTAGAAATGGGCTTTGTACCAGGTTCAAGATCAATAAAGAATTCAACTTCACGTTACGGGGTAGGCCGGGAAGTTCTTGAAATACGTCGGGAAAATCGATAACAACGGGAATATTATTCAAATTTGGCGTGTCTTTATTCAAATCCATAACATGGGCTAAGAAAGCTTGACATCCGTTTTTAATAAACGAATAGCTTTATGATTAGATATGACGATGATCGATTTTAATGGTTTAGTTGCTTGAATTAAATACAACAGGTTGGTTAGGAATATGAAAACTAACAACCTTACGAAAACAATCAATTTTGGCATGATGAGTAGTTAACCAATCAATCCCTAAATCACATCAAAAGCAAGTATCTTTAAAGAGATAAAGGTCAACGGGTAAGGTGATGGTGCCAACTTGAATCAAACAAGATTTATAAGCGAGTGGATGTGATGAAAGTTTCTCTAACGGAGTTTCCACAGATAGGTCAAAGTCTAATTTCTCCTGAGTCAAGTTTAAGCGTTGAGCACATGCGGAGGAGATAAATGAATGGGTATGCCCCAGGTATCAAGTAAGGTATAAACTTCGCAAGAATTTATAAATAGCTTACCCGTGATCACCTCGTTTGGGTTCTCGCATTATGACCGATCACAACAAACGCTCTTCCGGAATCGTTGACTTTGACTTTTTGAGACGATCTTTTGTGTCACCGTCCCCATTGAACTAGGTTTCGCTTCTGCATACAATCTCGAAAGCAATATATCCTTCCTTTCCACAACTATAACATACCTTGAACTGTTGTGGGCGGCTTTGACCGATATGTCCCTCTTTTCGCATTTGTAGCATATGATGGGGTGGTCGTTCTCCTCCCTTAGAACCGATTCTTTACTTAAGCCTTTATCGTCTTCACATAGTCGTTGTTAAATCTCCTCTTTTAAAATCTCCTCCTCGACTCGCTTCTTACATTTTCATGGCCATGATTACCACCAGAGTGGTAACCATTTTTGTCCGTCTGTTTCTTTCTCCATTTGGTTATCATTATTACATTGATTGCTATCTCGATACGATCCTGGTTTGTGGTCCCTCGGTTGGCCGTACTTTCGTTATCTCGCTCTAATAATTGAGCCACATTTTACAACATCTGAATAGAGAGAAAGTTTATGAGAATGAGATCTTGGCGTATCTTGAGGTTTTCAAACCTCTAAGAAACATCCGCGTCATCGTTCCTCATTCTCCACCAAATGAGGTCTGAAACTCGATAACTCTGCAAACTTTGCCTCGTCTTTGAGACAAATCGTATTTGTTCTGCTCGATCTAATAAACTCCACTTCCTTCATATAGCGAACACTTTCGGAAAAGTATTTGTCATTAAATAACTTCAAACGTCTCCCAAGACATCTTTGAGTCTTGATGGATGGAGTGCACGCTTCACGAGACTCCCACCAGATGATCTTTTCGCCACGGAACATAAAGGTGGCGAATGGAACCTTCTGTTCTCAGTGCATCCCAAGACATCGAATATCTTGGTAATTTGCTTGACCCATGTTTCCTCCATGATCGGATCCGGCTTTCCACTTAAATTCGGTGGCCCCAACTCTTTGAATGCTTGGCGACAACCCGTGAATTGCTATCATTTCCTCCTGTATTTTGAACACGAGTCTCCTCGTGCGATTTTGCATGAATCGCAAAAACTTCTAAACATCCTCGTTCATCATCTCGCCGATGGTGTGTTGTTCACGGGAGGAACATTGCCCGACTGTTACGTTCTCCTCGTTGGTGAGTCTGAGCGTCTCCACGGTCTCATTTCCATTGTTAGTATTCTCGATCGACATTCTCAAATCATGTCGTAAAAAACAAGGGTTAATTAAGGAAATCAATATATCACATAATATCCCTATATCTTGACCAACTAACAAATAAGCTTAGGTAGGACACACTAAGCGAAGGATTTACTCGTCTCTCCCCTCCTAGTTCTATTCCCGATCTCCGGAGATCATATCCCTAAGCTCGATACCAACCGTGGCGCCCCCAAAATAGGTATACATCACCCATTCGAGTTGTCAATACATGATACGAAACAACTACAACTTTATTATTACAACAATAAAGCTGTGAGTTTAAATACAAATATTATCTTACAGACAATATCTATACTCAAATAAATCCTCATCACATTTATTGATACATTATTTTACAAAATGGTGAGGACTACTAAACAACTCTCTCTAGAACCTTCATTCCATACCCAGGCTAGCATCTTCATTATATTCTCGCCTCACGAGAAAAAATGGAACAAAAAGGAAAGGGTGAGCTCAACTAGCTCGATAAAGAATATTATGACTAAGATAATATACAACAAATTACCGTTAGTCTTCAACGAGGAAAAATCTAATAGAATACAATAGACAACAAATTTTAAATCAATATTCGCATTGAAACAATAATTCATTAGAAGAGTTAAGTAGAGAATGCAAACTACTATCTTACTATGTATGAATTTAAAAGTTCATCGTCTATCTTTTATCCTGTAACATCAATCAATATACATCTAGAATCAAATATTCATCTTTTGCACTTCTGAGGCAAAAGATATTCATCGATTAGTCATGTTCATTTAAACACTGTTCATCTTTGCACTACGGGCAAAGATATTCTTGAAAATCATTCATCTTTTGCACTACGGGCCAAAGATATTCCATAATATCATCATTTAAGGCGAGGATGATGAAAAATATTTTTTAAAGAAGCGAATCCATTGAAACAAAATGACAAGGATTAAGGATTAAGAATTAAGTACTTGGTTTTATCCATGTCCAACAATACCTCAAAAATAATCATAGTGGTGTAAAATTCAAGAATGATCAAAACATGGATCTGATCAAAACTAGTATCCGAATAGATATTTTGACGAAAAGAAGAAATTTTATTTTTCTATTGAATAGTCAGATATCGTGAATAGTGTCGTATATCGTGAATAGTAACTCAACACCAAAAGATAGAAATTCCACAAAAAACATCTTCACGCTTACGTGAATAAGACTTTCGAATAGTAACTCGTGAATAGTAACTTCGTGAATAAGAACTCATGAATAGTAACCCCCGATATGAAAAAGTTCCAAATTTGATAAAAACTTGGATCAACATTTCAACATAATGATATTGAAGAAATAATATCATTAAAAAAAAAATATATCCCTTACCTCGAAAGATCGATCTTACAGCTAGAATCTAAGGATATAGTCTTTGGAGGGAACTTGCACGCCTAGCAATACTCAAAGTATACTCAAAATACTCACAAGAATAAACTCGATAATATAGAGAGAAAACTTCAATTTACGGTGTGATTTTCAATTCTAACCTAAGCACCCTATTAATAGGAAAATGCTTTAGAACACCAAAGCAGAAAATTTAATAAAATAATAATATTTCTTAAAAATATTCAAGCCCACCTTAGAAATCTGATTTCAGATCATTTATAACACATGTGAGCCACTCAATTGCAACAAAAAACGTTTTCTTACAAAAAATATTTTAAACTCCCAAAATCAATTATTTTGAGCTTGAACTTCAATAATTCATAATAAATAGCCCTTTCATCAGAAAATTTGAATCTTGCGAGTTTTATAGGAATTTCAATTCTCTACAACTTTGCGAAGAAAAGTTTTCCAAATTCCAAATAGAAATTGACCAAAATCCACAAGCGGGCGATTTTACTGTGCTATAATCAAATTTCAGTCAATAAATGGGGTCCACCGACATGTTTAACATGTTTTAAACATTTATTGTAACAAAAATACTCTTCCTCCTCGTATACTCATATATCCCACATTCGTTGTAAAAATATCACCGTTAATATATTATTAAAATAATATATTTAAATGAATTATTTTATCAGAAAAAGATAAAATATTAATTTTCAACAATTGTCATTTTAAAAATTTTCTCCATCTATATCCACATAAAATCAATATTTTCCTCATCATATAAATCAATAATTAATTATTCACAAATAATATTACGAGAATCACAATATTGTGACCAGGCGGTTCAGGAAGAGGGCTTTCGATAAGAATTTCTTCTTCTTGGCCTTGATTAGGTGACCAAACCTCTCCTTAGATGTAACTTTCTAGACATTGCCAATAATGTTATCTAATAATATTATTCAGATAATATGAATTATTGCTTCGATAATGAAAGATACTTTGTAATGACAATTATTGAAACAACAGCAATATAAAATATCAACGCAGCAATTATTAACTCAATAAAATCTTGAGCGGTAATTCACGTAACCATTATTGAGTAGTGCCTTCAATAATTGGTGCAATACTGCAGTATCTTCTTGTCGCAACAACAACGCCAGACATATTCTTTTGTGTTTTAACCAACGAATATTCCAATAGTGTTAATCTGTAACAACTTCTGTAGTTATTTTTAAACAACTTATATTTGTGCGTTTTCTTCATCCAATCGCTTTTCAGTTATGGGGCCCACACATGGTCATTTGCTACTAGTCGCATACGAATATTCCCCGACGATATTTAATATTCCACGACCAAACGAATATTCCCAAACAACAATGAATATTTTATAACTATTTGCTTATTTTGAAATATTTGCGTATTTAACCCTAACTATCCACATTAATCAAATCAACCCTTACTATTTCAAAATAATAAATAAAGGAAATTCCTTTTATTTAAAAATTTCGTGGTCTTACTGAAAAAACCTTTAAAAACCTAAAAGATAGTAGGCTTTATTTTCTACTTGACTCTTTTAATGGATTAGCGTATTCATTCCGCAGCTTAACCGGTTGTTTATCAGTATTTTATCGGTTTAACATTGTTGAAGACTATTGATAATTTATTCGCATTATCTTAGTCATAATATTTCTTCTTGGGCTAGTTGAGCTCACCCTTTCTTTCACTTTTTTCTCTTGAAATGAGAATATAAATTTGGGACGAGTCGGGGAAGCGAGTGATGGTCCTGAAGATAGCATTAGTAGTCCTCACTATTCTCGCGTGAAATAGTGTGATAATAATTGTAATGAGGACTCCTTTTTGAGTTTGTATAATATCTAGTAGAGCGATATTTGTATTTAAACTCACGCTTTATGTCGTATTATTGTACACGGCGATTATGTTAATAAGTTGTATTTAAATTACATACCATGTAAGTGGCGACCCAAGATGGGTGATGTATACCTAATTTTGGGGGCGTCACAGATGTTCAACAGAATAATAATAAAGATTTTAACCGGTCCTGGTGTAAAACACAGAGCATGTGATGTTCCAAATGAGAATAATAGAAGAATGGAATAAAAGAAGAAGATCACCAAGTATAGGGGATTCTCAGCAGTATACTGAGTTATTCCAATGAATAAATAAGAATGGAATAACAAAAGAAGTTCTCTTCATGAATACAAAAGAATAACACCACTTTACGGTACAACAAATAATATTCTCTACCTTAGAAGAACTGAATATTGGCAAAGTGAAGTAGCGAATACTTTTCTTCTTTCTCTCTATAGTTTCTCTCTAGAGTTTCAAATGAATTATTAAGAAAATAATGAAGGAATGAGCTTCATTTATAGGAAAATAGAATGGATAATAATTAATCCATGAGCGGTCAGTTGATTTACTTTAATCGGACGGTCCATATTTAAAAGCAAAATCTTTTAAATAAAATATAATATATTCTATTTATATAAAAACATTTTACTTATCTGAAACACTATGCAACACTATGCAAAATACTATGAAAATACTATGCGTAATAAAATATAATATATTTTATTTATAGAATAACTTTAATAAAGTATTACATTTTATATAAAAGATGTTTACATTTTATTACGTTAATAATACTGAATAAAACAAAACGTCATTATCGCTTATAATAATTCATATTATTAATCGACAATAATGGAATCAAACCGAGTGAACTTCTCACATAAGCATCGATAATCAATACCGTGTGTCTACTTATGCAACCACACGTATTCATCGTACTTTTCTTTACTACCGAAGTAGTTCAACAATATCAATCCAGTAAAACTTCCGCCGTTATTTCAATAAAATATTTTTGTCGTTTTCTCGATCCGGCAATAATTACGTTAGGGTCCACCAATGATTGAGTAGTTATACGAATATTCCCTCGCTAAACCTAATATATTCCCAGACCAATCGAATATAATATAACCACTTGCATACTTTGCTAAATTTATAAATATTACCCACAACTATAACATTATATCAAATTATTCCATAATATTCAAAATAATATTTATAGAAAATTCATCTTTATTTATAAAAGTTGGGGTCTTACAAAAAATACTCATAGAAGTCTCGACACGGTCGTATGGTAAACAATAAACCCAAGACTAGCTCTGGAATGACGACAAGAAACCACACGAGTTCGAGATGAGAAGATTAGCCGCACTGCACTCGATAAACTCCACATTATAAAAAAAAAAGAAAAAGAGGAAGGGGGGGGGGGGTCAATTATTGTTATAAAGAAGTGCAACGGGTGATATAGTAGTTTTATTAGATTTCAGATCCATGCTAGTTCCTAAGAAGATACAATTAAGATTCTGGTCTTCGATAATAAAACTGAAAAGCTAGCCAGTGAATTTTTTTTACGACTAAAAGACAAAATGCACCCCAAACTTTACGTCACTATTGATTTTTGCACCCCAAACTGAAAAATGTATCTAAATACACCCCAAACTTTACTTTTACTGAACAAAAAACACACTTTTATGATTTAACCGGTCATTTTTGACCGGCTAAAGTACACACGTGGATCTGAAGGGTATTTAAGTCTTTTTCATATCTTCTTCACCAGCTTCCTCCCCTGTTTCTGAATACTGCAGATATATGAGAGAATATCAGCCAATGCCAGAAATCAGAAAGTACCAGAAATCAATTGAGCTCTTCATCTGTTCTTCTTCCCTTCTAGTGCCTCATCCGTGAAATCGCTCAGGACTTCAAGACCAATCTCCGATTCTAGAGTTCATGCCGTGGTCGCCCTTCAAGATCTTTGCGAGGCTTACCTCGTTAATTTGTTTGAGGACACTAATTTGTGTGCCATTCACGCCAAGCGTGTGTGATGATCATGCTTAAGGATATCCGAATTTTCGCGTCGTATTAGGGGTGGCGTGCTTGATTGTGAGAAGTGTTCACGCCAGTGTCTGGTTGGTTGGGTTTTGGTATAAAGAGGTGTTGGGGTATCTCGTATGTCGGGTTTCTTGTTGTAGCAATTTAGAAGTTGTAATTGAAGTATTTTAATTAAATTCGTAATCTTTACCGTCCAATTGATCTCTTTCCTCTGATATGTACGTATACATGTATTTCAACAGTTTGCTTTAAATTGGTAGCTTGATTGTTGCATTTGATCTTGGAACTGAGGAATATAGGTTGGTGCGATTTTCCAATTTTGAGTATTTGGATCGCGTGTTTAATATGATTGTTGGATCATTGGGAGGTTTGCTTTGGGTTTTCTGTTATTCTCCCATGAAAGTCGAGAATCCAGTAGTTGGGATATGTAAAAGGGGTTGTCCGTGCAAGGTTTACTCTATTACTGATATCTTTTAGGAGTTCTATATATTATCAAGGTTGAACAATTAAAACATCAGTCGATTGAATCAAAATTGTGGCTTTACTAGATCCCTTGGGGAGACTGTGAGAGGTTTTACTGTTCTCTTTGTCAAAAATGATTCGATTGGATAGAATTGTAATAGAATCATTGAATAGAATTCCATCATCTTAGAATGACCCAAATATCGTCATGCGCCCCGATGAAGATTCGCGAAAAGCGGTACCCACGTGATCGGATCATACTATCTGAGTAAAGGCGGTTGGCCATAGGCCTCAAAAGCTTCAATTGAGGCCATGCCAAGTGTGGAAACGAAAGAGGGGGAGGAGTGCGTGATATGCATAAATTTCATGGTGGGTGTGTAGAGCAGTGGCTAAAGATTCATGGGTCTTGCCCTGTTTGTAGGTACAAGATGCCTGTTGATGAAGATCAAGATTTTCACCGGAAAATTTTCTCCAGTAACGAAGAGGGAGAGAAGAGACAAATTTGGGTTAGTTTTTCTATCAATAACAGTAGTGATAGAACAAATGGGGACACTGATCGATTTATTCTTCATCGCCTTCTCCGGACCTCGATCGACCAATGTTGGAATAGATACAATTTTTCTTAGTGTTTTTTTTTGCTTTCGAATATTTCATCAAATACCATTGGAGATATATTTTTTAGGTTTTACTGTTCTCTTTATCAAGAATCATTGAATAGAATTCTCAAATTCGATTGGAATATCTCACAAATGTTTGTTTTGTCAGCTCAGTGGTGCAGGTGATGATGATAGTAGTGCAGGTGAAGATGTCATTGTTTGCTTGGTTATGAAGGAGAGAGATAAAAGAGGAAGAGAATAAATGTAAAATACCAAACTTACCCCTCTGTAATAAGATTTACAGCCTTAGCCGGTCAAAAATGACCGGTTAAGTCATAAAAGTGTGCTTTTTGTTCAGTAAAAGTGAAGTTTAGAGTGTACTTAGACACCTTTTTCAGTTTAGGGTGCAAAAATCAACAGTGGTGTAAAATTTGGAGTACATTTTATCTTTTAGTCTTTTTTTACTAAAATAATACCATACACCGTTAATAAACCAAAGATTTGCTGCAATTGTTTTTTCAACACGACAAAATATAATAGGCGCCCCCGCGCCTAGTTCGGAGAAAAAACATGTTGTAAAAACACGCACCAAGGGAACGCAAGAAAATTTTAATAAAATTGCATAAAATTTCACAGTATTTAATATTGTAATTTAATCCCAATATATGAAAATAAAAGGGTTCAAACTATTTGTCGGAATAACAACGGGAAAAAAGTTGCATCAAAGCTTCACTTTTGCAACAATAAAAATCACTGCTGAAGTACATAATTTTTCATGATGGGCACTTGCCCTGCTCCTTAACCTTGTAACCAGCTGGCTCAAACAAATGTAATCCAGACTATCCCAGACCTACTCTGACTCCAAAATGATCGTTAACCTGCAAGTTTCAAATGCAGAAAATAACTGTTAGTAATCATATGCAAGTATTTGCCATCAAATTATCCTTCAGATTTCACCAACCATAAAGAATAAAGGAATATCCTCCCAGGTGAGGCTAATTCAAAATTAAATGTGGAGTTTGGCAGTGCTTTCACAAGACATAAATCTCTCCAGTCTTCTTGCACAAATCCAAACTGTATTACAAGTAAACTACCAATAATGCAGCCGAAACTCATCGACAGCATGACTTGGGCAAAGACCTGTAACTCTATCAAATGTCTACCCCAAGGCCAGCCCATGCAGGTAAACCCACTTAATCCACATAGCTTGTGGTCATCACTCAGGTGAAGACCATATGAACAATAAAAGTACGGATAAGAAAGCATTTCAGAGTGAGAAAGTGCATACCTTTAACTGAAATTGAATCCACCGGATGGAACAGGGGGTTCATTCACTCCAAAGTTTAATCCAGATTGAGAAGTATCACCCGGTGGCAACTGCTCATCATCGTCCTCCAACCAATATGTTTCAAGAATCTTCACTGCCTTCTCGTATATTTCATTGTTGTCATGACTCTGAAGGTTTTCAATCTTCTCTAGTCCCTCAGCTTCATCGATCAACTGGGCATATATATTTACATCGCCTGTGTTACCCATAGTCTTCTCAACTTCCCCGACCTTCAAAATGTTTTCAAGGCCTTCCAAGCAAACGGTTACAATTCTTGCGTCAGGACAAATTAGAAGATCACACAACGGCTTCATACACCCCTGGCTCACCAAGAACCTACCAACCAATATAAAATAAAACCTCAAACTAATGAAGTAAGAGAACAGTAACTAGATTAACAAATAGTAACAAAGATAATGTACTTGATTTGTTCATTTGTTCCACCAGAGGTAGCATTTGAAATTGCCCATGCGGCCTCTTTCTTGATATCAAACTCAGCATTGTCAAGCAGTTGGACAAGGGGGGCAATTATACCAGCCTCGATTACAGCCTGGGAATATTGGAAATCCAATCTTAACATCATGATAAATTAAGGAAATAAGTTTTGAATTTTATTAAAGATGAAACAAAAATGGTTGTTACACCCAAGACATTATAATCCAATAGTGAAAAAGGAGAATAATAGATTAGGAAAATAAGAGAAGAGCCGCAAGGAATTGGTAGAAACACACAAAGCATAAAAGCTTTTCCTCAAAATTCGTATTATTAAACTCCTAAACCTTTCACTTAGTAGAACAATAGTGCGAAAAATAACTTTTTAAAATACCAAGGACACTTCCTTAAAAACCAAAAAAGGATTTTTAAGTCTTCCATTATAAGCTCTTCCGGCATCACATTAGTTACACCAGTTAGCCATTAAAAAATATTGTCAATTAGAATATGGATCACAAATTAAGGTCCATAAACTAGTTATGAGGAAACCTGTAACAGAATGCATCCAACTGTGCCATATCAATGGTCTACCATGTACACACCTGTATTTGCTCATTATTACCAGCTGTGATGTTTGAGATGGTCCAACAAGCTTCCTTCTTGATGCTCTTCTTATGATTATGCGTCAACAAGTTTAGAAGGCACTGAAGAGCTTGATGCTGGATTATGACCTGAAAGGGTAGTATATATAAAAAATAGATTAATGGCTTTAAAAGGAACTAGAGAATTTCATAATCACAAATATGCAACAAGACCAATCCCACCAAACTACTTGTTAGCTCAATACTGCCTTCTAGAAGATGGGGTTAATCGGGATGTTTCTGTCTGTTGGTGCCATCTATTGTGCTTATCAGGGAATATTTGCATACACACACACACGCTAAACCCCCCCTTATAGCAAACAGCAATCCAGCACGCATTTTGAATATGCAAACAGAATAAACTGAGAATGCAGAAAACATTGCAACCAGCAATCCAACATGAATTTTGAATATGAAAACAGAATAAATTCAGAATGGAGAATAAAGAAAAGAAGACAACAGAACTACAGAAAACAAGCTTTTGCTTTTAGGGCTGAAGCATTGGAATTTTAGGAAAAAACTTGAGTAGACGATTCTGAGCAGGGAAGGAGGCTCAGCTTCTTTTTGAAAAGACCTATAAATATTTTAGACCTATAGAAGTATTCAGAATTTATGAAAAGTTGATTCAAGTAAAAAGTAAATTCTTAGTTAAAAAATGTTCATTGCACAGTTCCTTAACCGTATTGCTCTTTCCTTGTTTTCTTATAAAACATTCTTTCCTCATTACAAACAATAGTTTTGTTAAGCTTCTAGCATTGTTATTTAAGGCGTGAGGCCCACTGAGGCGCAAAGGTCTCCTTGGGGCCTAGGCGCGCCTCATCAAAGTAATATATATATATATATATATATATATATATATATATATATATATATATATATATATATATACATACATTTAATCATTTATGTCTCAAGTTTATTAACCATTAAGTAATTTTACAAACTTATAAGCATGTTCAAAAGTTTTTATAACAAGTTCAAGGACCATAGCTATGAAGTATAGTGAGACACTGATATAATCATATCATAATTACATTTTGCATAAATATATAGTTAAATACTTACAATCTTACATATATATTTAGTAAACACTAAAAAAATAATATAAATGCGTATTTAAATATTAAAAAATACTTATAAGTTATATACACATTTAATTATTTTAAAAAAATAGTAGTGTAGTAAAGTACCCAACATTTCTGGAAAAAAAATTGGGCAGTATAACCCCTTAGTATTTTGGAAAATAGCCTTTTTTTAGGGCAGGAGAAGAGAAGAAAAAAAATGGAGAAGAGATAAGGAGAAGGGAGAGACTTGCCTGGAGGAGCCGGCTGCAATTGATGGTCTAAATTGCTTAGGAAAAAAAATTACACAACTTTGATGAGGCCTCATTGAAGGAGCCTCGCCTCAGGCGAGGCGCCCAGTCAACGTGGGCTGGGATAGGCCTCACGCCTAGGCACCTAGGCGCGCCTTTAACAACACTGGAACCTAATTAAGTTTTGTGACCACTACTACAAATGAATGGCTTCTGCAGCAAGTATTATGCACGGTGGCAGCTCCAGGGGGTACCATAATTTCAGCATATTCAACATTAGTAAATTCTTCTATATTAGATAAATAAATTAATACAAGCACAAAAGGCAAAGTTCATATAAAATAAGAAGCACCCAATACATCAAAAGATTCAATAAATAATATCTTTCACAAATTTTGCACCTCAATTTTAATGATAAGGCTGTTTCATTCTCTAAAGGTATCAAAGAGCAAGGGGACAAATATATTCAGAAAATTGATCCACTAAATTCCATGTCTGTGAATTTCAGAATTTAAGTACATTTATGTCAGAGCAAACACTAAAGACATGGTTTAAGTCAAGAAAAGAGCCAAAAGGAAAATAGCTTCTTGGAGCAACAATGCAACATGGCCCGGAAACCCAAGGAGAAACGGCTACCTGTTGTCACCAAAGTGAAAAGGCAAGGGCAGAGTTATAAACTGATGGACCTTAACCTGTAGTATGAATCCAAATGGGGCCACTTTCATCAGTCTTTAGGTTGACTTATTGGTTAATGTCCTTCGCCCCAATACTCTAATACATCTTAATTTTGTATTGCCAACTTAAATATGAATATGGAGAGATTACATAATTTAGATGTAGAAAGACAAGCAGCTAATATTTTATTTTATAAATAATGTCATAGAGACCACGTATATCATATAGTGATGGATGCAATGAGAGCACATTCACATTGTCAAAGCTGGAGGGAACAATTATGTAACTCCTGTAACTCCAAGGAGTAACAACTTACAAGAGATCAAATTTTTCCATGTACATATCCAATATGTGGTGTGCGCCAAAAGATTGACAAATATATAAAAGACCAAAAAATAAACAAAATAAGATTAAGTAAGGTATAACAAAATATATGGTGTCAATACCTGAGTTTGATTATCATCTCCTGTTACAATATTACCAACTGTCCGCAAGGCAGGAATGAGAACAGAAGGTGATGGATGACTAAAAACAGAAACAAAAATCAACATTTAGGTTGATCCCTGTCGAGCAGAGAAAAAGCTAAAACCACTTGAAGATGACATAACTCAAATCAGGTACTCACAGTAAAAGCTCAACAAGACGTTGGCAAACACCAGCATCAATGACAGCTTGTATTTTATCATTTGTACCATCAGAAAGATATGAAAGTGCCCAGCAGGCATCAGTAAGGACTTCTTCATCGTTTGAATGTATAAGTCGAGCAAGAGCAGGGAGGGCAGGCTTTGTCTGATCAAAAATTTTCAAAAGCATTTGAACTTATGTCAAAGGCAACACGAGAATAAGAAAATAAAACTGTAACAACATTCATATTGATCTAACCTGCTCAAACTGAGGCTGTGGCTTGCCCCTACAGAAGTTTGACAAAGTCCATGTTGCGTTTCTTAACATAGAAAGCTTTGCATGCTCGTTAAATTGTGCCATCAACGGCATTAAAGCTCCATGGCTAAGAACGAGATCACGACATTTGGGTGAGTCACCAGCCACATTCCCTAATGCCCAAACAGCCTAACCAATTTAAGCAATGTATGAAGTTAAAAGTGATCTTCATTATAGCTGATACCAACAGACAGTAATCTAATCTACATAGTTGTAATATTTACAAGTTACAAAATAACATAAGAAAATTAGAATAAATTGCATGATAATGGTTAGTGTTTCACTTCATACCTGTTCACGAACATCGTCACTTGGAGAAGCAAGAAGTCTAACAAAAATGGGAATAGCACCATGATCAATCACAACTTTAGTATGTTCAGATGTACCAGATGCAATATTTGTGAGAGCCCAAGCTGCCTCAAACTAAAGATGTTCCGTGTTAGAAAATAAAAATAGTTAAACATGTAAAAAGAGATAAAGAAGGCATATCACAAATAGTTCAATCTTCAAATATAAACCTGAAGTTGTGGATAATCATCTCTCCCAAGAAACTCAATAAAGCGAGGAACAACACCAGATTGAATCACTTCCTCAATTGGAGGATTGCGTTCTGTTGATGACAGAGTGAAGTCAAAATCAACAAAAAACACAAGTAGAAACACAAACCATATTTGGAGACTAAAATAAACAAAATAAAACCTATTGAAAGCAGCTTCCGAAAATGAGTGGTGGCCTCAAGTCGCAAATTTCCATCATCTGACCATACACCAGCCACCATTGCCGGAAGAGTTTCTAACTGCAACCATATTAATACATCAGAGCCTAATTGTCAGATAACAAACAAGTACACATTTTTCATAATCAACAACACATCCCTATGTTTCCCCTTTCATCATATATGTTTCAGTTCCAATTTCCAATCATCTGGAATAATACTATTATTGACATCCAGACACACTGACCAGTTCATAAACTATAAATATAGTCTGTCCATAATCAACAGCATGTTCGCCCTATGGAACAATCATGTTTCTGTGATACCGTACTACTCCCTCCTTAAAATTAGACTACTTTTTGAATGTTACAGCATATTAAACTCACTTAAACATAAAGTTTTCCCATAAATTTTCCTATAGTTTGTCCATAATCAACAGCATGCTCGCCCTACCGAACAATCATGTTTCTGTGATATTGTACTACTCCCTCCTCCTTAAAATTAGACTACTTTTCGAATTTTACAGCACATTAAGCTCACTTAAACATAAACTTTTTCCATATCACAAATTTTATTCTTAAGATTTAATATTAGAAAACCACCACTAATAATCGTTAAGCCATAACATGCAATTAATAAATATTTAGGGAAACAAGACAATGGGACTCTCAATTAGTCACATAAGGATCACTATCAAAATTTTACAAATTAATTTAAATCGTAGCGCCTAATCAATATTCATTGAGCAAACAAAAAACCAACTATTCATGATAAGTTGAATTAAACAACACAAGGATAATATTGCAATTAACATCGATATATACCTTCTTTTCGAGTTGAGAAGCAGATGCAGCGGAGGAATCGTTCAATTGGTTAGCTTGAAGGCCTTCACGACGCTTCTTAAGCAAGCTCTCTTCTCTTTTGTTCTTTCGGATCTCAACCATGTTGTCCTCCCTCCTTCGCCGGCCTTCATCGGCATCGACGGCAACCTTGTACCTACTTCGCCGGACCTCGGTTCTAGCGTTGGGTCTTAGAGACATGGTTGCTACCTAGATCGAAACCTTAAACGACTGTGTTTATATATATATATATATATAGACGTGTATATATGTATGTATGCGATTTGATTCAGTATAGTTGAAACCTAGAGAGATACTGAAGTGAGTAGGAAAAAGAGTTGAACGAAATGAAATGGGCGGAAGCAACTCAGGGAGGGGTTTTAATTGATTTGCGAAAGGGCAAATCATGGGCGAGCGGTTTCGAGCTCAACCAATATCCGTATCGGATTGGGCCTTAACTAATTTTTATTTGGGCCAGACAATAAGTTACTCCAATCGCAACAGGCCCTTTTTGGTAAGTTTCCCGTCCTTGATTCATTTTGTTGAGTTTAGATTGTATATTATTATTTCAACAAAATTTAAAAACAAATAGATTGTATATTTCACAAAAAAAATCTAATTTACTTAATTATTTCATAAAAAACTTCATTTATTAATAATAATATAAATGACAAAATATTTTAAATTTGTAATCATAATTTCATGACTAAAAATAAATGGTTAATAATTTCTTTTACACTTCTCATATATTTAATATATATATTTATGAGTGGTTATACTTTTATAGTTCAATTTTTTTTATCAGTGTTAGGCGATGTCAATCGACAATAAAATTTAATAGAAGTAATAAATTTACTAAATACATAAATCATGTCTAGTTATATAACATTCTAAAAATTAATTATATAATAGTTCTTGTTAAAAATATATCTATTATTAAGTAACACAAAAAATAATTTTATATTACATCCATTTCAAATTATAAGATTATTATTAACTCTTTAAAAATAATATTTAAATATTTTTAAACTTGAAATTGAGACCAACTCATTTAGTTTCGTATCAATATAATTATAAATGTCATAAATTATTTAAGAAATACTATTAGTTATAAAATTTATTATTTTCAAAATTTAATTGAATCATAACCATTTTAAATTTAAAAATATTTTAAATTAACTTTTAAAAAGTTAACAGTGAACTTATAATAAGAGATAAACTATTATATAATAACGTATTATTATTATTATTATTATATTACCCTCCGTCCCTGATACATGTTGATTTAGATAAGTAATTTTATCTCTTAATATATCTTGTTTGAGTGTAATCATATCACACTAATTTTTTTTTTTTACCTTTTTGTATTTATAATTTACATATTACTATTTTGTTATTTTTATATTAAAATTCTATTTAATCATCCAATTTTATAAATTTGTTACACATAATTTATTCACAGTATTAGATAACAATAAAATATTTATATTAATTAAATTTATTTTATTTAAAGATCATAATCTTAAGACGTATATCAAATTTAAATTTTTATAAAAATGGCAAACCATATATGTGAGATAATATAAAAAAATTTAGGATAACAAAGAATTAGGGATGGAGACCGGTAATATATTATATTTAATGTTATTAGTAATACAATTATTGTAATATATTAAATATAATAATAATAATGTGTTATTATGTTAACGGATTACTATTGTGTTAAATACAATAATAATAATAATAATAATAATAATAATAATAATAATAATAGTATTATCGAGTATCGATAACATTTTATCGATCGCCTCCTAATTTTACGTCGGCCAGAAAAATTCGAGATAATAATAAGTCAAAATATAAATAGAAAACAAAAGAAAGCAATCGAAGAGGATAAGGCAAACGGTGGAAGCGAGCAAAGTACTGAGCAGAGATAGACATGGAAGGAAAGTTATCGACAGTGGCGAAGAGGTTAACACCCTCTCCTATTCAGCAACTTTCCTTTCTTTCCCAAAGATGCAATGCTATCAATCTCGCCGAAGGTTTCCCAGATTTTCCTGCACCTCAACACATCAAAGACGCTGCCGTTTCAGCCATTACTTCCGACTTCAATCAGTACAGGTACCTCCTTCGTTCTAAACTCTGCAACTTTCTATTAAGCCACCCACAACCCTTTTTAATTCTTTCAATATTAATGTTATTTTTGTATCTTTTTAATGCCTACATGTCTTTTCAATTTTATTTTCTAAGATTCTGATAGACGATGCATGCATTTGGACTGGCTTGCTACATCCTCTCGCTTGTCCACATTTGTATGTGACCCATTTGAAGAATTTGGGAAAACCCAAAACCCATTTGAAGAATGGAATGGAGGATGGAATGATTCATTCCATCGGTTGAAATGAGTTATTTCATATTCTTTTCTCTCTGAGCAATAAAATTCTTAAATTTGGAAGAAATAAGAACCATTCCAATCGCAACCAAAATAATTTTTTTCATTCCATAGGAATCATTCATTCCATTATCACCTTCATTACCCCAATCCAAACGTAGCATAAGAATTTACTTTGTTTTTCTCTTAGCTCGTGTGCGGCTTTTGGTCAGATTAATGTTTTTATACAATTCATAGACAACTTCCACAGTTTGAGTTATTAGCTTGATTGTTGATGATAAATGTTTCTATAAATTTATAAATCAAGAATATCTTGCTGTACGTACTTAACACACCCTTTTGAAGTAGTATGTGGGTTAGACTCATGGGTTATTTCTTACTATATACTAGTAGTCTAGTATTGAAAAGAACATATTGCTGTTAGAAGTATTTTTATGGCTAATTTAGCAAAAAAAAAAAAAAAGAAGAAAAAAAGGTATTTTATTGCTGTGGTTATGATTTTATCAATGGTTCTCATATCATGTTAGCTACTTAATTAGCGGAATGCAACACCAACACTAAAATGGTACTACTGCCACTACAAGTTTTATTACTACTCCCTTTTGATTTAATTTATTTTAAACTTTTCAGTAAATTAATAAGTGGATGTTGTGTTTTGTAATTTGGTTATCATAGACACGTACAGGGAATTTGTGACCACGTGGCAAACAAAATGAAGCATATGTATGATTTAGATGTTGACCCGCTTACCGATGTAGTTATTTGCTGTGGCCAGACTGAGGCATTTGCTGCAACAATTTTTGCAAGTATGTTTCCCTTTTCATAACAGTTTATCAGCTCAGAAACTCAAGTTTCCTGCACGTGTTTTCTGCTTAATTTATCTATAATTTCTATTTTGTTTACCCAGTAATCAATCAGGGTGATGAAGTTATACTGTTTGATCCTTCATATGAAACTTACTCCACGTGTATTAGTATGGTTGGAGGAGTTCTGGTTAGTTTTGACCATTTGTTTAGTGATATAGTTTGCACTCAATCTAGGTTGATTTGCATGCCAAGATTTCTTGGCTTTAAACTGATGTGTCTTATGATTCTATATCAAAAAATGGCAGGTATATGTCTCCCTTGACCCACCTAACTGGACATTAGATCCAGAGAAACTCCTGAAGTCGTTTACTGTCAGGACAAAAGCTATAGTTCTGAACAGGTATAAGGAAGCTCGTATATAGGTAAATTTACTTTGTGGATTGGAAGGTTACCACTAGTGGAAAAGAATTTATTTATTTTAAGTAATTAATATATAACAAGGCACAGTACTGCTACAATAAACAAGTAGAGTATCAGCAGGAACACAAGTGACTTGCTTATGAAGCTCAGAAAATCGGAGTTATGGACTTCAATCGCTAGATGCAAAATATATATGCGGATCACGATGTGTTCATAGTCATATTTTTGAATATCATTATTGCTCAAAGGTTCTTTTAATCCCTTTTATTAATTTTGGACTCTTTGCAATTTATAGTAAAAAAGAAACAAAACAACTGGGTTCAACCATTTTGGTTGTTCCCTGCAAAGATATACAAATATTATACTTGATCCCAATTTCTTGTCTGTCCTCGAATTTCACAGTTTATACTGCAGAAGATCTTAAATATTTAATAGTACATTTTCTATATTTTTTTTAATTATTAAGAAACTGACAACTTAGTTAACGAGGATCTATTTATTTTAAGGAGCAAGTCCTAAAATGTTTATTGCTATAATAAGAGAAAGCTAAGCAGAAACAGAATAATATTTACTCAATTGCAAAATAGCTAATCTCTTGTGCTCAATTCATTGAGCAGCCGCTGTTTTTAGGAAACTATATTGCACACAATGTATGCTAACTGTAGAAATCAGGATAAAGATTTGCATTGTACTCATAATAAATGTTGTTATGACGTAAATACATACTAAGATGCCAAGATAATAGGCATGGACTTCAGAACAGGATTACTATGTGCCTGGAAAACCAAAGGATTTGATCAAAGTTGGACAAGAGATGCCAATAATATTCTTCATATTTTATTAACCTCCCTTTTTCCACTTGCAATAAAGTATCCTTGTAAAAAAATTGTCTATTTCCATTTGCCTCTGTAATGCAATTTCATTCCTACATTATTTTGTAGGAGCTTTACATTTTATGATGCAAATGAGTCTGCTATATACTTCCTATTAGATTGGTCATTCCTATTAGATTGGTCATGGTTAGTAGCAGAGACCATAGCACTGAATGGATAGCTTGGACAGTGAGAGCTTCATATGAAAATTGTATTAGAGAAACCAAGGAGGGATCAGTATATTTCGTGATTTTGGCATATCATCACTTACAAGTAAATCAACAATATAATCTGTTGATATGATTACTGTTCTTCGTAGTTACTAATGATATCAGTCAGAACTGTTCATCAAATGATGATAAATTTATTATATAACATAATCTAATTAATGTACTGGTGCAAAGTGGCACAGTCCTCACAACCCGACTGGAAAGGTTTTTACTAAGGACGAGCTAGAGATTATTGCTGGAGCCTGCCGAACATGGGATTGCCTAGCTGTAACCGATGAAGTATGAAATTCCTTTTGTTTATTCTTATTCATCTAGGAGCAAGATGTATAGAGGGTCTTAGTTATGAGTTATACAGCATCATAGCTATCTCATTCTTTAAATTTTATTTTGGGCAAGTGTATATTTTAAAAAAATTAAATTTATAGGTGCAACAGTTGATATAATTGATCATTTGTTTGTCTTAAGACTACTTTATCAAAATAAGATATAGTTTTTAATTTTGGCTCCGAGAAAACAAGGAAAAAAATTGCTTTGAGTATTTATAATTTGTTAAAGAACTGCGTAACTACTTGTTTTTAATTTCGAGTCATTTGTCATATCTAGTTTTGATCACATCAAGAAGGGGAGGTAGAAATAAGTTTAAACACCTATAACAATTTATTTTTTTGATCATATCATGGTGGACACTGATGCGGACTTTAAAGTAGCTGTAATGTGTCACAGGGAAGAAGTTTTTATCACATCAAGCCATCTTATGGCTAGCACAGTTAATAAATATAAATAAAATTAAGGAGACCTTTAGCAAATTTGTAGGAAATAGGATAGAGCGACGTGCTGTCCAATGATAACTTAAATGTCTGATGCATTTCAAGAATCAGAAAATTCCCATTGTCGTTTTAGTTTTTGTAAACTTATGTGGTAAGTTTGTCCCTGCCAGTATTGTATTAATAAGTGTGCTCTTTTGTATATCCCACCTAAGTCGTACTCTGCACTGCCTTAGTGGCCGACTTTCTACATGTAAATTTTTGACCTAAAATCTTCAAGTACTGTAGTGGTGACAAAATTTTTAAGTTTACAAAACCTTTTTATTGTTTTTCTTTTTTCAACTTTGTAGCTGCCCTCATATTCTTCGATCTTCTTTCTGTGGAAATGTATATGCAGGTATATGAGCATTTTACTTATGATGAGGAACAGCATATATCTCTTGCCATACTTCCAGGAATGCAAAAACGGACTATCATCACATCTTCCTTGTCAAAAACTTTTAGTATCACAGGTAAACTCTAATTCATACTTACGAGCATTGTACTTCAGAAGTAAAATTTTTGAAGTTAATCTCTGTTGTTTACATATATATGTTAGAAATTTCACCATTTCTACTGTCTTGACGTCCCAAAAGAATAAAATAATATTCATCCTCATAGTATTCAGATGTGGCTATTTTGTTTGAAGTTGGCTTCATTTCATTGTTGTGTGTGATTTATTAGGTTGGAGAGTTGGATGGGCAATTGCTCCGGCCTGCATTGCATATGCAATCAGAAATATCCATATAAAACTCACAGATTCTGCTCCTGCACCTTTCCAGGAAGCTGCATTGACCGCTTTAACAAGTTCCCTGGAATACTTTGAATCATTGAAGAATGTAGGATTTTAAACAATATTATCTTTTGACAAACTTAGTTGCAATTTAATTCGGAATGTCACTTATAATACATTTGTTGATGGTTAGGATTATCAATCAAAAAGAGATTTCATTGTCAAGTTGCTCTCAAGCGTTGGTTTCCAGTTTCCATCTATGCCCAAGGGTTCATTTTTCGTATTTGCACAGCTTCCTGAGAGTTACATCCGCACTGATGTATGTATCTTGTCCATTATGTTGGTATTATCATTTTGAGATTTGATTAGTTAAATAAACTATGATACTGATGTCTCAGTATTCAGTTGATACTTGATAGGTATCTGTGTATCTGATACAGATAATGTTCTCTTACGAGATATTTGTAAATTTAAATCTTTTTCAGGTCGAATTTGTGGAGGACTTAATTAAACAAGCAGGGGTGGTGGCTGTACCAGGCTGTGGATTTTTTCATACCAGTCAAGCTTACGAGAAGTCACAGTCAGTTAGTTATCAGAATAGATTCATCAGATTTGCTTTCTGCAAGAGCGACGCCACTTTGGCTGCGGCTGCACAAAAAATCAGTCAGCTTGTTGATGAGGCGGGACGGCTCAAAGAGAGACGGCCATCTCTCTAGTTGTGAAATGCATGTGTGATTTGTGAAGGGTATAGAGCAAGGTGTCATGTTTCGAATTTAATTGCACCATCATTGGTTAAGGCCATATCAATGTAGTGTGACTTTTAATATATTTGTTCATATATTAATGCAATATTTTACCCAATTTGTTACGTCCATTTATATCGTAATTGAAACTATGTGCGTAATGAAATGTTTATTACACATTTCGACTCTTTTTGATTTTCTTTCAAATTTCAAAAATTAACAAGTGAATACATTATTAGTTTTTTTAATAAACTCTTTATCTTCAAAAACTGAAGAATACATTAATAAATTATTATCTAATAATTTTTTTATCTTTATTTAATTTTAAGAGTCAAAATATCGTTTTTTATGTATACAAAATGATATTTCACAGTTTCATTTAAGTGGATACGTCAATTTTAAAAAGGGTTAAAAGAATTCAAAATATTCAAAATTAAATCTGCTAATGGATTTGGTTAAGCACCACCATATTCTTGTCAGATAAACTTTACCGGCTACTACGGCCTGAAAATTCAAACGGTACCAAATTAAAGGAAACACACATTGGATTGACAATCATAAGAATCCCCATAAAATGCATTACAAATTCGTAAACAATAAATCCCAAACACACAAATTACAGAGAATAAATATATATAACTCAAATAAATTAAAAGTTTAAACACAACTGACCAACAATACCCAAAATTTAGAAATAGCAAGCTGGGCGGAGAACCCATTGAAACCGGAGCAATACCTAACTTCCTCACCGTTGAAAAAAATAAGTTGGCTTCGCAAAACCCAACCTCAAATTTTAACTTTTAATTTTTAATTTTTATTAATTAATAAATTAATATAAATAACATGTTTGGTACATAGTGAAAAATTAAAATTACTTTCCTGCTGAATGACTCAATAACACTGCAGGGTAATGATAGAGATAAAAAAATTATTATGAATGTTGTAACCGATTAAAATTACATTACAATTATTTTATATTACAAAAAATAACGATAAAAATTACATTACAATTATTTTATATTAAAATGGATCGGTCGCGGCATGTGATCAAAGCAAGCCTTGGTTAGGTTATTTTTCCTCCACAAAAGTGTGGTGCTCATCGGGGCTCAAACCCAAGAGATAATTAATTCTATGTATACGATTTTTAGTTTTTAACCGATTTCTCACGTGTATTTATTATCATTTTCAATGATAATCTTTGGAGTAAAATTTTAATTTGAACTTTTTAATACATGATTTTAATCTGCTCATAAAATAGAACACACTGATATGTGAATCTATCTTAAATGATTAATAAAACTTATTTTAATTTAAACTCAAATTCTAACAAATACATCATCTAAATATTATTAATTATAATTATGCATATAATTCATAACAAAAAAATATGACATATAATATCAAAATATATCATTTATCCGATTATAATTATGTACGTAACTAATAATAAAAAAGTCTTATATATTAGCAAGATATATACTGACGGAGTATCATTTTTAGCTGGATCCTACATATAAGACGCTGTTGTCCTAGGAGAAATAATACGAACACAAATTATTTTATAAATCGGTGATGTGGTATATTCTATCTTAGAATATTAATTAATAAATTGATTCAATATAGTCTTTAATCACACATAAAAATTTAAATTGAGATACAGTATCATATCACCCAATTTATAAAATATTTATAGAATATGTTGTGTCCGTAGTATCATTGTCCTAGCGGAGTGCTACGTAAAAGACGCTACTATTACTGGGAATGTAAAAAACAGTAGTTTTCTCCCCCGCACTCAAAAAAGCACCCACCGGGCAGGGCAGCAGCTACAACTCACTGCTAATACTGTCTGTATTGTATGTGCGCTAGTCACGGAGAGAGATGTCTTCGTCGGTGACGATTACAGATGGCAGCGAACAAACACCTCTTCTTCAAAATTCAAATGATCCTCCGGCTTCGGCTTCCAAACAACGTCTTGTATCTCTCGATGTCTTCCGTGGTCTCACCGTCGTCGTATGTTTAACTACCCTCCCCAAATTTATACTTCTATGATCCATTTGTTCCTACTAAAAATTGGTTCTTATTAATGTCTGTACGTTTACTTAGTATTTTTGATATGCAAAGATTTTTCTTACTAGTACTATGATTTTTAATTTTTAATTGTAATTGAATTCGCGACAGCTGATGATTTTGGTTGATGATGCGGGAGGAGCTTTCCCTTCAATAAACCACTCTCCGTGGTTCGGCGTAACGCTCGCCGACTTTGTCATGCCATTTTTCCTTTTTATTGTTGGTATTTCCGTCAGTCTGGTCTTCGAGGTACCATTTTTCATCAAATGTTGCACTTGAAATGTATTCATTTCTATTGAATTTCAGTAAATTGGTAATTTCAGGAGTAGATGGCATGAGTTTGTTATGATAGCTGCAGACTGCAGTTGTGAATAATGACTTATTTCCCCATGCAGAGAGTATCTGACAAGCCAGCAGCAACAAAGAAAGTTATATTGAGAACTATTAAGCTGTTCTTGTTGGGGTTAATTTTACAAGGTAATACTTTTTCTCCCCTAGTACTGCATCATGAAGTGAGACTGAATCATGAAGTGGGGCCTCTCAATAAGCTTATACTCCATTTGTAGCGGAGATATTTTAGATGACAATCTTGAGTGACCAATTTTGCATATCCTTTTAAGAGTAGAGAATTTTATAATGTGATAAATTGAATTGAATTCAAATTGCTTTAGTAGGTAAATTGTATAGCAGAAGAAATAGAATATTAATTTTAGGTTATGGCCACACCTCATCACTAACCAGTGCAAATTTGAACTTCTTAACAATAGGCTTATGCCTTGTTGTTGTCAATAAACATCAATCTGTATTTCAACATTAAGGGTTTGAGCAATTAAGTTCCTATGAATTAGATCATCGACACACGTGAATTCGAAATCCTTTTCTTTTCTGAACTATCAATCTATTTCACTCAAATGTTTAATCAGGTGGGTATTTCCATGGACGCAAAGATTTAACTTACGGAGTTGATGTCACCAAGATGCGATTGATGGGAGTGCTACAGGTAGTTTGAATAACATATATATGTGTGTTGTACATTCATGATGCAAAATTTTTGTTATGATTTTCAATTGAAGCAACTATAGTGGGACGAGTGCAAGTTTTTGTCCCCTAAAAGTAGGTTTATATCTTGAATAAGTGGTTATCAAAATGGAAGACATCAAGATTTAGTAATGCTTATTCTCATTGCTACTTACTTATCAAGAAATTATAAGTACCTCAAAAATGTAGAAGACTTTACCATAGTTGTCAAATCGTGCATCAAAGACTCAAAGACTCCCATATCGTGTTTCATGTATCGTATCGTGAATTATATCGTACGATACGAAATGAAAAATGTGGTAATATATATTTAAACATATAAAACACACAATTTATTGGACAATAAAACATATTAGCTTGACTATATATAAAAGTAGTCAATTAAATATTATTATGGACTAAAAATAAATTTTAAAGTTACATAGTAGCCAAAATACTCTAAATTTATTTATTATTTTAGTAATCTCTATGAAGTAACAAGAGAAAACGAAAATTTAGATTCACCTTTTATCTATAAACAAAAAAGAATAATTCAAATTAACAAGTGGAGATTTATGTATCTGTTTATAGAAAGAGAAAAATAGAGCTACATTCTGAAGAAGATATAAATTTTTAAAAAGTGATTAAAGGCTCATCAAGCAATATAGAATATGTTTCTACTAAAAAAATCTCTTCATTTGAAATGGTAGAAGGATTAAAAGTTGTTTTTACTCTTTTGGTTCTACTTAAAAACTTTTTCAAATTGGTTGCTAACTTTAAAAAGTATCGTGCATTGTATCAGAATCGTATTTAATCATAACTGAATCCTATTATACAATGTCATTTTCGATTCACCTTACGATACGATACGTATCGTAAGATTCTGACAACTTAGTTGTCTGTTACATTGCTTGTTCAGTTTATGTGCATATAGAGTTTTTACCATTTTATTACCTCATGACCACTGTATTATCAAACATTATACTTTATAACTTGCAGAGGATTTCTATTGGGTATCTCTTTGCTTCAGTTTTGGAGATCTGGTTTGTGAATAATATTGTGGTTGATTCAGTTGCGGCTTTCGCGAAGAAATACTGCATTCAATGGTAAGTTTATCATTTAGGATGTTGTACGTTCTAATTCTCAAGTCACTCATTTGCATGTTGTTTGTTGTAGGTGTCTTCATTTGCTGATAGTTGGAACATTGATAAATTAGAGGTCGTTCTTAACAATTTTGAAATATGATTTTACAACCACCTTTCAAAAATCCTCATCTGCAATTAATTTTTGTTTTACTTTCTCGCCTTTTCTTTTATTTATTTATTTTATTATTTTGTGTTGTCATATGAGATTCATTTTTAGCCTACCTCAACTAGTTTGTGACTAAAGGTGTTGTTGAGTTGAGTTGAGTTGAGTTGAGTTAGGCCATTAATGTGAGTTATCGATGGTTGCTTGCTAATTGCCAAGTTCATTTGTGTGATACAATTTTGTGTATTCTTTTAACATGTCATTGGTTTCATACTTGTTTGGCAAGTACCTGTAACCATTTAATTTCCTTTTGCAAATTACTAGTGAAATGAAATCATTCAACTATGTGATAAGAATTCTTTATTAGAGGTTAGTATTTTACTAGCTAATTCTTTCCTTGTGGTGTAGGATGATTGCTATCTTATTAGGGTCATTGTATATGTGCTTGTTGTATGGCCTTTATGTTCCAAATTGGGCCTTTGAAGTTTCGAGCATGAGCTGGACAACGCAACAGAAAGGATATGGATCAAATACTCAAACTGTGAGTTATTAAATACAGTTCTTAAAGCCTCTACTGAGGTTTCCATTTGATATGTGTGATGACTTCTACTGTGTCAGGATCACAAGAGTAAGGGTAAACTGGGCATAACTAAAATAGTTAGTAAATTCTAAAGATAGCTATTTTGAATGCACATGTGAGTTAGCATACGAGTGAAGGATAAGAAAGTAGTATAGGTTAAGAGATTTTATTTTCCTGCAATAGCTAGCTATATATATGTGTGTAATGGGAAGAGTAAGCCCTAAGTTTGATAATATGCATTTTATATATGAAATGAAGAAAGCTTTTAAGTTTTTTCTTTCTCTCTCTCAGTGAGTATTCACTGTGTTCTCTCCTTCTTCCTCCCTTGTTCTATCTGTTTCTCTAATTCTATCCTTCTATATCTCTGTTTCTCTCTTATTTTCTGGTTAAGCTTCATCAAGGGCTTGACAAATTGGTATAAGAGCTCAAGTTCTATCCCAACTAACAACTCTAAAATCTTCTCTCCTTCAAAACCAATCTGAATTCTTTTTATTCTACTCTCTTCTATACTTGTAAGACTCTATTCTCAGCCCAAACTTATCATCAACAGCTCAGAATCACAACAAGCAAGCAACAGAAAAAGGAATTCTGGTGCTCTGTTTTTTTGGCCGAACCTGCAACTCAACAATTTGAAGTGATTAATCACTTGTTTCAGGTAATAATCTCTTCTATCTTACTTGTTTCAGTCATATACACTTAGCCCATAACATATTTATCATAAAAAACAACATTCAAACATGTTTCAATCCATATTTTTCATTTTCTTCTCGGTTGGCAAAAAATTTCCAGAATCTAGAAATTAATGTTGTTTGATATGTTTTTGTTTGTGTTTAAGTGACTCAAATTACTTTGTTAGCCTGTCTAGTATTAGTATAAGAATTCAAAAACCAAGAACATCATTATCAATTTTAAGCTGTTTTTAAATTCCAAAAATCAAAACAGTTACAGTTTATTTTCTAGTATTAGAACTTGTTACTTCTTTGGTAATTAGTAATAATATTAGTTTTGATCATTTGGTGCTTGTGTTTCTTTTGTGTGCTCATTTACTCTTTGAGATTCAACTAAGCTTTATCTAGTTGAATTTGCAACTTGTTTTGGCCACGGATACTTAGTTGTTTCACTAAGGATATCCAGCTCTCACTTAAAAAGCTATTCAAGCTTCATTACTCAAAGTCTGCCAGTATTGTACTACCGGGAAAAAATATTTGAACTCAGAATCACACTTGTTCTGTGATCCTTTCATTCCTACTCTCTATATGGACTACTTTATGGGTGGAATGATGAAAAGATGGACTACTTCATGGGTGGAATGAATGAGTTGTTAAAGCAAAGAGGTTCAAATAATGAAGAGGGGTTTGAGAATCCTTTTAGGAACAAGAAAAGGGGCAAGAGGCATGTTCATATAGGGTAAAGTAGAGATAAGGGTTTCTTTAGAGACCTAGGCATGTTGAGCAAGAAAGAGCAAGGAGACATGAAGAAGATGATGCTCAATGGAGGAGGAGGAACCAAAATGGCGATGATGGTGAAGAGGGGAGAGAACTTAAGCATCTTAAATTGTTGTTTCCATCATTTAGTGAGGGTGATGATGCTAAGAGTTGGATTCAAGACTGTGAAGAGTACTTTAGTATCTATGGAATCAACTCCCATAAGAGGATTGCCATAGTTGGAATGCATTTACATGGGTCTCCCAAATACTGGTACAAATCTTATGTCAATGGCAACGATGGACTTGCATGGAGGGAATTTGCAAGAGACTTCACTGTGAGGTTCATTGAGGCAGGTGTGGAGAATATATATGAACAGTTCAAGCTATTAAAATAAGTAAGCACTGATGATGCTTACCATGATGAGTTTGAAAGGCATAAAGGGAAACTACTTGAGAAACTACCTCACTTGATTGAGGACTTCTTTGTAGGAAACTTTGTGGGTGGACTCAAGGATGAGACTAAGAAGATGGTTAAACTTCTTGATCTAGAGACACTTTTCCAAACCTTCAAACGAGCCAAGTTTTATGAGACTCTCACTTATAAACCTGCCCGCAACTACTTTAAAGCTCCACCTAGTTATACAAACACCCAGCCCAACACTAAAATGGACCTCCCTGCATCCTCTACAACCAAAACACCAATGCTCACCTACCACAAGAAAGATTTTGATAAACCTAAGCCTATTACAACAGCCTAGAGAGATGAAAGGAAGGCTAAGGGACTTTGTTTCTATTGTGATGAAAAGTATACCATGGGACACCAATGTAAGACTCCCCAGAATTTCATGATTACTTGTGAGAATTTTCAAAACTATCAAGAGACCTCAGAATGTGAGGAATACTCTGGACCTCCCCAGTTTGATGAGGAACTTGAGCCTATCCAAATAAATGAGAATGCTAAACTTAAAGGGATGGCTACCTTGTGTAATCTGCAACTTCAAGAGGAAGGAAATGGGGGTCAAGTCCTGATTCTCAAAGGAAAAAGGAAAAAGTGAAGAAAAACAACTTATAGTAGATAATGGTAGTATCTTAAATTTCCCAAGTGAAAATGCTACAAAGGCACTAAACTGCCCTATACATCCTATTGACCTTATTACTATTACTCTTTCCTAATGGTGAGGAACTTCATAGTAAAGTATGGTGCCCAAAGTTTAGACTTTTGAAACTCACATATTACTATCACTCTTCCTAATGGTGAAGAACTTCATAGTAAGCCATAGTGTACATGGACTTTTGAAACTCGCAGTTTCAGTACACCCATGTGGATCATTAAATTGCAGCAACGTGATGCCATTCTGGGAACCACATGAATGAAGTAACTGGGGGCAGTTCATTTCAATTATGACCAACTTATCATGATTTTCTGTATAATGGGGAAAAAACACAACTGCAAGGGATAAGGAACCAAAAGTCCCCAAAACCAACAAAATTTCTAGCCTGCAACTACTTAACCATAGCCCAAGCAGCTTGGATGCCTCAGATAGTTGAAAGCTACGAAGGGGATGGTAATATTTCTCAAGTCATAGTTGAGTTAGCAGCTACAAAAATGGGACCTAATGAGTGTGAATTAGTCCATGGATTGCTTAAGTACAGGGGTATGTGGGTAATATGATTCCAAGGGGAGCAGAGGAAACAACTATAAAAAGAACTCCATGAAAAAGGAGTTGGGGGCCACTCAGAAACTAGGGGGCAGGGCTACTCTAAAAAGGATAGAGCAGTACTACTATTGGATTGGGATGAAAAGTGATATAACCAAATATGCTTTGTTTGTTAATTTTCCTAACATGAAAATGTGAGCAGTCCTGTGCTAACCCAGCCTCTGTCTATTCCTTAACAACCTTGGAGGGACATAACTATGGATTTCATTAGTGGACTCCCCAACTCTAAGGGCTATAAAGTTATTTGAGTTGTCACTAATAGGTATAGCAGAGACTCTGATTTCTTAACTCTCAGTCACCCTCTTTCTGCCAAAACATTATCTCAACGTTCTTTGATTTTTTTTTTTAAAACAACATGGATTCCCAATTCTATTGGAAGTGACGGAGACAATATTTCTAAGTAATTTCTAGCAAATACTCTTTAAACTTGCTGGGACCAGACTTCATATTAATACCTCTTATCATCCTTAAAGTGATGGGAGTACAAAAAGAATAAACCAATGTTTGGAGCAGTACCTAAGGTGCACATGTAGCCACTCACCCAAGCAATGGAGTTCTTGGCTACCTATGGCTGAGTGGTGGTTTAAAACCACTTATCACACTTCTCTACAAACCACGCCTTACAAAATCTCTATGGTCATGACCCCATGCATCTAAACATCTCAACCACACTTAGTACCAAAATTGCAACAGTTGAATATATTCTTAAAGAAAAACAACATCAAATGGAAATTCTTAAGGAAAATCTAACTAAGGCACAACAAAGAATGAAGAGCCATGTTGATAAAGGGAGGACTGAAAGAGAGTTTGAGGTTGGGGATTTGGTATATTTAAAATTACAGCCTGACAAAGCTCAGTGTCAATGACGAAGAACATGAAACTGGCCTTTTAAAATTTTCGACAGATTTAGTATTGTTGCCTACAAACTTGAGTTGCCTAACACTTCCAAAATACATCCAAATTTTCATGTATCACAACTTAAAAGGTGTGGGCAAGGAAATCGTACCTTGCTAGATAGGGTTTCGTGTTAGCTGAGGAGGAGAGAAATCCACGAAGAGCACGGAATTGATTGGTTGATTGAAGAGGGGAGAACGACAGGTGGGCAATTACTCCAACGACGTGTGGCAGAACTCCTAGAATCCGGGAACCGTGTTAGGGTAGCAGGGATTCCCAGAGCCTTCTTGAGTCCTTCGAGTTGAGAGAATGTCCAAACCCCTTTAGTGCTTTTAGGTGGAATCTCCAAGCCTTTAAGTCACTAAAAGAGTCCTTTGATCTTCCAAGAGTCCAAGTCTTGAGTCTGAAGAGAAGTCCAAACCCTTTAGTGCTTTTAGGTGGAAAATCCAAGCCTTAAGTCACCAAAAGAGTCCTCCTCCTCCCTAGAATGGAAGGGGTATTTATAGAGTTTCCTGGAATTAAATAGTCACATGTTAGGCACATGTTTTCAGGAAAATTCCAGAAATACCCTTTAGTCATTAGAATAATGCCCATATTGCCTTGTCCTTCTAGCCACCAATCTAATCCCTCAATCAATTCCCAAAACGAGCCGCCTCCACGAGTCTTCTGTCTCGGGACACGTGGAGGCTTCTCTCGGGTCTAGCACATTTATTTTTGACTTTTTCGATTCAATTAGGTCATGTGAAACTAATTTTGCACTTGGGCCCACATTTGCCCCCTGCGCGAGAGTCGCATTCCCAAATAGACGATCGTGCAAGAATATTTCAAGCCTTTGAGCGATTTTGCGGGACTTCACTTTACGGTCTTGAAGACAATGGTCCTAATAGAGGAACCCTAGGGAGCCAAACCCTTGGGGTTAAACCTTGTGGAGGCAAAACCTAAGCGGGCTCTTCCTTGGACATATTGGGAAATCCTCCAAAATATTTCCATTAACTTGCCCAAGATTTGTTTCCTTATTTTTTTTCCGAAAAATGAAAAAATAGAAAAAATAATCAAATATCACCAAATAAAATTCAATCTAATAAAATCCTTCTTTTGGTAAATCAAATCTTCCTCTTTTACCAAATCAAATCTTAATTTTATTTTGAAAATAAAGTCAAATCTTAACTTTATTTTGGAAATAAAATCAAATCTCTTTATTTTTTGGAGATAAAATCAAATCTTTCTTTATTTTGGAAATGAAATCAAATCTTTCTTTATTTTGAAAATAAAATCAAATCTTTATTTTGAAAATAAAATCAAATATTTCTTTATTGTAGAAATAAAATCAAATCTTTCTTAATTTGATCTTGAAAAGAGAGATTTTTTTTTATCAAATTAAATCAAATCTTATTATTTTTTTTATTTTTTTTGGAAATAAAATAAAATCTTATTTTTATTATTATTTTTTTTCGAAAAAAATAAATAAAATCTTTACTTATCTTATTTTGGAGAAGTAAGAAGTTGATATTCATAATCTACGGTTGAATGTCTCTCATCCGAATTGCGAGTAAGCGATTACATTTCTTGCATTACTTGGGTGTTATTTGCAATAAGAAGGACCCCATTGAAGTTGTACATGCTACTCTCTCCTACTAGCAACAAAGTTTAACTCCTTCATATGTATATATGATTAGGCAAAGTCCTTTGCATGTAATTATCCAATAGTTGGGCTTGTAAACTTCTTGTGATATATATGAAACTTATATAAATTGCCACATTATAAGCCTCCACTCCCGAACCTTTTCTTGCATGACCTTGGATCAAGGATCAAGAATATTTATGAGAGGTTACAAAATTATCTTGCTCCTTGATTGGAAGACCTTTGATTTTACGAACTCTTCATAATTATATATATATATATATATATATATATATATATTTTTCGTAATCAGCTTTTTCTTCATTTTCCGAGCCCCATTACCTTGATCATATCTTGGTTTTTTTCCCTCGGAATTCATCAGAGCAAGGTTATAATTTTCACGACGAAAGATGATTCGTTCCAAGCAGTTGAATTGTGGAGCAACAGGACCTAGGAGGCATGAAGGGGAACAACCCTAGGTAGTGGGCCAACACGGGCCGAACCACAGAGGGGTCAAGCCAACATGGTCGCACCTAGGGGACCAACCCTATAGAGGATTTTTTTTTTTTTTTTTAAAGGGGAAAAAGAACCTACCCCTAAAACTAAAGAACTTCACATGGGTGGCCAAAACTTCATGGCCAACCACTGGGGTTCAAACTACGTGGCAAAGGAACAACCAAGAAGGCCCCTGCTTCTCAATGATTGGGGAAGGGCTCCCTCCTTTAGTCTTTTTAGCCCTCTTTTGAAGCAAGTCCAAACTTATGACCGTCTGACTTTTCCTCCATCGAGAGAAGGAAGGCTTGTTTCTATATCCAGCAGCTTGTGGAAGTTGGGATGACTTTCCCCATTCTGATCGCATTCTCCTTCAATTCTTGTCTTATTCATCTAACCATCTTCAGGAATGACAACATTGGACCGGCGAGATACTTGGGAATGATGATTATGTGGATATACTAAAGAGAAGGCTAACCTTCTTCGTTGCCTCCAGCTATGCAGGGACATTCGTATCCAACAAGACCATGGTGCTCCTCTACATGCATATTCATCACTTCTTGGGGGAAATGCACCTCTACTCAGGAGGATGCCTATGTCATCTATCAGTAAGCATTTGCCCCCTGCGCGTGAGTCACGCCTTTGGTGAGATGATCGCGCAAAATATTTTTAAGTGTTGAAGTCTTGATTCCAGTTTCTAAACACTTCGCGAGGCTTGATATTTTTTTGCAAGCCTCGAAAACGAAAGTCCTAGGAGAGGGAACCTCTAGGGGAGCAAACCCTAGAAGGGCGAGCCTTAGAGGAGCTCTCCTAGGATATTGTGAAAAATCTTCGATGTAATCCTTCTTACCTCTCTTTTGAAATTTCTCTTTTCTTTAGAATCAAGAAGTCAAGACCAATGTCTTGATGAAGAGGATGATGATGTTCCCATTGGGCTCTTTGTGAGTATCGCAAATGAGGCAATGGTGTCAGTCTTCTTCGCCACATAACGCCTTTTTCTGACTTCTCCACATGACGGTTTTGAGGGTGCCATGAGACTCTCCTTCTTTGAGGCGGAATCCTTCTGAGACTATTGCTGATGTTCATCCTCCCAAGGAGGATCCCGCCGAGTTGATGATTGCTCGGAAGGGTATTGTGGATAGCACTTTGGGTGGGTTGAATGACCTTCCGCCTCCCGTGGCATCTCCTAACCCTCTTTGGACATGTCTTCCTTCCATGTTAGGTTGGTTCTCTCCCATCATCATGTTGTTGCACTTCGTTCAGAAGTCACTTCTCGTCACCATGGGAACGACTTACTTCATCATGTAAAACTTTAGGAGCTTCAAGATACCATGGACAAATTGAAGACTAATCTTTTGGGAAATTGAGTCAGCTGCCCAAGACCTTGAAGGCCTGATAGTCCCGAAGACTTGATAGCCTCGAAGGCCTGATAGCCACGAAGACCAAGCTTTAGGTATTCCTCTCTTCAATTTTGACAGGTCATGGCCTTTAGATCATGAACTTTCGTAGTTTTTTTCATTTCCTGTATCAGAAAATTCATGTACATATATTTCATGTAAACTAACACTTGAATCTGTACTTCTTTTTTTTTTAATGAATCAGAAGAAATAATCAAGTATAAGTGAAAGTTTGACAAATTTATTGATAATCAAATTGCTTTTAACGAAAAGCATAATGTTTCATATAATAAATCTTGCTTTTGTCGAAGAAAGCATAACGTTCATCATTTTTAGAGATAAAATGCAACTTTCTTGCTTTTGTCGAATAAAGCATAACGTTCGCCACTTTTAAAGATAAAGTGTAACTTTTGGGGTTGAGGGTTTATATTCAGGTGCCTCAATCACCATTCACTTTTGATGATAAAATGTAACACTCGGGCGCCTCGTCACTTGGATCGTCCAATTTCTTGGCAAGTGCGGTCTACGAGGACTTAAAATCGGTGCCTCGTCACTTGGGTCATCTTTCTTGCGCAAGTCAAATCTACGAGGACTTGAAATCGGTGCCTCTTCACTTGGGTCGTCCAATTTCTTGGCAAGTCACGGTCTACGAGGACTTGAAATCGGATGCCTCGTCATTTGGGTCATCCAATTTCTTGGCAAGTCACGATTACGAGGACTTGACCACCATTTAGAGTGGACCACCATCTTGGGTGGATTTTTTTTTTTTTTAAATCAATTCTTGTGCCTCCTCCTTGGTCATCCAATTACTTGGCAAGGGATATTCTTGAGGACTTAAACCACCATTTTTGTGGACCACCATCTTGGGTGGATTTTAATTCATCTATAGTTCGAGTTCTCTCGATGGTAGAGCCAGATTTGGGTTCTTGACTTCCGGGGATCGCACTATGGGTGATAGTGTTTGCGCGTTTCTTCTCTAGTTCAATCTCCCTACCGCCACTTTCTCGTGGTATATCCTCCATGATTTATAATAAATTAGTGGAAACGTCCTGCGTATTGGTGGTATACATGAAGTTCTATCTTCTTTTCATCTCTTCCGTTCTGAACCAGTCGGGGCTTTGGAGGTTTCACCACTCGTGCTCAACCCATTGTTCATACAGCCCCTGAATGCCTTCTCGCGCATGTGATACCCTCTCAGAATCGGCATTACGGTATACTTGTCACCATGCTTTTCTCTCTCGCTTCGCTCAAATTTCTCATTCTTTTCCCTCTTGCCCCTTGTGGTTTTAATTGAGAATCCGCCAAAGCCACGCGGTTCTTTCATCCTCTTGCTCTTCCATGTAACCATCGCATGGCTGGTGGTGGAAATGTCATGATTCCTCCCAAGTCTTGTCTGAAAAGATGAGAGGTCCCAAATGAATCACAAGCTTTGGTAATGAGGTGGGGCTTGAAGGCGTCTAAAAGCACCATTGTTGCATATACTAACCAAGTTCTTTTCTTGATTGGCTCTGCACACTTCGTGCTTGGGCCTGAACCTATCCACGTGTCATCGGCGACTCCTCGTTTGGCTTCGCTTGAATCGCATGAGCTCTACGATGGTTACCCGTTTCTGCACATAGAAAAATTTCTTAAAAAATTATAATTTTAGATCATCCCAATCATAGACTGATCCATTCTCCAAGTTGTAGTACCAATTGAAGGCACTATCTGTCCAAGTCTTGTTGAATTCCCGCATCAACAAGTTGTGGTTGTTCACTTCATCATATCCGAGCCACGGAGACATTGACTCTACAAACCTGGCAATATGTTCCCTGGCATTTCCTTTCTCCCCGTTATATTTTGGAAACTGCGGGGGATGCTCAATATACCCTGTCGGGTAAGGTTGTCTCCAAATATGTGTCGGGTAGGGTGGAGTAAAGTCTAACTCTGAAGGTCGGGATGTCTGCCTGTGAAGTTGATTGATCACATTGATCATATCATCCTTCGTCACGTATTGGCTCGTGGCATGGACTCTTTGTGGTGTTGTGACGTATTACTGCATTGGCGGTGTGTATGGTAAAGAAATTGGTTGATGCACACTTGCATCTTGCAAAGCTTGCATTGGTTGTGCTTGTTGGCTCGCTCGTTGGACATGGCTTGGGATGGTTGATATCTGCACTTGTGAAAATCTTGATAATAGTGGTGAATGACGTTTGTCTTAGGTTTGGTGACTTCCGGTGCAGGTTGTGTACGTCCACCACTATTACGGGTTCCAAGTGGATGATTGGAACAGATTGATTCTCTGTCGATGGAGGTGCGATCGATTCTCCTTATTGTTTATTATCGTTGTTGTTGTCCTCCTCCTGCCTGCTTTCTCCCTGTGGAATTATCTCGAGGAACATGGCCTTGAAAGCGGAATCAGCATCAACTGCTGGCGGAAATTTCTCATTTCCTCTTGTTTCCTCTGCATCTCCAGCATCATAGCCATCATCATCCCTTGTCCTTCCCGTGCTTCCTTCAACGCCTTGAGCATCTCCAGTTGAACATCATTTGTCTGCTCTCCACTTTCTTCCTCGCTTTGCCTTCCCGTGCCTGTCTGCCTGACATTCGCTGGTTGTTGATCAACCATGTATGGTGATGTTGAACTTCCTTCCGATGCGTTTTCAAGGATAGGTTGATCTAGATTTAGATTCACGCCTTGGAAAGCTTGACTTGCTTGCCTTGGAACTGGACCCGGTGAGGTAATGTTATTTGTTGGTGAAGCTCTTCCTGTTATTCTTCTACTTCGAGTTGTGGGCATACCCTTCACGAATTCTACACCTCCCCAGCAGAGTCGCCAAATAAATGTGGGCAAGGAAATCGTACCTTGCTAGTTAGGGTTTTGTGTTGACTGAGGAGGAGAGAAATCCACGAAGAGCACGGAATTGATTGGTTGATTGAATAGGGGAGAACGACAGGTGGGCAATTACTCCAACGAACTCCTAGAATCCGGGAACCATGTTAGGGTAGCAGGGATTCCAAGAGCCTTCTTGAGTCCTTCGAGTTGAGAGAATGTCCAAACCCCTTTAGTGCTTTTAGGTGGAATCTCCAAGCCTTTAAGTCACTAAAAGAGTCCTTTGATCTTCCAAGAGTCCAAGTCTCGAGTCTGAAGAGAAGTCCAAACCCTTTAGTACTTTTAGGTGGAAAATCCAAGCCTTAAGTCACCAAAAGAGTCCTCCTCCTCCCTAGAATGGAAGGAGTATTTATAGAGTTTCCTGGAATTAAATAGTCACATGTTAGGCACATGTTTTCAGGGAAATTCCAGAAATACCCTTTAGTCATTAGAATAATGCCCATATTGCCCTGTCCTTCTAGCCACCAATCTAATCCCTCAATCAATTCCCAAAACGAGCCGCCTCTACGAGTCTTCTGCCTCGGGACACGTGGAGGCTTCTCTCGGGTCTAGCACATTTATTTTTGACTTTTTCGTCTTCATTCAATTAGGTCATGTGAAGCTAATTTTGCACTTGGGCCCACAAAAGGCATTTGGGAACAGCTACATTTAGCATACAGTTACCTGAGGTTAACCAAGAAGGAAGGTTTGATGTTGGGCCTCGCAGAACTTTGGAACAAGGAACAAAGAAGGTTTTTAAAGGAAGCAAAGTCATTGGTGCAATGAAAATATTGCAGCTTGGAGGAAGCTACCTGAGAAGATGAAGACTTGCCTCAAACTCAACTATCTAAACTTATTACCACATTCATGAGAACATGAATCCTCTTACGGGGAAGGGTATGTCAAGGAACAAGAGCAGGGGTAAACTGGGCTTAACAAAAATAGTTAGTATATTCTAGAGTTGTTTATTTTGAATGCACATGTGTGCACATAGGTGGTTAGTGCCAAACAAATTAAATTTGCAGTTCCACCAAAATAATAACCATGTAGGAAATAATGACAGGAAAATATCCAACCATGAGACACCAATAATTTTACGTAAAAACCCTCTAAAATTAAGAGGTAAAAACCACGGGACAAACTTCGAATAATTCACTATAATAAACTGAGAGAATACAAAGATATCTTAATTTGAGTACAAACTCAAATTACTTCAGCACAATAACTATGTGATGGAACCCAAATAAAACACCCTTTTATTTGAACTATCTTTCTCTCTCTCTATTTTCTCTCTTTTTCTTGCTCTCTTCCACCCTCTCCCGGATGGGTTTACTTGCATCCATCCTCCCCGGATGGGATTTCTCTCACCCACCCTTTTCTTTTTCTCTCTACTGAGCTTGTGTTTTTGGGTGTGCCATTTCTTGGTGCTTTGCTTCCTTTTTATAGCCGAATGGAGGGGAGTAGTATTAAATGAAGAGAATTAAATGAGTGAAGAGAGTTGGTGAGATGTTTGTTGTTGACCCATTAATGGGTGAGGACCATTAACCAACAGTTAGTTAGCATGTAAGTGAAGGATAAGAGAGTAGTATAGGTTAAGAGATTTTATTTTCCTGCAATAGCTAGCTATATATATGTGTGTAATGGGAAGAGTAAGGCCCAAGTTTGATAATTTGCATTTTATATATGAAATGAAGAAAGCTTTTAAGCTTTTTCTTTCTCTCTCTCTCTCTGTATCACGAACAGTGATACACTGTGTTCTTCTCCTTCTTCCTCCCTTATTCTATCTGTTTCTCTAATTCTATCCTTCTATATCTTTGTTTCTCTCTTATTTTCTGGTTAAGCTTCAACAAGGGCTTGACATACTAGCACACTGCAAAATTTAGCTAGTGGTGTAATCATTAAATTCTTTTTTTTTCCTTCCTTGTTTGAGTTTGTCTTACAAACCTAATACCTGTGATTTCCATGACAGAAGTACTGGTGGTCTTAAGTGGGAGTGACTATATCATTAGTTATTTTTTCCCCAATATTGCTTCTCAAACTGTCTTCCTCACTCCTGCTCACCTAGAGTATAAGCATGTTGCCCTGACAATGATGGTCATTTAGGGAATAACTTTGTTGCATTGAGTTGGGTGGAGAGATATTATTGGATATTTTGTGATATGGTTCCAAATGTTCTGATGATGTATCTCGACCATCTTCACTGTCCTGCTATTAGTTGTGTGCTTGGTCGTTCTGATGATGTATCTCGACCATCTTCACTGTCTTGCTATTAGTTGTGTGCTTGGTCGTTCTGATGATGTATCTCGACCATCTTCACTGTCCTGCTATTAGTTGTATGCTTGGTCGACTTTCTTTCATGAGTTTGTTCCTCTGGATCTTAATAATCTTGATAGTGGGGATATGGTCTTTGGCAATCAGCCCATCACCAATTTCTCTGTTTGATGGCTCTTGATTAATTTGTAGTCAGTGGTGTTCGAGTTCCTTTAATATATGATTTATTGCTGGTGAATACTTTTCTTTATATATTGTTTTATATCCCTGTTTCTGCAATTACGCAACCTATATAGTTTCAATCAAGTCGGTAAGAATATATAGTAACTAGGTTCTTCTAAGACATGTTGCCAATTCGGATGATTTGGCTTTAAAATCTGTCCTTAAAATTTGCAATTGGATCAACAATTGGACTAATGGGTTTACATTGTCACTGAATGGCATGGTGATGGTATTACTTTGTACTTTTTCAGTTTAGCATGTTCAGCCTTCCATTTGGGTGAAGTGAAGATGTGATACATTTGTTGTCAAAATGTGAGTTTACTCTGCATATTTGAGAAAGAAAATTTGTATTAGTCTATTTGACAAAACAATGTAACAAATACAGATCCTTCATGATCAATATTTATATATAGACCACTTCTATGCTGAATAATGTTAATATACCTGCTAAAATTTCTAAAGAAAATACAAATAAACTTTTAAAAAAAAGCAAGAAAAAAATATTAGATGACGGACTCTTATCAAAGGGAAGAAAAAAAAACATCAGATGGTGTAATGCTTTCTTCTCACTAGCTTCCCTCTATTTTTTAAAAAAGGCCTACCTAATATATGTTGTCACGTTTGAATCTTAAATAAATTTGTTTCTAGTGAAACATCGATACAAAGTTCAAACAAATCATGTCTATATAATTATTTTGGACTGGCTGATCATGAAGAGCCAAATAAGTGATAACATAAGGATATTCGATAATTATTTCATGTGAAGATGCAGTAGCACCATATAAAAAGGAGATCAGGTAAACCTATTTACCATGATTTTGTTTTGTGCAGTACTTTCTTGTCAAGAGGTCTTTGTAGTTCAAATTAAAGACGCAATAATGATAAGGGCAGGGAAATGGAAAGTGGTTTGAGAAGTAAGAAAATGCATAACAGAATTTGACAAGGTGTCTTAAGAGGAAAAAGAAACATGTGTAGTCCATTCCAAGTTAATGGAGAAGGCTTTGTGAGATTGTTTTCACCCCAATACCTAACTCCTGGAAAATAATTAATCCATGATGCAAAATTCAAATTTTGGGTACCAGGACCAGAGGTCTAAACTCTGAATACCTATTGCAGTGTTCAAAATGCATATTTAGATATATACATTGGTGTTAAAGTTAAACCATGACATATTAGACTCCACTAACACTGTATCATGTACCATAATTTAGTTGTTTCCCATATTATCACCTTAATTGATAGGTTTGAATGTGTTTTTCATGTAGAAAAATCTTTCAGTTCATGTATTAGTGTTTGAAAAACTTCTGATTTCTCTCTCTTTCTTACATATTCTTATTTTGGCAAAAGCTTTTGGAGATAAATCAGTATTACATGTATCTTTACCATCTTAGCTTACAAAATTGATTCGAAAGTTCTCATATTTATTTGAAGGTGTTATGTGGAGTGAGGGGTAGCCTTGAACCTCCTTGTAATGCAGTAGGCTTCATTGATCGAATTTTTCTTGGTGAACATCTTTATAAGCATCCTGTCTACAGAAGAACACAGGTTATCTCTGGTACTTTCTTTTATGGACTCACCATATATTTTTTAAGTAATAGAATAACTTGCAATTAACTTTGGGTAGATTACTTCTTCATGTTTATAGAATTGCAGTGTTAATTCTCCTGATTATGGACCTCTACCACCAAATTCACCTGGGTGGTGTCTTGCTCCATTTGAACCTGAAGGTATCTTAAGGTTAGATAAGCTCTCTTTGTGTGTCTAATATGTTCTTTTTTGTGAAAATTGTCAATGCCTTGCTTGGTGAAGAGTGTGAAATACACAAAACCCCGGCAATAGAGTCTATATGTCTCAATTTGGATTGGCAGAAGCTAGAAGAACAGATGCTACCCAAAAAAGTTGTTGTGTCCATTTTGGACCGCAACTTTTCACAGACTATTGGCCACTTCGTTTTACATGTCCAATTACAATATGACCAAATGGTATTTCAAAAAATACCACAAGTGACATAGTTTATCAGAAAAGACTCTTATCCCATTTACTCTGTGCCAAGTCTCTGTGAAGCTTGAACATACGATTGGTTTTGGAACAAATATGATAACTAACATGAATAGTCTGTATAGATAGGTATAATTGTTGTCAGTTATTTCCTATTTGGCTCTATTTGTAAAGCTTATGGAATGAAGATGTTTGATACATTGCTTTATCAGTTCATTTTTATGACTTTTGTGGACATTACAAGTATTGGATTCTTTATTATTATTCTCGATAGCATTCTATTATATTTGTATACATGAAAATCAAAATAGCACCTACAATATATTGTGCACTGCTAGGTTCTGCTTCACGTATTACCAATTAATCATAGATGATAATTTTCGGACTCAGCATCTATCATTCTTGAAGCTTGGTTCTCCTATCAAATTGCTCATTTGTTTTATTGGATGAAATTTTTAGTTCGTTGATGGCTGCTGTTACGTGTTTTGTGGGTCTGTATTATGGGCACATCATTGTACATTTTAAGGTAACATACTTTCTTGTTGCCCCTCTTGTTTTAATGAAAATAAAATAAAAATACTTTTGTTGCTTCTCTACGTGTTCTCTTTCATTAGCAGAAATGTTTTCAGTTCTCATTCATAATGTGACATAATGAATTTTTTTTTGTTGTGCTACATCTCTCTGTAAACAGAGGTAAGGCTTCGAGCCCCCTATTAGAGGGAGCATTGTGCACTGGTAGGACCTTTTATTGCTTGAGTTTTCTATCTCAAAATGTTTACTTTTTTGCAGGGGCACATGGAAAGGGTAATTATGTGGTCCATATCTTCTTTCTTTCTGCTGATTTCAGGATTTGTTTTGGTGGTTCTAGGTATTTTTCTATTCAAGCAGCTGGGTTTGCAATCACAAAATTATAAGAGGTTCATGTGTTTACATCTAATAATTTCAATACTATATACACAACCTTCCAGGCGTTCCTTTGTCCAAACCATTATATACATTGAGCTATATGTGCGTCACAGCAGGAGCATCGGGCTTGCTCTTAACCATTATCTTTTACATTGTAAGTTAATTTTTAGTAGCGTAGTGTTGTCTTGACAGGAATATTACCATAGTAGGTTAGCAGGGGAATATTAGTGCTTATTTCAACTCTAATTGATGCAGGTTGATGTCAAACATATCAGAAAACCCACGATAATACTTCAGTGGGTAGGAATGAATGCCCTCATTATTTATGCTTTGGCTGCTTGTGACATCTTTCCAGCTGCTGTCCAAGGTTTCTATTGGTGTTCTCCTAAATACAATCTGGTAATTCTCTTATCACCTATGTTTCTTTATTCTCTGTTTTATAATCATTAATTTCTGGTATCATTTTCTTGATAGATTATAATAATGTTATGCATTTTCCCATTTCAAGCTAGATTTCTATGCTGCAATTCTTTTCAACTCACTATATGAACACAACAAGCAGCATGGTTCATACCTCAAGCTTCTCTTCAGGAAAACAAGAAAGGGGGGAGGGGTGGTCCAACATATTGGATTATCTCTTATACAACCGTACAATTTCAGAGGTGGGATATATACTCTACCCTAAAAAAGAGAGGAATGGAACCACCACCACCTCACCAATTAACCAACCAACAAAACTGCTTGTTACAAATAACATTCTGTTGTTGCATCAAAACATAACAAAACTGCTTGTTACAAATAACATTTTGTTGTTGCATCAAAACATATAAATGTTGACTAATCTAGCTTACATTGAACTTGGTAAAATGAAATGGTTGGATAAGATCCTTGGTTAAAATAATGAATTGTTGAAACTAATTGATTCTAATTATTTTGAAAACTTTTTGTGTAACTTTATAACTTCTTATTTCTCGGAATTAATATAATTTATATATCAATCTCCCATATATCTCCCGCTTTCAACCCAATCAACAATGCGATTAAGCATTGGATACAAATGGGAATTTCGTTCCCTTTTTTATAATTTTATAATAGGTGGTTCAACTATATAGATAGAATAGATGTTCATGGATAGACAAACATTCCATTGATTCTTAGTTTTCAGCCTGAAAAAGCTCGTCGATCCAAGTCTCTCTTTGTTTCTCGCCCCGAAACTGACCAACAGCATAGCTCCCATTCGCTTCGTGCAGGAAGGCAACGAAGTTATGTCCAGGAGAAGCTACTTGTTGAAAGTTTAAAAATATACTGGTCTAAGAGGAGGGATCCCAAATGTTTATATCAACATGATGGTATAAAACATGAAATGAACTCGGTTAATGTACCTATACACAATGGCAACATCCACCTCCTGTAGTGAGTTTGTGTCGATATTCATTTTGGCCAGAAGCACTAAAAAGCCGCTAGAGTAATATGGAAGCGTGTTTGCTTTACAAATAAAAAGGAAATTTATAATATGGAAGTGTTTTTAAATGAGACTTGTAATCGATAAAAGTGAGTTGACTTCTCATTGTTCTATTAGTGGTTGTCACGTTCCAGTTGGTAGTCAATCATCAAATGATTTTACATACAATATTCCAAAAGTTTTTATTCCAGATGTATAGAAGATGAACTATAATTGCTTTTGTGGTTCGTCTGACAAATTCCTTAGTTAACCATCTAACTTACAACATTTCGTGCAGGTAGATAGCACTGAGTCGCTCTTGCAAGCCATGTTTCATTCTACGAAGTGGGGTACAGGGGCATTTGTAACTCTTGAGATATTGTTTTGGGGAGTAGTTGCTGGATGCCTGCACATGAACCGCCTGTATATAAGACTGTAAAATCTCCGGAGTGTAAATTATTCTCTCCCCCACCCCTCTCCCCTCTCTTCTCTCTTAACCATAGTGCAGTTTGGAAAAGCACTATAACACCTACAGGCAGAAGTGTGAGAAAGGACAATTATTTGTATAAACATAGATAGTCTCAGAAAGTCGTTGCTCTTTAAGCTAAATCAGCCCTGGATTATTTTGTACCGTGGAATATGATACAGTGTGGCTTTTAGAAGGCCAGTTTTTGGAAAATGCAGGGAGGGATGTGAGGTGAATAGTGGCTCATTTCAACCATTCCAGTTTCCATTTGTTTTGGTGGCTAATCCTCTGTGTTTGTTTTGAAATTGGATAAACTTGAATTTTGAATATAAACCAATCTATCTTCTGCTTTAGGATGGAGAAAAGCCAGGACATAAGACTGGTCCAATTTGGTCAATCAGGGAATTGTTTCTATGTCAAAGCTACTGTCTTGAATCCGCAGCTATGTCATTTTTGTACAAAGTTATGGTCGGTTCACACTTGAAGTAACTAACGTTTTGGATATAGATGTAACCTTTCTGCAGTGGTTACATCTATATCCATAAAACTATTAATGGTAACTATTGTTAGAGTGGAATCATTACAATACATGCATCGAGGACAAGAACAGTGCATAAGCAGTTCCAAAGTTGATTCTTTTGATATTAAAACAACCAAACAAAAAAGTTAGTTTCTTTGGTTTGGTATATATTTTATTCTTCCTTCTAAAGAAGAGTAAAAAGAGTGATAATTGGAACTTCTTTCGGCTATATGAAGCTTTGCTTCAAAGTAACTGATTTATCTCAATGAACGCACGCACTATAAATCAAAGTAGTAGTCTCTCATGTTCTCTTCAATTCAAGATAGAATGGATCCTGAGAAAGTAACTGTCACTGTTACCTGCATCAACAGCAGCAACCAAGAGAATTATACAACAAGATCTACAGAAACGGCTGAATCCCAATTTGTAAAAACACTTGCACAGAGAGCACTACATGGTTCAAGCCGCCATCACCGGACGGGACGGAGAAGGATTACAAACAATGACGTTGGAGCATTGCCAAGTAGGCTAAGTAAGGTTTGTTTAGCTGATAAAACAGAAAGCTAAAATATATGCCTATAAACTGGTATTGAATTATATTCGACTCTGATGTATCAAATGTTCAGGTTTATGTAATGCTATTGCTGTTCTATAATATGTTACAAACTAGTATTGTATTATGGCATTGACTTTACATGCCTTAGAATTCCAATTTCAGCATTGTTACAAGTAGATGGCATAACTAAAATAGGCAGAGATTTTCGGCATACAGAACATAATCAGTTATGATTTATGAAATATGATCTGTTCCGGTTTTTATTTATGAACTATATTATATACCTGCTAACTTAATTTGCTGAAGCTCTCGAGCATTATCAGACTTATGCAGGATATGCAGCAGCTTAAATGTTCAATAACAAAATTGTACTTCTCCAGATGTATTAGTTCTAAGAAACAAGTCAGATGCGGTTGAAGTTCTTTACAATAGGCAACATAGAAATACTTGGCATGTGCAGATGAAAAGCTTAAAAATAATTATCAAACTCAATATAGCAAGGGAAAGACATTTGTTCTCCACTAATAAGACAATTGCTCAGTCATTTAAACAACACAGAATGCATCCTTCTAAGAAGTTGTAACAGCAAAAGTAAGGGAAAGAAGACATGCTAAGCATTCTCAATTGTTTCGTGTAAGCAAAGGAACCATAACAGTAAATAAACAACTCCACTTGATTGATTAAATTATGAAGTGGGTACAGAATCACAACTTACATGCTATTCAAGCAAATACTGGATTCAGGTTTCCCTTAGTGTTGAACCATCTCTTAACAATACATGAAAAGGCTAGTGTAAATGCAGACTCATTGTTACATGTTTAATTACTGTGGTCCGGAAGGTTCCCTACCAAACCAAGAAACGGACTGCCAAATTACTATGGCATTAATTTTTAACTAAAGAAAACAGTACAAAGGTAGAGTTTTATGCCATCATGTGACCATAACAGGAAACGGGGAAACAGCTTGACATTATAAGGATTATGGATCAGAAAGGCATGACAATATTCAGAAAGCTGTTGACAAACCCGAAAAAATGGAAGACCATATCTAATTATCAAGACTACAATGGCTTCATAGCTCCATTGTCAATGTGAAAACAAAGACCATTAAAGAAAAATATTTCCAGTTGCTACTCTGCAACCAAAGTTGATACTTCTAATTACACCCGCATGGCTCCTCCAAATTAAAAAAAGTGAGAAAATAAACCACCCCAAAAATAAATCACATAATAAATATGGATCTCCAGCCTAAAAAAAAACCCCCAAATTCCACCTTCAACTATCAAATCTGGAAATTGTAAATTTCTTAAAAACAGACAGCACAAATTCACAATATTAGTAGCTTAACCTTACCAACAAGTATCTAGTCAGGCTGCAAACCATAGAATGGGTTCAGCCCACATTATCAATTTTCAAAATCTTAAAAGGTATATATACAAACGCATCGAGCAAATTTACCTAGTTCCAAGAATGACATGGAAATTCCATTCATTTTTTGTTCTTTTCCATATTAGTGAATTGGCATTGTCAGTTAGGTCATGATATTACAAGTTGAGCCACAAAGAAATAAACATATCTATGTTAACCAAGTCCAGAAATCCTGAGAATGCTACTATTTGTCTGGAATACCAGACAAAGTACAATACTATATATATCAGTATTGCCAATTCCACATTTGTAACAAGTTTACAAAAAATAGTAGGACCAGACTGGTGATTGTTGCAGTATTTTAACAGTGGTATATATCAACTAGTACAGCAGGATTTCTTACCTATAAATACCCTAAGGCATCTCCATTCAAATCATTACCTTCCATCATTGGGCAATCATTAGCATCATGTCCAAACTGCCCACAGCAAGTCAATGAGCAACGCCTTCGCTTTCTATATATATCTATCCCATCTCTGGATCTCCTCTCTTTCAACTTTCCTAGGGTAAGAGATTCATGTGGATTCCTAGTGAAACTTTGACCAACACCATCAGAATCTTCAACTTCCGGAAGAATCAATGAACCCGATGGGCTATTATAAGAAATATCATTAGCACCATGCGAATGCCCAGGAAAACCTTTGATGCGAGCCAACACCAAACCAATTTGATCACATGCAACATCAAGGCGCTCTTCTGTCTCCATTGATTCTGTAACAAGTGTAGAAACTATGGACTGTAACCACTGGATCTTTCCCGCATGCTCCCCAAAAGTGGAAGTTTGAACAGACTTTGTCAATGGTAAGGTGACATCACGCCAACGGATGTGTAGATATTGATCTGGAATATGGAAACAATTGTTCGTGGATATAACACGAAGCACATGCCTACAAAGAATGCCTGTAAACTCAAAGTGATGGCAGCTGCAGCTAATAAATCCATCATGTGGGACCCAAATTACTTTGCACCCTCCATCCATTTCTGTATGGTGTCTCACAATGAAGAAACTTTCATCTACCATCAGAGATGCATATTGTGGTGCCAGTACAAGTTCCTCTTGTAGCTTGCAGAAGGAATATGGTGTAAGAACAGTAGCAGCATGTGACTCGATTGGTGACCCCGTTTTGAGGGAGACTTTGTGAATCTTCCGTTGCATCTTATGTTTTAGTCCTACTTGATCTTTAACATCTACCACAGCAGCTACCTGAAAACAGGGGCATATGTCAATGTAAGGAAATGTAGTCAAGAATCAATATACAATTAAGAGTCCAGTACCTGCTCAATGAAATTATCGAGTACGGATTGAGCACTCAGAAACCGTTGAATGTAAGCATTTAATGATTCTGACTGAAATGTACTTGTCATTCCCGCAAAGAAGTAACATCTAAGGAAAGGCAGTGCCCAGAATGTACGTAAGGTATACAAACTGACAATGTGCTTATTTCCATGTAATGCGTACGTGTCAACCATCTCTCTCCATCCCACTTCGAATTCCTCCGCCGAGTGCAAATTATAAAGCCGGTGGAACTCAGCCTTCCATCTATCATATTGTGAACCAAGCAATACAGAAAACCAATCTGAAAACTTTGGAATTATATGCCAAATGCAGAAAGCATGCTTGCTGCTTGGCATCTCAGCAGCAAGTGCTTCTTTTAGCCACATGTTTTGGTCAGTTAAAATTGTTTGTGGAGCCTTTCCATTCATGAAGCCCAAGAAAGTCTGTCACACAACATTTGAGAGAGAGACGAAAAAATAAATACAACAAAATCAATTTCTACAGAAAATGTATGAGCAAGCATATAAAGAAAATGTGGCATGCTGTCCTGCAGCACTAAAGCCTGAAGAGTTTTCAAAATTGAATATTAGGGTTCATTTACCCATTAAAGAATGACTGCACTGAAGAACGAGATTTTTTTTCAAAGATCAAAATATTCATACAAGAATTGAATATTTCAATCAAATGAAAGAAGAAAAGGCATTTGAGTTCCCCAAATTGGATAAGGCTTGGTTAGTTCTGGAAATCTTGCAAGTCTTTGGACTGAAGCTCTAAGCTATTCGTTCTAATTAAAAAAAAATTATTAGGATTTCAACTAGGTATCCACCTTTCATTTCTTTAACCACACACTGAAGCACATAAAGCTTTTAGCAAAATGTAAATCAATATAATGAAGATATAAAGATCCATTTTAACAGATTATTCAGCTTCTCACCTTCAAAGCCCAGGAGAAAGACTGCATGTTCTCATCTCGTAAAAGAACACAACCAAAGAAACAATTCATTCCATGATTGTCCACTCCAATCCAAATACCTAGAATCATATCGTAAGCATCCAATCGGTGAGTTGTGTCGAAAACTATGGCATCTCCAAAAGCCTCATATGATCTAATTGATGACGTATATGACCAGGCAATATTTTCCAACCTGTTATTAGCATCTATCTTAAAGTTGTATTTGAAGTTGGGATCCTTATCCTTCTTCTCTTTGCAAATTTTAAGAAGGTCAATAGCGTCATTATCTTGGTCCACGTTTCTAAATGATTGCAGCAGGTTTCTCACATCTATTTCTGTAAATGGTAAACAACCTAGCTTAACACCCTTCTCTAGCTCCATTAATCTTAGCATTTGTCGCACTGACATCCCTGCTTTTGCATACATGCAAATACGACTCTTGTCATCTGTAGACAAAGTGCAGTAAGCAGGAAGAAGCTGCACCTCATTTGACTTCAAAAGTTCATGGTTGTGGACATTGCTGAAACCGGTAATACGCCATTCAGGGACATCAAAATCTGCCCTTTTGACAATACGCATGTATGCTTGACATCCACAACGTGAAGATTTCCTATTCCTTTGTAGCTTTCCATCTTCCGCTGGCTTTAGCTGTGGATAGCCTCCACGATGGCATGTGAAATCCCTTCTTGTGATTCCCCTACCTACCCCATCTTTTCCCCGAGTACGATGACGTCTGATTGAAAAGCCGCATTGCTTTGCAAAGCTACAATAAAATTCATAGGCTGCGTCTTGCGAGACAAATCTCTGGCCAATAAATGGAACAAGATTAACAGAAGTTTGTCGTGACAAAATTGTATCCTCGGGCATTTCCTCAATACTGCCAATATCATCTGCGGACAAATCTGTACCATTTTCAGAAGTTTCTTTCACTATACTTGTTATCTCAGGCATCATTTCTGCATAAGTAACAAAACTTCAGATATGGGATATGGTACCTGAACGTTAAAAAGTTCAATCAGTTAAACTATAAGCCGAACTCAAAGCAGGAAAATATAATCATTAAGATATTGCACATCAATTCTCTTTAAATCCCTATGAGTATTAGGAATAAAAGGGAAGATGAAGGTTTTAAACTAAAGATAAATTAGCACTAGTGGAAGGATAGTATCTGATCCACTCACTAAAGTTCAGAGAATATGGACAGAAGAAAATATCCCACTACCACACCAGGATATAGCAATATGCACTTGTCCTAAGATTCTCAATATGTGATCAGTTTCTTCAGTATTTTAACTGTTTGGTTCCACCACGTGAGCAAATATAACAACTAATCGAACTGATTAATTTGTACTTCACTTTAAGATCAAGACAATTGTACAATTCTAAAGCCGCCAAAGGAAAATAATTGTCACAATTGTCTAAAGACATTGAAAGAAGATCCCCTAAATAATACTACTGAATTTTACTTCTCTTTCTAGAGCGTATAGAAGCTGTTGTGAAAGAAGATAAAGAAATTCATCCCTCTGCTAAAACAAAACAAAAAAAAAAAAAAATCTCATTTGATTTTTTCCTAGTCAATTTGCGTAATCTTAAGATTCAAAATTGATGTGAATTTTATTGAATTTGATTACTACAATAGTTAATATTGAGACCTACTTAAAAAGTATTACTAAGTACAAAATTATTATTTCGAAAATTAAAATAAATTCACATCCCAATTTAAATTTTAGTATTTTGATAGGATCAAAGTCAAATGAGACTCTTTCTGTGTAACTAGGGAGTAAACAATAATTAGCAAGCTAGAGAACTGTATTCATATTCCTAATGCTTATCATACTGTCAGCTTCCTCTTAGTATTTTCTTAAACCAATTTACTTCCAGAAAAAAAAAAAAGAAATAGGAAGAATTTTTATAGGGATTTAGAATAAATAAGAACAGTAATCAGGGACGAAGCTACTAGGTCTATACTATGAAGAAATTTCCACCTCTTGACCTATGTAAAATAAAACATATCACCAGTATCGCAAGTTAATTTGTTTTAAAGAAAGATAGAATTTTCCCCTCATAGTTTGAACATTTTAACATCAATACCAAACTTAGCCCCATTATTAACGAGATTTTCTCACAATAATTAACTTGGTTATTAACTAAATAGCTCAAAATGCTGTTTGTTTAAATGTATATATGAAGTACAAGCACACATAAACGCATACAAAAATTGTTGATTTAATATTCAATTAGAGGATTCAAAACACATATATGTCTATGCATATACAGAAGAGAGAAATTGCGATGAGCAAATGCAAACAAATTGGGAGGATATTTAGGCGCGAGCGATATACCAAGATTTGAGAAGATTCCACCGGTAGGTCACCGTAGAATATAGAAGGGAGATCGGGTCGCCGGAGCTCCGGCAGGCGAAATCGGTAGATGAATGAACTCAGCTACAACTGAACGTCAAATGAAAAAGAGGGAACGAAAATGATTACGAGAGAGAGTTTCCAATTCTTTCTTCTTCTATTTTTGCTAACTATATAAGAGTTTCCATTTCTACTTTTTCATTTATTTTTTTTCCCAGGTTTTGTTGTTAGTTTAGAGATTGTTTCGGTAATTTTTTGAAAATTACAACGTGTTTGGTAAAAATTTGAGAATAATTTTCCTAAAGTTTTAGTAAATAATACTCATCCCGTTTTAAAAATATTAATTTTTTAAATATCAAATAGACTGGAAATATAATAATATAATTATGAATATATGACAAAGTATCTAAGAACTAGCTACTATTAATACTGAAATTTTTTGTTTTTCAAATTTATATAATCTGTTAATTTTAAATTTAAAAATATTTTAAACTACTTTTTTAAAAGTTAATAAGTATTAATTTTATACTTTAGGACTATATTTGTTTGCAAGGATTATAATATCGGGATTATAACTATTAATTTTATGATTATAATTATAATGTCAAGACTATTAAGCTATTTTATAATCCGAGTGTTCAGGAGTATTTTACCGACCTTTATGTGGGCCGAAGGCCTGACATTAGAAGGGCTTTGGGAGATTACCGGGCTAAAGCCCATGAAGAGAGGTTGCAATTGCCTGCCTGGCGTCCCAGTCCTTTTTGAGGGATCGTAACCTTGTCGTTAAAGGGTTCGGTCAAGCTTTCGAGTCCTTTGGGGCGAAACCCAGACCTAATGGTGGGATTGTTTGGGCTCAAGACAATTGGAAGCTTTTTCAAGCAGGTTTGGAATCCTAATCATAATTGAATAAGGTAACTCCAAAGGTAGTCGTTGGATTGGATTCCACTTGCACCTTTTAAGTAGATTGTGTTGGACCCAAATATTGGTAACTTACCATATTTAGGAGTCCTAATCCGACTCAGAGGAGGATTCTAAGGTGGTGTGAGCGTTATAAATACAAGGCCAAGGTCACAATTAACAGGTTATAAATACTGCACAGAAACAGACGGGTTAAGTCATAAAACACATGAGAAGAAAGAAGAGAAAATAAGAGTGAAATTATTCGGTCAGTAGGGAGACACTTACAGCCGTGTTTGTATAACCAGGCTTCGTTGGATAGAACTGCCAGACTCCAATCGGTCTTGCTCCACCTTTTATAAAAAGATTTGAAGGCGTCATTTCTATCCTTCTAAACTTGGACACCTTAGCTACGGGGTCCTCGGGATGGGCCCATTGAGGGAGCGATGGAGGTCGGCCTCTCTGGCGAAGAACCACTTGTCATGCCAACCTTTGTTGCTCGAAGGGGTCTTGACATGAGCGATTCGGGTGGGTCTTTTATTTAATTGCTTCAAACCAGTGCTCTTCGACTTGATTACGGTGAATAGATTTAAGAAAAAAAGTCGAGACACTGAGTGATCCCGATCTCTTGACACAAGGCGATAAAAGAAACTAAATGGATGTATGAGTTCGGCACCAGTTGTGCGAACCCGATCCCAACAAAACAGAGGAAAGAAGAGATGAATTCATGAAGGGGGAACCGAACCCCATATTTTAGAAGGTATAGGGGGGCGGCTACCCATTCGCCTTCGGGCCTCTTAAACATTTTCTCATCGGGATTGGGTGCCCGAAGCTTATATTCTTGGGAGATTTTGAAAAGGGTTCGGATATCGGAGATTTGAGAGGGTGTGATGGAATATGGGGTATTGATATGAGAGAACTCCGTCTCGGAGTGGTAGGCGTTTCAGATTTTGGCCTCAGCACTTATCGAAAGGGCTGAGGAGGGGGTGGTGTCGGAAGGAGCCACCGGCAGGTCGACCGAGACTAGGTCGCCGGTGGTGACAAAAGGGGGAACTGGCTCAATAGTCGGAGGAATACTAGAATTAGCCATTTGATGTTGAGATTTGAGGGAATGAAACACAAGTGTGCTTTTGAGATGAAAACGAGTGAAAATGAAGTTCAAAAACACTTACAGAGTAGATGAAACTGGTGAGGTTTGGGTAAGAAATGAGCTCGCTGGAAATCGCCCTTGCCGAAAAATTTTGGTAGAGAGGTTTTGAATTGAAAAATTTGGGAAAAGTGATAGTGATTGATGGAAGGGGGTTTTTATAGGTGTTTCCACACGATACCCAAGGGCGGCTATTAAATGCTCGAAGCGGGACCAAGCATGGAAAGGCGTGCAACATTTCGAGAAACGAGGACAAATCGTTTGGATTCCCCAGACAACTCATCATTAGTTGTCGTGTCCTTTCGTATACCTGACCTCTCAAGTCTCTGATTATAAGTATCTTACAATCGAGAGCGCAAGGCAATGTTCGGAGTATTTTACCGACCTTCATGTGGTAGAAGGCTCGACATTAGAAGGGCTTTGGGAGACTACCGGACTGAAGCCTATGAAAGAGGTTTGCAATGGCCTGCCCAAGGTCCGAGTCCTTTTGGGCCGGATGCGTAACCCTGTCGTTCGGGGATCGGGCCTTCGAGTCCTTTGGGTCGAAGTCCAGACCTGATGGTGGGATTGTTTGGGCCTGCATATTGGGCTTTTCTGCGCGCAAAGTTCGGAATCCTAATCATAATTGAATAAGGTAACTCCAAAGGTAGTCGTTGAATTGGATTCCACTTGCACCTTTTAACGAGATTGTGTTGGACCCAAATATTGGTAAACTTACCATATTTAGGAGTCCTAATCCGACTCGGAGGAGGATTCTAAGGTGGTGTGAGCGTTATATGTTAGGTTTGTAATATTCATGTGCGCAATCAAATTACAAAAATTAAGCGGAAGCGTAGAAAATCAGAGTTTAAAGTTATTTACAAACCATAAAACCCGGATCACCCTTTATGCATAATTATTAATTAAACGAAAAGATAAAGAATAAAATCATACCCTTGAAGATCGAGCTTCCTCAGGTACAAGTTCACCTCCAAATCCTTTCGCGTTCAACTTGAATCCACCGGGTTTGGTTCCTTCCTTTGATCAACATTAGCCACCCATGTGTTTGGCCTCTAGAGGTGATCCACCAAGGAAGAATAGAGATTCAAGAAGATGGTGTATTGGCTCAACCCTAGTTTTCTATCTCTATAGAAAGGGTGTACTCTCCAACAAATTGAATTATTACGTATGTTGAAAAATCAACCACACCCACCCATAATAAGACTCCTCTTATTAATAGATGTGGGCAACCCACCTTAACAATTAAGGAATTGGGTTTATTTAATTAATTAAATTCTTTTAATTAATTAGGCTCCCTAATCTTATTAGGGATAATTAATTAAACTCTTTTAATTAATTTAACCTCCTAATCTTATTAGAAATAAATGAGAGTACTTATATTAAATTAATTCCTAAACTCTTTTTAGAAATTAAAATAATAATAATTGTAATAATATTAATAAGACTCCTCTTATTAATTTATATTTAATATTTCTAAAATATTAAATAATAAATATTAAGCTATTTAATTTATTCTATCACCATAGATTAAATTAAATATACTTAACATATTATTACGATTATGCCATTAACTTCTTAAATAATTATTCTTCCTTTTATGGTGTGACCCTTTAGGTTCTCCATATTAAACCGGTTGTGAATAAATCAATTAGAACAATTCTAATCTTATTTAAATAAATAAATTAAACAATTAATTTATTTAAATAATATTTATTCTACAATAGGGATAAGCCTCCCTAACGATCAACGACTTTCCAGATAATATAGATTTCAACATTAATCATTAAAGAACCTTTGAGTAAATAGTTACCGTACAATTCAATCCTTCCACCATACAATGTCCCAATTAAATATAAGACATGGAATTACTGTCAAGTCTTATTTTATTTAATTATATGTATTTCAACTCTTAAATGCACAACTCCAAATAATGCAAATTAGAAACTCCTTTCTAATTTCATTCTGCCTTGGCCAAGGACTACTGGGTTGTCATTTATCGAATCACATATGACATTTCTCTTCTTTTATTAGAAGTGGTAGATTCTTTATTGATCATACATTATCTCCATGTACAACTTATTATACCCAAGCATACCCTTTGATATACCCTAAGGGTCTTAAGGAATAAGTCAAAGTATAACTCATCATACACAAGATACTATGATGATCTCAAGTCCAAGGATTACTTGTACTACTATCACTACAGGAATTCCTATTGACAGCAAATAAAACTCCATTAGGTATTTCTTAGCGAGCCACGCTCAAATGAACTTATTCTCTAATAAGCACCTACATACTTGCTTTAGTGTCTCCACACAAATGATCATGAGATCAATCATCCTCATCCAATGAAAGCAAGCAACGATGTACCAATCTATCCTGGATTCACTAATCCCCAATTTAGTAATCCAATGATTGGGAACTATTTTAGTTTTAAGCTTTCTAAGAATTTAGATCTCATTAGAATGATCATCATCATTATTCTAAAAGCATTGCTTAAAACTATGGGTTTATCACATATTATAAAACAAAGATCACGTAGATAATTAAAAGCCTTTAATAAATTAATACTTTTATTAATAAATGAATAAGATTGTTACAAAGTATATGCTTTATCATCAAACATGATCGCTTGTGGTATACTACTTTCAATCTCCCACTTGCACTAAAGCCAATCGTCATGGTAACTCATACTCTTCTTCTCTAAGTGTGACGATTATCCTGTTTGTTGGATAAGCTTTAGTTAATGGATATGTAATGTTGTTCATGAGAGTCCACTATCTCTATAGTGATTTCCCATCTTTCAATGATTCTAATAATCAAATGAAAGTGCCACAACACATGTTTAGATCCAAGATGAGATTTAGAACTATTCCTAGTTCTCAGAATGAACTTTTAATCCAAACAATCAACTTGCAGCTTCATTTATAGCTATATACTTTGTCTTTATTACTAAACCAAAGAACTCTTTCATTGCTTTGGAACCTTTCCAATTCAACGCACCAATTGCTCAAGATAACGCTTTACCTTAAAGTGGATTTTCGTCGCTCTTGAGTCCATCTGAAAAAACTTGAGTCCAGAAGCCCTCTAGTTTTAATTCGCACCCACCATGTATGCTCACATCCTTAGTGCTTGGTTAAGAACTTTAAGATGTTTTTCACTGCCTTACGTTGATCTTCTCGAATATGGACCGATCAACATCGGTCTCGTACATTTCATTGCATACATGATTGTCACTCATGCAATCTCTTCTTCTTTGGAGTCTATGGGGACTATTAAGAGATACACCCACGGCTCATCAACATGAGACATCTCTTGAGTTTGCCATGCTAAACGACTTTAGCATCAAATGAATATATCGTTCCTCGGGTTAAGTCGAGCATCCTCTCAATCTATCTATATAGATTTATATCCCCAATTAAAATACTCTTCCAAATCATTCATGGAGGAATGTTTAGACAATTTTATCTTTACTTGATTGTAGCATTGGTATGTTATTCCTTATCCGTAGTATATCAACATATAATACTAGAAATTTCACGACGCCCCCAATCGACCCTTTTGTACACACTAAGTCTTACCTCATCGAATGTAACTCGGATCATCATCTTCTATGATGTGTACCTCATCATCATCATCCATGATGAATCCATACCTCCTAGGTATCTTTGGTACTATTCCGTTATTATGATTCTGGTTGTGGTACAATAGTCTATCTATAGTTTCTCTTATTCGACTTATAGTGTTTTTGTGGTTCTTGAGCTCTTCAAGATCTATTATCCTCCCACTAGCCCTTCAATGATAAACACCTTTATCTTAGAAGGCGGTGTTTCATGATAAACACCTTTTGCTAAGTAGGATTATAGAAGATTTACCCTAAACTTACTTTTTAGGATGTCCCACAAATCAGATTTGTCAAATCTTGTCCCAAGCTTATCCTTTTGAAACCTTTTTCACATAAGTTGGAACCCTTTATCTTAACAAACTTAAGATTAGAATCCTCCATGTCCATAACTTTTATGGAGTCTTGGGTAGGATTTTGAGGTTACCATTTTCGTAGAGATATCAGCCCATTTCTAGGACATTATCCCAAAAGGATACTTTGGAATGTCGGTAAAATCATTACGGACCGCACCATGTCCAACAAGGTACGATTTTACCTTTCGATACATCAATCAATTATTACGTGTCAAGATGTGTCCATTATGAGAAAACCATTTGAGATGATCTAGAAACTTATCGCACAAGTATTTATTCCTCGATCTAATCAAAGAATCTTAATACTTTGCCAATTTGTTTTCACTTCAATTCTTTGAACCTTTCAAATAATTCACACTTGTATTTCAAAGAAATACACACATTCAACTCTTTGAATGATCATCTCCTTTTCTTATACTAGTTTGTTCAATTTGCAAAATATATTTTTCACGTAAGTCAAGTATACAAAATTTATTAAGTAATATTCCATTTATATACAAGACATTATTATTATAAATGAACAACAATTGTTCTTAATTATAATACCAAAGATTTCATTGTCCAACAATAAAATGAAAATAATGTTTTCAACGAGAACTGGAATACAATAACAACTTATCGACTTAATAGATTTGCTCAGTAGGCATATCGCTAAACTATAAGTTTCTATGGCTAATGTAGCAACCTTTGTTACATTTCCGCACTTAGATTACTTATATTTGTTTAGCTTTCTACTTCGCTTGGTCCCTTCATAAATCTATATTTATGATAACCAAAGTCGGATCCAATACCCAAGTAGAACCTCGACTTAAAGAAAATTTATTTCAATCATGAACAAAAAGCAGATTATAAACCGAAACTTCACTAAGCTTCTTTGGTTAGCCTCTCTGCAAGATGCTTCTCAGCTTTCTTTCCAAGGTCCGTGGCTTATTGCGGTGGAAGCAAACTCCTTTGCTATCCGTGACGCTTTTGTTCTTATTATCCTTTGTTTTTGCCTTTCTATTTACCTTCTTTGAATCGTTCTTCTTTTCGTAAGATCCTTTGGCCCCTACTAGTAAGACTTGATCTTTCTTGGTTGTAAAGTGATTCTCAACATTTTTAATATGTTAAGCAAATCAATGTGAGGTCGGTATCTAGCTTGTTCATATAAAATTCACAACAATTGTGAAAGGAGTCCGGGAGTGAGTGCAAGATCAAATCTTGCTCAACTCTCCATCCATGAAAAACTCGTCATCCTAATCGATCAATCAAATTGATAATGTTAAGGACTTTTTATGCATCTTATAGTGCCATCACCATTCTAGATCTAAGAACTCCTTAGATATCTGATATCTATCACCCCTATTTTCCTCACCATCAACTACTTGATGTGCGGGGAATATAGTAGGAAGCATCCATAGTTTCATCTTGTGGACGTGAAGCTCGTTACTCGTGGATGCGAGCATGATGCTTTCGAGCTAATCATGCATCATTTTGCCACTTTCTAAAAGTAGCAATCTCTTCCTCGGAGGTATCATGCGCAACTATTGCGCAGGGATAAGCGTATTAAGGACATAAGATAGTTTTTTCAACTATGAGAACTATTCTCAAATTCCTTAACCAATCAGCTTTAATTTAGTCTCAGTTAATTTAAGATCTAATATGCTACGCAGTGATAGTAATTTAGACATTGTAAAATTCTGTAAATGAATTTGTAATTAACAACATTTTAACATACATTCTTTTATTAATTACCAAAATAATTTAGGTCTTGATTTAAATTGGTATCTCCCACTATTTTCTTCAAACTATATTACCCTCACTTATATAGTTCGGCAAAATCTAATTAAAGATTTGCTAGTGAGAATAAGGATCCCATTTCAAATGTATATAGCCTTGTGGTGACACAACAAACTATATATAAATAAATAGGTAGACAACTTTTGTCAATTACATCAACTATGCAACTCCTCAGATTTTTTTCTTAGATTATTTTGATCAAGTGGTGGCACATCCGAATCAAAATTATCCAAGTTAAGTCCGACCTAGCACTCCATATATTCAAAAGGAAAAATATCATCCTTGTGGTGACACAACAAAAACAATATTGTTCAATTTTCTTTATAAGCATCAAATGTGATAAATTAACATCTTAAATACTTAATACTTGCCTTGTGGTGACACAACAAACTCATATTAAATATTTAATACTCAATTAATTTTATCATGCTGTATAAAGACGTTTGATATTCCAAATATCTTTGAACGCTTAGACTTAATATAAAAAATTGAGGGTTTTGTTATTAATTTGTCTTCATCTTGTTTAAGCATGCATTTATTATATATATATAAATACGCGTATATATTAATGAACATGCGAAGCATGTTTGCATAATATATAATATATATAGTATAATGCATGCACATATAGAATACTATATTCTACCCGGATTGATTATGGACTTTTATTCTAGTTTGGTTCACTAGAGCCACCAAGTGAACCAAAAGGTCAAACCCTAGGGGTGCAAAAAATAATATTTAAATATAACTATTACATTTAAACCCTGCTCTATTACAAATCGGGTCTTCAAGCGCTTCTTGTCCCTTGATCTCTAATTCTTCAAAATTAATTCTAAATATTCCTATTACAAAACAATTTTAAAATAAATAGAAACCTCGATCGTGATCGAGGGAAGTACATAGGAGGAGATAGAATTTACATTCGTAAAAATTAGAAAGACGAGGTACGCAGTAATTCCCATTTAATAAAACCCATACATTCACGCATCCAACTAAAATAAATTCAATCGCATTGGTCAATAGTCATTAATCAATCCCATTTATTATCATACACATCACCATACGCATCAATAAATAACATTCATCTCATGAATTATAAACATTTAATATATATATTGATATCATTTAATGGGCAAATTTAGTTAGTATAAAATCTATTTTTTTTTGAATCAAAATAAACTCCTTTATTTTAATCCAAATTTAAATCAAAATAAAACTATTTTATTTTAATTTATCCAATTTTGAATAAAATAAACTATTTTATTTTAATCAAAATTTTAATCAAAATAAACTCCTTTATTTTAATTAATTATGGAATCCAATTCCATGTAAAAAAAATCTTTAATTAAAATAAACTCTTTTATTTTAATTAATTATGGAATCCAATTCCAAAAAAAAAAAAAATTTATTAAAGGAAACACTTGATATTCTTTTTTCCTATTCACAAATAAACTCCTTTATTTTGAATAATATGAAATCTTATTCCATATTTAAATAAACTCTTTATTTAAGGAAATAAGGATTCTCTTTCCTATTCACAAATAAACTCCTTTATTTTAAATAATATGAAATCTTATTTCATATCTAAATAAACTCCTTTATTTAAAGAAAGATCAATTTCAACTCCAATTAGTTATCATGGAATCCAATTCCAACTCTAATTAGTTAGCATGAAATTCTAATTTTAAAATTAAAATAAACTTTATATTTTAATATTAAAATAAACCTTTTATTTTAAAATTAAAATTAACATTTTATTTTAATTATAAAATAATTAAGAATAATATATATAGTATATATATATATATAACTATTATATATATATAATATAATAATCAATATATATATATATATTATATAAAACCGTGCACTATTATTATAAATAATAATAGTGATAAGCCAATCATTATACCCGGTATTATCCAAATCCCTTCTTCTTATTCATGTGATAAACGTATGAGGTTGAGTCCGTATTATTTGCCGGCATGTCCGGTTTTTGTAAGTTTGCTGCCTTTTTTTTTTTTTTTTTTTAAAAAAAAACTGGTAACAGCTTCACTTGCTTCCTTGCATATCCCTTGTTAACAAAAAAAACAACTCCTGACTTCCTTTATTTACTTGGAAAACCGTGCCCCTTGAATCAAAAAAAAATAAAAATAAAAGGAAGCACGTTGCCATGATTTGCGTTTTTTTTTTTTTTTAAATTTTATACAATAAAATTATGCCCAATTAAATTATTCTAAACACATATCAATATGCATATCAAATCTGAACAATTAATAATTTGCATATAGGTTTGGCTCACGATGCTCATCATAGGTTTGTAATATTCATATGCAATCAAATTGCAAAAATTAAGCGGAAGCGTAGAAAATCAGAGTTTAAAATTATTTACAAACCATAAAACCCGGATCACCCTATATGCATAATTATTAATTAAACGAAAAGATAAAGAATAAAATCATACCTCGAAGATCGAAACTTCCTCGTACAAGTTCACCTCCAAATCCTTTCGCTCAACTTGAATCCATAGGGTTTGGTTCCTTCCTTTTCGATCAACGTTAATGGCCATGTGTGTTTGGCCTCTGAGGTGATCCACCAAGAAGAATAGAGATTCAAGAAGATGGTGTATTAACCTCGGCTTTTCATCTCTATAGAAGCGTGTCTTTCCAACAAATTGAAATTATTACGTATGTTGAAAAATCAACCACACCCACCCATAATAAGACTCTCTTATTATTAATAGATGTGGGCAACCCACCTTAAACAATTAAGGAATTGGGTTTATTTAATTAATTAAATTCTTTTAATTAATTAGGCTCCTAATCTTATTAGGGATAATTAATTAAACTCTTTTAATTAATTTAACCTCCTAATCTTATTAGAAATAAATGAGAGTATTTATATTAAATTAATTCCTAAACTCTTTTAGAAATTAAAATAATAATAATTGTAATAATATTAATAAGACTCTCTTATTAATTTATATTTAATATTTCTAAAATATTAAATAATAAATATTAAGCTATTTAATTTATTCTATCACCATAGATTAAATTAAATATACTTAACATATTATTACGATTATGCCATTAACTTCTTAAATAATTATTCTTCCTTTTATGGTGCTGTGATCTTTAGGTTCTCCATATTAAATCCATTGTGAATAAATCAATTAGAAACAATTCTAATCTTATTTAAATAAATAAATTAAACAATTAATTTATTTAAATAATATTTATTCTACAATAGGGATAAGCCTCCCAAGCGATCAACGACTTTCCGGATAATATAGATTTCAACATTAATCATTAAAGAACCTTTGAGTAAATAGTTACTTCAGATAATTCAATCCTTCCACCATACTGATGTCCCAATTAAATATAAGGCATGGAATTACTTATCAAGTCTTATTTTATTTAATTATATGTATTTCAACTCTTAAATGCACAACTCAAATAATGCAAATTAAAACTCCTTTCTAATTTCATTCTCCTTTCACTAGAGACTCACCGGGTTGTCATTTATCGAATCACATATGACATTTCTCTTTTTTTATTAAGTGGTAGATTCTTTATCGATCATACATTATCTCCACGTACAACTTATTATACCCAAGCATACCTTCTTTGATATACCTTAAGGGTCTTAAGGAATAAGTCAAAGTATAACTCATCATACACAAGATACTACGATGATCTCAAGTCCAAGGATTACTTGTACTACTATCACTACGTAAAATTCCTATTGATAAAAGCAAATAAAACTCCATTAGGTATTCCTTAATGAGTCAATGCTTCGTTGAACTTATTCTCTAATAAGCACCTACATACTTGCTTTTAGTGTTCCACACAAATGATCACGAGATCAATCATCCTCATCCAACGAAAGAAGTTAACGTATGTATGCGTCTATCCGGATTCACTAATCCCCAATTTAGTAATCCAATGATTGGGAACTATTTTAGTTTTAAGCTTTCTAAGAATTTAGATCTCATTAGAATGATCATCATCATTATTCTAAAAGCATTCACAGTAAAACTATGGGTTTATCACATATTATAAAACAAAGATCACGTAGATAATTAAAAGCCTTTAATAAATTAATACTTTTTATTAATAAATGAATAAGATTATTACAAAGTATATGCTTTATCATCAAACATGATTGGCCATGTATATACTACTTTCATTATAAATACAAGGTCAAGGTCACAATTAACGGTAATACCTACTTTTGATCACTAAACACTTAGCCTCCATTTATTAAACCTTGTAGAATCTACCAGTATTTATTCTCACACCGAGCTATCCCATGCCAAGACAAGCCGTCAAGCTTCGTGTGATCTTATTATCTTGAGTTTCTAGCGCAGTGAATTACAGAATTGACGCTGTCAATTAAACTTAGCTGCGTTAACAATTTGAGACTAATAGTTTCAAGTTTAAATTTGAAAACAAACAAGACATTTAAGATTAATAGTCATATTTCAAATATAATTATTATAAACAAACATAACATAAGAGTATAAAATAGAGGGAGACGTATAAAACGTTAGATACATTACTCTCTTAAAATTTTATTTTATTTAAAAATTTTAAGAAAATTAATCGCATAAATAAAAGAAGAAGATTATTAATAAATAAAAATTAAAATACGTAAAACTTTATTTCATTTAAAATTATGGAATATTATTATTGTTATTATCGTAAAGTAAATATGCTTTTAACGGTTTAATTTGTTTATTTTTATTAATATAAATTCATTAACATATATTAACAAATTAAATAAATTTAAATTTTAAAATGTTCTTCGTAAGCGCAAGGTCGGAATTTTGTTTTAAGACCTATAAATTGTAGATAAACAATTAGGTAGAGTTCCATTTAATTTCCAGACATATATGTGGGTGTGGGAAAATGGGAGATAACCCTTTCTTAAAAAAAATAAAATTAGATAATTTTGTTGATGCAAAGAATATATAAAATTATAAAAATTTCATATAATTTAAGAATGTGTATAAACATCTTAATAGTAGTAAAGGAAAATAATATATATATATATATATATATATATATATATATATATATATATATATATATATATATATTACACGATTAGGTAGGATGTTTTTAATGGCCTCAAAACAAAAACAAATTTACATATATTCTCATATTTTAAAACCTTTTGCTAAAACGTGTTGGTAACTTAAATTTATTGAAACTAGATTATTTATGTAACAGGGACATCCATAATTATATACAATTAATTATTACACTGTATCTCTGAGTTTAAAACATGAATTTGTAACACATACAAAATCATGAGTTGTCTACCTATATGAGCAGAGCAGAGCTGATCATGTTCAGTGAATATCCTAGTTCCTATTCCTATTTCTATTCCTAGGACAGACAAAAATCATGATGATGCATGGATAATGGATTGTATTGTTGAATACAAATTGAAAAAAATTCAAGCCCATATGATATTAGGGCCCATAATTTTTTAGAAGAGATCATTTTTTGGATGGATCCAAATGGACCGTATCATTGTAATTAGAATATCCAAATGGAAATTGACGTTCATACAGCAAACAAATAAAGGTATGGGCATGGGTATGGGTTGCTCCATCTAATTCACCCACATTACTAGTCATTATAAATAAATTTATGGTCGTAGCACATTAGCCTAGTGACTACGTAACTAAATGTAAGACAACTGACACGGTCTTCTCTCTTATATAAAAATATCAAAAATAAAAATGTGATCTTATAATATAATATAAAATATATAATATAATCGCATGGCCTTGGGGAAGGGGGAAATGGTAGCTTAGCTAGGAAGGAGTTGGTGGAGCAGCCAGATAACTTTCTAATTGGTTTGCTTGTTTAAATTGACATGAATTGCAACAGATGCATAAATGCTGAAATTAGTTTGAATTAGTTATGGAACTGATCATATTACAAGTGTATAACACTTCTGGCATGAACTATAAATCTATAATTGTCGCGCCATATATAGGCAGGCATACATGCATGTTATTTATGTTACGTTGTAGATTGAGGAAATGAAATAGAGAAATAAATAAAATAAAAATAGTGTATTTAATAATTTAAAATTTTTAGAAGATAAGTCATTTCATTTCTTTGCTTTTTTATTCCACATGAAAAATATTAAATAAAATACATTCTAATGAAATAAATATATGTGATAATTTTGTCATTATATACGACAATATCCACCGCCACCACTTAAAAATCATTCCAATTTCGTTCCCTATTTTATTCATTCTTGGATTCCCGGCCCCTTTTAAGTTACCGTTGATTAATTTGTGGACTAGCTAGCTAGCTGGTACTAGTATTTAAATTAATTATCCGTTCATTCTTTTAATATATAGGTCGTTTTAGAGTTATGCATAAATATTAAAAAAATAATTGTATAACATTAAATATACTATCAATTATCTATATTACCCTCTTATATTGGAAGAAGATAGTGTTATTTATTGGGTAAAAAATAATGAAAGAACCAAAGTTATATTTATTACTTGGGGTAATATTGAAAACTAAGCAATTAATGCTTACTTGAAATTCTTAAACGAACAAAATTATTTTTTTAAAACGACTTATATTAAGGAACGGAGAGAGTAGTATTTAAATTAATTTTGATGCATCCAATAAAAAGGAGGAAAAAAAGCCTAATTCCGTACTAGCATCCAAACCCACGCATTCAATTCAACCCATCTCATCTTGGTGACTGATGATGATAAGTGCAAGCCCATACCAAGCAAGTGGCTTAGGACTTAGAGCCACCTTGACAAGTGTAATTAAATAAATACCTTCACATTTTAACAAACAAACTTCCCTTAAATAAAGAAAATTAAAACGCCTATGAAACGAAAGTCTTAATTGGTTGCGTCTACAAGTCAAGTAGGAAGGATAACTAACTTATTTTGCCTAATTGCCTTTACTCAATTAAACTAGTACGAAAAGAAAGACTTGTGCAATCAAATCAAATAAAATACTAATAATAAAGCAAAAAAAGAGCGTTACTTGTACAAAGTCATTAACCTTTTTTCAAGGATTCCATTTCAAGAAAATACTACTTTTAAACAAAGTTTTGTTGCCCATTCTTCAATCATTGATCAATCCAACTTTTTGTATGACCTAAATGCCCTTGACCTAACTATGTTTTCTACTTTCTGGTTAAAGCTAATTCATACATAATTTGCTCCACTTTTTTTTTTTTTAATTCTATTTTAAATACATGAGACCTTTTTATTTAAATGTAAATTAGGTAAAACTTAATTAGAAGCTCATGCATGGGGCCTTGCCAACTGTCCAACGTGCCACACATTGGTCTATAAAAATAGGACAAATATTTTGTCAAGACAATCTACAACAACTAATAAAAACTAAAAAGAATCTCTTCATGTTCATGTTTATGTTCCTGTTTCTTTCCTAAATTAAAGAAATTATTTGATTTTTGAGCTCAAGTAATAACATATTAAATTTTAATTTGATATGAATTTATTTAATTTTAGTTGATAGAATTATTATAATTATACTCAAAATTTATTTCATTTCAACTTCTTAGCTTTAAAATTTAATATGGTCAAATCATGTTTCTAATTTTAGAAGGGAGCGAGTAATATTTAAAACTGTTTATGCATTTAAACTCTAACAATTACACTTATTATTATAAAGTATGCCTTTTAACTGATTTATTGAACTTTAACCATTTTCTACCAATTCTACTAATAAGAATATATATATATATATATTAGTAGATCACACATTCACACCCAAAGATCATGGCCGCTTACAAAGGTCACGATGACTTGCATAGTTAGACTTGAGCTGGTACATAGGGGGTGTACTGTGTTATGCAGCTGGATTACGTCGGTTATTCAAATTGTGGCTATTCCCCTTATTTGGGGTCAGAGGCTGATATACTCAAATTAGTATACGGTGAGCATAAAATTTATTTTTTTGATAAGTTAAGTTAATTAAAATGTAGAATCTTGTACACTGACACTGCATTTAATCTTCTATATTATTAATTAATTGAACTTACTACTCAAAAATAAACTTCATGATAATCTCTTCCCTCAAATTATAAGGTGGGCAATTGCCCATAATATTTTTTACTCCATCTATTTCGCAAAAATAATTAAATCTATTTATTATTATTTTTTTTAAAAATTATCTTTTTATTAATAATAATATAAAATAATCAAATTTGTTATCCTAATTTTATTATTAAGTACCCACAACTACACTAACAATTATTTATTTTAGGGGTAATATGAAACAGAGCTCTTTTTTTAGAGCATAGATAAAAGTGCAAATATATAGAAATTATTCCCAACGTTATTTTATTTAGTATTTTTTAAAATCTTGTACCAACATCAAATTTTGGTCCGTCTTATTTTAAAATTAAAAAACCAAACTGGAGCCGTGGGCAGTTTCGGAAACAAAGCGCGCAGTATTTTCTTTCCCCCGCGTCCAGCCGTGTCTTCTCCCACCCACCGCCCCCAATCTCTTTTTCCACATAACCAAACTACTCCCTCATTCTCTCTCTCTCTCTCACACACACACACTAAAACACGCACAACATTCATGCATACCGCGTATCATCTTCTAAACTAGTAAAATTTTTATTTTTTTATTTTATTTTATTTTTCCATCATATGCTAATTACTAGTAATATTTTTATATGTATATATAGCCTTTGTCCTCTCTTCACCTCTCATTACCTACAAACAAAAAACAGACTCTCCACAAGCTTAAATCTATCCGGCCGGCCCCAAAATTATTCTCCTCCACTACTTCTCCATTTGTCCACTTTTATTAGTCCCTCCTCCCTCCCTCCCTCCATCTCTCAATTACACTACTTCTACTAGAGAAAGTTGAAACTACATTTCCACTCGATCTCCAAAATGCAGATGAAGAAATCAAACACAGCTCGTAGAGCGTGGAACATTCTGCGGTTGGCCCTTCTATGGGCAAGAAAAGGTGGAGTTTTAAGAAGAAGACTCATGCTCAACGTCCCCAGGTACATCAAGAGTCTCCGCCACCACCAGCACGGTGGCGCTCTCAGGGCATACGGTGAGCGCCAGCTGTCGTTTGATGACACTCCGGTAATTCACGTCAGGATGCATCGGCCTTCTTCCTTGCGATTCAAGCTACCTCACATTCCCTGCATTAACCCTGCCCAAGTTGATTTCGACGACTTTGATTTCAACGAAGATATTAATGATTACGATGACGTGGCGAGGAAGAGTTTTTTGAAAAGTGCAGATGATGAAGAATATTATGGTTATGATCAGGTATGTGAAGATCAAGGGATTGATATGAAGGCTGAGGAATTCATTGCTAAGTTTTATGAGCAAATCAAACTGCAAAGACAGATTTCGTATCTTGAATATCATGACAAAAACTAACTAACTATGCTTAGTTTAAAGAATACATTCAATACAATTGTTCCAAATCATCCGAACCTGCCTACCTCTATTTTTGTTTTACTTTATATATTGTTTTGTAAAAGAGGCATTCCCTCAATTTTGTAGATAGTTGAGGTTTCAATCTTTTGGAAGTTGAATCAAAATTTTCAGAATAAAAGGTTTGAGTTAATTCTCTTGACATCGTCGTATGTTTAATTCTCTTGACATCGTCGTATGTTTAATTCTCTTGACATCGTCGTATGTTTAATTTTTTAAAATTGATGTTCAATGAATTTGATATTTTCTGAAAGAAAACAAAAGAACAACCAAATAGGAATATATATATATATATATCTGATTCGGATCAGTCATGTTCTTCTACGAATTTTGATATTTTCTACTTTTAGCGACGATATATATTGTCCGTAATCGCTAAAAGTATAAACGAAAATGGCCAAACCGTAAGTAGAACCAAATAGGAATGCAGACATAATATATATATATATATATATATATATATATATATATATATATATATATATGTGTGTGTGTGTGTGTGTGTGTGTGTGTGTGTGTGTGAAGGGTCCTTGGATACAGCTCACTCCAATCAACCTAATATAACATATATAGCCAGCCATCAAAATTAACATAAATTTTCTTTCTAATCCAATAACGGATAATGTAATTCCCAGTTTAATAAGCCAAGCCAATCAATCATGGTCATTACTCATTAGGAGCCACATGAGAGGAATTCAGTATTCAGATGCATTCGATTCGATAACATGAGAAAGGAAAGAACCAATAAAAAATACATTTAAAAGTTGATCCACAAGTTGTCAGAGTAATAGGCTAAATTGTTTTCTGGCACAAAATATTATTCCACGGATATTACAGGTGCAATCCGACATCAATAAGCAAACTTTGTTTTTCTCTCTTTTGATGAGGAAAACTTGTGCAGTTAATATCCTAAATCCCAAAAGTACTAATATAATATTTTTGACAAGTGCATGTGTTAAGAAGCTGGAAGAACAGGAGTGCAGGGAAGAAGAAGAGTTTACATATTCTATCAAAACTCAAAAAGAATTCCTATCACACAACTGTCTGCCCAAGAGACATAACTGATTGTAGGAGCTCATCATAACTTTCTGCAATTTAAGTTCTCCACTGTATTTTTTAAAAGGCACTCTAGAAAACCTCAATGTGTATTGTATTTTCACCTCACTGAACTCTTCCTTCCTACATTCAAAGTTCAAAATATAAGTTTAGGAATCAAGAAAAAGGATCACGGACACCTTTTTTCTAAAAGATTGTTAATGGCAATCTTACTGCCCCTGGGCCTTAAATAAATAGTTCAGGTTATTCAGGAGTGAGATATAAGAATTTCCCTTACTAAACACAAATAATAGTGGGTAATTCGATAAGATAACACTTTTAAGAATTTAAACAGTTAACCAATGGAGGAACCAACTCTAATAATGCTCTAAGAAAATAGTACCTTGTAAGCATATTGAGGAGCAATCAAACACTGGCAAGTTGCTTATAGACTTCCATTCTGTTAACTTAAATAAGTTCCCAACTTCCCAGTCGATGCCAATATAAGACCTATAAAACAGCAATATAAATGTTAAGAGAACCATGAGAGGCTCAGTTTATACATGAAAAACGTCCAAAGAAAATCAAATGACATCACAAGGAAAATTAATCAGCCAATCATATTCTACATAATATCGTAGCATACTGCATTATGTTGAAGACCATCTAACTTTTTGTCACCATGTTTTCAAGTTAAAAGTAGTGAGAGTTTTAAAAGAAACATTTCTATTTTATCATTGTAAAAAGAAAGTGAATTGCAGAACAAGGTGAACTGATTCAGTCACCAGTAGACACCCTCCAATAATTCTCCTCTTTCGAAATAAAATAATATAAAAGAAAATTTCTCAAAGAAAATATATCATCCGAAGCTCCAGAAAAAATTATTTTATTTTTTTGTAAGTCAGAAGCTCCATAGATGTTTCTAGAAAGCTACTTAAGAAGAAAGGACTGGAAATTGACAGTTCATAATACTTGCAGAAAAATGTCAGCAGACACAAGATAAAAAATCAACAAAATATTATTTTGACCACGAGCAATAAGCTACGTATCATCTTGCCTAATTACTCTTAAGACAATCGAGCTTATGATTATTTCTGATGGCCTAACACGTGTTTTGAAATAAGAATAACAAACTAAGCATTTTGAAACGACAGAAAACATTGCAATACATCTCAGTTTTCATATGCCAAAACACAACAATAACCTCCAAAAGAGAAAGATAGCTCCACATATTTAATCAATATATTAACATATTTATCCCACAAGTACCTAAAAATGGAGCTGAAGGACTCCCAGGCCGCGACTTGAACTCTGGATGAAACTGCACCCCCACATAGAATGGATGATTTAGAAGTTCTAAAATCTACAGAGAATGTGAAGGTTTGAAAAAGAGGATTAAAAAATATAATAACAATAATAAGCTTCAAAGTTCTAGTTTAAAACTGAAATTATTGCTTTCAAAAAGATATACATGAGCTCAAGTAGGAGGACAAACAACTATTACATATTTTTAAGCTTTTGACATTTTTAACAACTTAATACTGACATACTCAAGCTCAAAGAATACTATAGCCAAAAGTCCAAGTTTTTAAGAAAACAAACCTCCATTCTCTGTCCACTTTCATCATTCCCTACAAATTTTAAGCCAGCTTCTTCTAAAATGCCAACCATCTCTGGATTCACCTGCACCACACATATCAGGTGTGAGGATAAAACTAGTATGCAAGATAAATACAACACATTTTTCCCACTTGGCACTCATTACGAACCTCGTATCTATGCCGATGTCGCTCATCTACATACTTTAAATTACGGTATCTACCAAGAGATGGAAAGTCGAATATTAGCAGTGCACTGAAATATGTGAACATTAGGTAATACAAGAAATTTTATGAGGTTAAATACACCATCACCAGCATCACATAAAATTATAGATTCATAAAAAAAAATATGAAGCAAAATAAACACAATATGGGGATATCTTTTCTCACGTTGTTACAGTCGCAGGATATGTTGTTAATGTAGCTGTGGTACTTCTTAAATTAGTTTCTATGAATGGTGTGCCTCATTAATGAGTAAATATATACACTCATTGAAGAACATCTACAGTTGGTGAAGTTTGACTTGAGCTATCAGGCCTACCGCATGAGATTTGCCATCTAGGTTGGACACACTAGATATAATCATCGTTACTGACAGAGGGGACCAAGTAAATTTCCACATTGCATCTCCTTACTGAAGGGGTAATTGCTTTTCTGAAATCCTAGGAATAAGAGCTACAAGCATGGACATGTCCACTACAGAGCTGAGGACTCTCAACAAAGCCCATTCTTATGTGTGTGACTTGCCATTGCAAACTTGCCTAGTGTTGGAGATAACATAAGACTTGTGGTTCGTCGTGAGTTGCTACATTGCACTTCCCTAGTGAAAGAACAATTTCTTTACAGTGATCCAAATCTTCCACAATAAAGTTTCAAATCTCATTCGGATGGGCGTGACAAGCTGGACGTATCCAACAGCCTTTGACATTATTTAATAGAAAATAGTGACATACAGCTTTGCAGTGATGCAATCAGAGGTCTGGAATAACGTTCTTCGAGCACCAAGTCTCATTGTGCTTCCCATATGAGTTCGTGAACCCTGAATGTGCACATAAAAGATGATTATTATTAATATAATCTATAAGGTGTTTGTCATACCCCCATCAAATGTCACAATGAACAAGCAATTACCTCGGGCATAAAAATTACAACAGGATTGGGCGTCTGAGCATCAAATTCGGAACTGTTTGCCCTTTCCAGACCCAAAACCTAGAAGAAGTGTTTAAAGTAATGTCGATAATTATTACTAATATATATCTAGTGAATAGGGGTAATATATGCTGGATATTCAAATTGATCACATACATTTTGAGAAAACTCAATTACAGAAATCTGCATGCCTAAGCAGATCCCAAGGTAAGGAACTTTATTCTCTCTGGCATACTTTGCAGCCAATATCATACCCTTCACCCCACGGTCTCCAAATCCACCAGGAACCAAGACACATGCTGCACTCTGAAAATTTGGTTTCATAAATAACAGTTTAAATGGTTAAATTTAGTATTTGTAACACATTCCTTAGCCACCACCAGCACAGCCTTCCCCTACCAAGTACCAACTCAAGAACTTCAATATCTTGCTCTGTAGATTATAAGGTATACTAGAAAAAAGGATAATAGTTTTTAAGAGTACTGATGTCCAAATGTGAAGATGATAAATTAAGGATTTAAAATATAATTATACATAAATGTTGTGATACAAGTGATTACAATGCATATTTGTCTCTAGAAATACAGTTGAATTGAAAAGAAGCAAAAAGGATAATTAGAAATGAAAGCCAGAGAAAAGCTTACTTTTAGAGTCTTCCATGCTGCAGCATGAAGTTCTGGTGTCTGTATGGGTATAATATTTGTCATAAAATTCATCAAAGCAACATGTAAGCAAAAGAATTATAAAATATTTACTGATACAACTAATTGAATCTCAATACCAATTTGGCACTATCATCTTCAAGGTCAGAAGCGGCAATCCAATCAACTGATGGCTTCAATGAACATGCAATGCAGGCATGGAGAAGTGCCTGTGTCAAAGGAAAAGAAAAAACTGCTAGTTGAAATCAAACAAGTTGTTTTAAGCAACAAACAATTCTTAGTCTCTGAACTAGCAAACACGAGTGAAAAATTAAGAAGTGAAAATATTCTACAACAGAGATTGAAATGATAATCTTCAAATAAGTTTGAAGGTTAATAGGCTACATAGCTTTTCATGTGTTATAAAATTAATGCCATAGGAAATTTGTTGTAAGTTGATCAAAGATTCATAGCAGTGATATTCCACAAAGATCAGGCTAAAAGTGGAATAAAAATTAAAGAACACAGGAGATCATTTTCGATTGTGCACTTGCAAGTAGCAACTTGTACACTATCTGTTCTATTCTATAAAGGAACTCATTTGTTGTTGCATGTCTTTTCGAAGATTAGGTGAAACAAAATTTCCCAAATCACACATCCAATATACTAGGAATTTAAAAAGGATGTAGAAAATAACTCCCGGGAGCTATTCTTTTGCAAAGAGCTATCTCCATGAAAAGAGAGAAGAAAACAACTACTTTACATGCGTATCTACAAAGAAGAAATGTCGTAAAGCTCATGCATGTCTAGTTAAATCATGAATTTAAGGATTTCTCTTCACCTTCACGACAGACAAATAAGAATCTGATAGGCCAACATATTTCCCAACCATTGCTATCCTAACCTGCAAAGAACAGCATATTTTTAAAACACCAAGTAAAATAAATATTTGAAAAGGGATCACTAAATAAGCAAATATGAATAATACTAACAGAATCAGTGAGGTCATCAAATTTCTTAGCCCTGTTGGTCCACTCTTGTAAATTAGGTGAAGTGGCTACACTGAAACAGAAATCTCATCATTAGTCAGACAATATTCAGACCTACTTGAAATCGTATTTTGTGACCCACCACATATGCATAATTATTTGAGAAAAGCTTCCTACTCAGCAAAAGAATGGTCCAAGATAGAACTTGATTCGGTGTCATCTAAGTCATGAGGAACATAAGGAAGGGTGAAGGCACATTTACTTACCAAGACTAAGACGACCATCATATTGCAATTTAAATTAAAAGCATACCTCAGTAAGTCTAGCTGCTTTAGAACGCCATCATGGGCATTTTGGTTCTGTAACAAGAATGTAATGTCAGAAACCTCATAGAACCTAGCAATAATAAAAGGAATACAGAAGAGCTAATCAGATCTTGAGTGAATATAACCCACCTGAAGTAAAAGAGGAATGTGCCATATGTTTGGAACATCATGGATATTAAGGATATTACCGACCTGTGAAGATCAAAAATTATGACAAGAATTTTAACGTGGTACACGGTCCATTTAAAAGGCTAGAAAGCTAAAAACAAAAGGGAAGTTGTCCAAAACAAACCCAGAAAGATGAGCTAAGCTCTTGGTGTGTATAAGACCAAAATAAGAACTCAGGACTAACAACTTACAGGAACATGGCAAAATTGTGAAAGTTTCTGCTTCGTACTCTCCAGTAATGGCTGCAACATCATTTACATCATTATAGAGCATAACTTATTCTTAATATTATCAACCACGTCACTTTAAAAATAATTAAAGACTACTCACCAAAAATAATTAATCAAACATTAAAATAACAAACCAACCAAGTTTTGAAAGGCTATTAAAAGTCATTTGTTAGTAAAGTAGTAATGCAACAAAATGTTAGTAGTCTGCCAAGACAAAGATATAAATTCATCAACTCCTCACATACACTCTAAATAGCGGAAATCATGTATGCTAATAACATAATCAAGTTCCGTAAGACTAGGATGAAGTATGCAAGAAACATAACATCAACCAAAGCTGACGTATGCCAAAGTTCTTCCATCTCATCAGATCACCTTTTCTTTTTCTATAAGTAATTTCATCAAATCACCTTAACTGCATGCAATAACGCATATAAATAAAAGAACATACCTCAGCAGAACGACATGCTAAAAAATGAGGAGTCAAGCCTAGTGCTCTCAGTTCCCGCACACTGTGTTGCGTTGGTTTGGTTTTCTGCCAGCAAACATAGATGGAAACTTATATCAGATAATATGACAACCTTAGGAAATGTAATTAGATAAAAACATCAAAATCAGGATAGAATTAATGTTAAAAGCTTCAGAGAATTACTTGCTCTCCTACTACACCCAATACAGGTATAAGGCTCACATGAATGAGGCAGAAATTATCTTGTCCTGCAAAAAAGATTGAAGTGTGACATGAGAATAGCCAATTAAACATTTGAACATAATCAAAGGCACGAATATACAAGTCAGAAGAGGTTGTTACATGAAAAGTAAAATAGGCACTAATTATACAGCTATATTGCACATAAACAATGAGGAACATATACAGAGCCCAACAGAGATAGGACCATAGCAAGACATCGCTGGGGGAGCATAAAATTTCAACCACACATTGTCATGTTCAAAAGATATCCTGCCAGAGATGATAACTACACCACCCAGCTAAGCTAACAAATGTTGAAGAAAAGAGTGGGAGTCAGGTCATCTGAAAATAATTCTTTCAGAACACTGCTCAGCATTCTTTCTACTTTTATGCTTTCACATGGGATTCATTCAGCCTACGCCAGCGTTGTAGAATTGAGAATACTTCCCAGCATCTCTGGTGAACCATGTAGATATTACACAATGACTTATTCTCTTATCATTTGACAACATAATGAAGACTATAGAGTACATAGGAGAATGAAGAAACCAATAAATAACATCAGAGTGAACTTAATCAATCTTTCTGAAAAAACAGAAACAATGAAACCTTACCAACTGAGAAGAATAGTTGTCGCAAAGCCTCTATGAAAGGCATTGATTCAATATCACCTAATAATTTTGGGAAAAAAAATTATATTATCTTCTCATAAATTATAAGACGGGAAATTAGATATTGGTGGGGAGAGAAAGGATAGAACTTTTGGTGCCTCAAACTTTAAGAGAGCTCATACCTACAGTCCCTCCCAATTCTATCACACAAACATCAGCTGGACCTTCTTCCCCATCCACGGGAATAACAGAAACCGATTCAATCCAATTCTTAATGGCATCTGTAATGTGTGGGACCACCTGAAATCCAGTTAAACATGCAAGAGCACAGTTAGCAGGACCATATTTAAATGTTCCGAATTAGAAATGATTAAGTATATAAACATGCAGCATCACCTGAACAGTCTTCCCAAGATAATCGCCTTTCCGTTCCTTATCAAGGACAGACTAACAGGAAAAATAAAAATAAAATAAAAAATTGTTATCTTTATTAAAATAATAGAATTCAAGAGGTGACGAATCAACAATATATTCCAAAAAACCAAAGGATTTAAGCACCTGATAAATCTTTCCAGTGGTAATGTTGTTGTCTCTAGTTACCCAGATCCAGATCAACCTATTAGAACAGAAAAATAGTGTGAAATATTTCTTTTGATGCTAGAAGGAAAATAGTAAAACATAAAGAAATTGTGAAAATGTGTTAGGAGTCCAAATGATGGTTGAACTGATTGCACGTAATAGAAATCATTTCAACATAGCTTACTTTTATAAATATTAGCATTTCCACTTTCAGCTCTTATCATCCAAAAGCCCATTGAATGGCTTTCAGCATGAAAAGTTCCATAATGCCTCGAAATTATCCAAAAATCAGCATTATCTAGCATAATCTCTAAATATAGCTTCTTTACTAAGCAAGTGGTTTGATACATTTTAAAAATCCTAGATATTTGTCATGTGTGGCGTATAGGTAGGGAGAGCTTTTATAGCCTATCATTTGACCGAAATATATAGTATTAGATATAAGTCTATAATAATGATAAACTTTTACCAATTTGAAAATTCTAATGGTGAAAACCACCTCCTCTGTTCTGTGATAAATAAAAGACCAATCAAAAAATGCAAATTTTATAAATTATCATACAAATTTTGAATGTAAAAGGCTTTAATTTAAATGCCCATTAAAAATGGTGTTTTATTTTGAGATTTTGCATCATTTTTTATTTTTTTTGGCAATAGTAACATCATATCGAAATTCAATTTTGACAACTGGCAAGTACAACTTCCTTCTCAACCTTTGTTGTGTGAGCACAAATTAATGTATGAATTAAGAAAAGGAAAAGGAAACCTCTCCACCATCATCAAGAACGAAAACCTCCCCATGTTCAAAAGGAGACATGGTACCAGCATCTGTGTTCAAGTAAGGATCTGCAATCACAGGAAAACGTCAGTCACTAATATATGAAAGATAAAAATGACATACTACTGTAACATCAAATTTGATCATATTACAACATAACCCCTCTACCTCGGGAATACCACATAAGATAAAGGAACTATATGAATCGTTGTCTAAATGAACTATTCCCACAAATATGCATTACCACCATGGAAGTGGATGCCCAACAGACCAACATGTGATGAAAAAACGTAACCTTATTCACATAAATAAAACAAACAGATCAAATCATCAAAGATTCTACAAAAACCCACATCCCCAATGTTGAAAACAAAAGCCCAATCTTGTTGGTTTTTGAGACTCGTGACAAATAAGTTAAAAAGTTATCTTTACAATCAGTCTGATAGCACTTGTTTTTATCGAAGGAAATACTATTTATCATCGAACTTCTATTGCACTTGTCATTTTGCAGTTCCTATATTCAGTGTGATTCACTTAATTACTAAAGTGGACTCACAGTTTTAATCAACACCTTAAAAACTAACAAAATTGTAACATGGTAGCTAAAGTTTAAAATGCCCAACTTCATGCATAGATTAAAGAGACAAAAACATAAAATGAAAATAAGTTCGGATAACAGTGTATTAAGGATTCAATCTAATTTGCTCGTTCTAATTAAAAAAACAGAACACAAACCGATTTTAATAGAGGTGACCCGAAGGCCGCAGGCTTTGAGAACGACGCCTATACTACTGGCGGTGACACCCTTGCCGAGTCCACTCACTACTCCACCCGTCACAAGCACGTACTTCATCTTTGAAATAATTCTAACTGAAACTGGCGCTGTAGATTTGAAGGTGAATCTGCTAAATGTCCGCCAAATGTTTGTCTTAATGTCCAAGCGGGAAAATCAAAATGGTTAGCGTTAAGCACCAAGGCTTGACGAATGACGGCTGTCGAGTCACTTTCGAATTTGCAGGAACCTCCAGTAGTGGTGAGCATGGTGCGGTTTGGTGCGGTTTGAAGTTAAATCCATGGCAAACCAAACCGCTTTAGTCTTGGTTTGAAAAATTAAACCGCACCAAATCGCCATGATTGGTGTGGTGCGGTGTGCGGTTTTAAAGTGTGCGGTGCGGTTTTAATTAGTGCGATTTTGTTCAAAACCAATTGAAACAACAAAAAAAGTTTTAGCGCTCAATAAAATTTAACATAAAACTTACATCGAAGAATTAACTTAGTGACAAAAGTCGATGATGAGAATTATATCAAGCGTGCTTTAAAACTAAAATATCTTATATAAAATAATGGAGCACTATATATTCGATAATGAAGAAGAATGTTTATCTAGTTCTCCAAAATTAAAAATATATCTTCAAGATAGAATAAAATATATTGCGGGGAGGACTAAAAATAATCTATTAGACTATTACAATTATAGTATTGACATTAACCAATGCATCAAGTCTTCGAGCCCCTCAACTATAAGCCCTCCAATAACGCATCAAACAAATTCAAAATTCCAAAAATCAATTGCTTAATTTTTGACTCTATAACCTCTAACATCTTCTTTCAATTGGTGAAAAAATGACAATGCAAGGCGGGGTTTTCTACGGCGTGTTCAAGTGAAAAGTAATTTTAAATTTACTTAGAGATAATGATACATACACACATACGTAGCGGCTTTAGGTTTTTTATGCGATTTGGTTTTGGTTAAGAACCAATCCAAATCGTAAATTTGATTATTCAACCTACCTAAAAGCTATACATCGTCGGGACAGTTGAATGCGATTTTAATTGCCAATTAAATAATATGCGATTTTTAGTGCGATTTTATTTCAATTTGATTCTTTCTTCATCCACCTTTAGAAGGAACGCTATTTTTAATGAATAATAAAATATTCGTGAGAATCATACGCCTCTACTGCTAAAATGGTTACTCCATCCATTCTATATTTTATTTTATTATTATTGAATTTTCAAGTCGATTTATAATATTTTTAAAAGTAAAATTAATATAAATTCTTTTAATTTAATCAATACAACAATAAATATTATAAACTATCTAAAAATATTATTTATCATACATTTTATTGTTTCATAACTTTTTTGAGTTTAATTAATTTTTAAAAATTATTAATGATCATATGATTTGAAATGAATGAAGTACTATTTATATGACACGCTCTACTCAAAGAGGATGTTTGGGACCGTTTAAAAAATGTAATTAGTGAATCTGTTCATAATTTATTTTTAAAAATTAAATATATATTTGGTAAATAAAAAGTACTTGAATTAGTAAAAATTAAATAAAAATAGTATAAAATTTAATTATTTTAACTAATTTCAAGTATAAATTACTAAAATGAATATTTGAAGAACTAAAATATCTCATGAATAAAACTACTAAAATAAATATGGATAGATTAGTAATATTTCAAACCTGCTTATAAGTTTTGGCAAATAACCAGAAGCTCCAAATTGTTCTTTTGATAAAAAGTGAGTATAAACAATTTTAAAGTCAAGTTACTAAACACTTTTTTTCTTAAAACTAATTATAAGCAATCTCAAACACCTTTTAAGTTTGTGTAAATTAAAAAATAAAAAAATTATAATTTTTTCTTTGGCCATATTTGGGTGTGTGATTATAACGACAACCTCTTTTTTCATTGTTCGTGTCAAATAATTACATAAGTCTATATTTTTATAAATATATATGTTATCGAGTTTTATTTTGGGACCCAAGGAAGTATCACCTCAACTATAGTATGTTTGTAATTCGATTTACGAATTATTCTTTGTTCATGTTCTGTGAATTTGTAAATAAACAAAATTATATTACTATTTTACCCTATTACTAAATTTTGTTGTGTTTGTAAATATGAATATGAATAATATAATAATTATAAAATTTATCCATTTTTAGGACAATACAAAAAAAAACTGATCAAGGTTTTTTCGATTTTACCTAATTCCTTATTTTATCTCCTTCAAAACTCACAAACGAAATAACTGGACAAACAAATTAAATTTTGTTATGTTTAGAAACATGGGATAATATAATAATCATAAAATTTATCCATTTTTGGAACAAGACAAAAAGTGATCTAAGTTTTTTTTTTTTTTCCTAGAATTATTATTTTATTTATTTTATCTTCCCTCAAAGCTCACAAAAAAAATAAATGGACAACCATTCTTTAATTTTTTTGTGTAGCTTATAAAAATAGTACTTTTTAATGGTAAAAATAATTATCTCTTAAAATAATTCTAAAATATTATTCCAAGAACTCCTCAGCATCCAGGGATCACGAACTGCATATATTCTATTTGCAATAATGTGTCCAAGATTTGTGAGAATTTGATTAAATAACTAGGTGACAGCCTGACAGGTGAGGTTTGTTTATTTGGATTCAACACTATTCTTTTACTTTTAAAGTCCAATGCCAACCAACCCATGTAAATTTGATAATTTATTAAATTTAATACTATAAAATAAACAAACAGTTCGAATTCGATTTGTATTCGCTCGATTAAAAGTTCAATTCGAGCTCGACTTAAAATATAAATGAGTCAAATATGAGTAAATTTAAAGTTCGATAAATTACTTGAACCTGCACAAATTAAATTTTCTATTGATACTAAGATAATATTCGTTCAAAAAGTTCAAACTGTTCAGACTCGATTTGAGATCGTACTCAACTCGATAACTAAATGAGCATCAATCAAACCTTATTTCTCTTCCGGTAAATGAGCATCAATCAAACATATGAAAAGTTTCTCCGAGCCCTATACTTTGGATCTGGATGTTTAAAACAACTCCCATGTCCCATCTATGATAGCAAGTCCAGTAAAGATTTTATCATTCCACATACTGTCTCTTATTTCATGATCCAATTGGAATATCAATGGTACAATTAAACTTATTAGAAGTCCAAAGACAAAACCATACACCTATTAATTATTTATAATAATTTATATTTTCACAAGTAAATTTTATAATTCTACAAATTTCTCTTTACATGAATAGTAAATGAAGTCCACCTCATCTCATGTGATAGAATTATTTGTGAAACAATCAATTTTTTTTTATAAAATATACCAATTCTATTTATTTTGTTGGGATATAGATATCATCTTTGTAATATCATTGCCGGGCAAAGGTACAAAAATGTTCCTGATATTTACACGGATGTCTCACTTCCACCCTAAATTAATTTTTTTTTTTCAAAAGTACATCTAACGTTATAAAACGTAGCTCAAATATGCCCTTCCCGTTAAAAAAATGACAGCTAGACAAATGGATGTTAGTTTATTTATGATGTGGCTGACACGTATTTATTAACATGGCAAATAATTAAAACAAAGAATACTAATGCGATCTGATGCCGAAATTCACAAGCTTAAGTCGACTGATTTCATGATTGACTCATCCTGATCGATTTCACGCGGATAATCACAAGCTGCTCATCCTGATGATCAGAAGCTTAAGTCGATCGATTTCATGACTGACGTCAAGCTCAAAATGTCTAAACATGAGTCAATCCCCAATCCTGTTTTGCGATGGTGAGTAGTATTCGAGTCTTCCATTTTTGGCGAAAAAGCAATGGTTAATTATTCGTCGATTTGAGGGGCGGAAAAAGGTAAATAGGAGCGTTTCTTGGGTGGAATCCATGGAAGGATGAGGCTAATTTCTCTAATGTTTTTTTGTTTTGATCTTCTTCTTCTATATGTGTAAGGCCCCGAATTTTATGAAATAAAAGTATTCAATTTTTCTTATAATTACTATTCAGTAAATGGTTAAATTGATAAAAGTTAAAGTTAAGGGTGATATATATAATTTTTTCAAAATAAGCAAGTGGTTATAAAATATTCATTATTGTCGTGGAATATTCTTTTCGTAGGGGAATATTAAATGCGGCCAGTATGACCATTTCATGGGTCCCATAATGTAATAAGCGTCGGATGAAGAAATGACAAAAGGGAGTTTTTATAAATAACAACAGAATTATTACACAATTAACATCATGTTGGAATACCCGTTGGGTAAAGTAAAGTATGTCTGCGTTGTTGCAACGATAGACATGGTATTGCATGATATTTTTGAATTATTGACACTTACGTGAAGAAGGCACTACTCAATAATTGTTACAAAGAATTATTTCGCTTGAATATTTTATTTTATTGATTCAATAATTCTTTGCGTTGATATTTTATATTACTTGTTGTTTTAATAATTGTCACTACGTATTTTCCATTATCGAAGCAATAATTCATATTACCCGAATAATATTATTAGAAAACATTATTGATAATGTCTAGAAAATTACATCTAAGGAGAGGTTTGGTCACCTAATTGCGGCCAAGATAAGGAGAAATCTTTATTGGAAAGCCCCTCTTTCCTGAACCGCCTCAATGTCATTATTGTGATTCTATAATATTATTTGTGAATAATTAATTATTGATTAATATGATAAGGAAAATATTCATTTTATGTGGATATAGATGGAGAAAATTTTAAAAGTGACAATTGTTGAAAATTAATATTTTATCTTTTTCTGATAAAATAATTCATTTAAATATATTATTTTAATAATATATTAACGGTGATATTTTTATAATGAATGTGCGATATGTGAGTATATGAGGAGGAAGAGTATTTTGTGGCATTAAATGATTAACACATGTTTTGTGTGTCGGTGGACCCCATTTTTTTTGACCGAATTTGATTATAAATTTTGTAAAATCGCCTTGCTTTGTGGATTTCGGTCAATTTCTATTTGGAATTTTGAAAAACTTTCTTCTGCAAAGTTGTAGAGAATTGAATTTCCTATAAAAAAATGCGAGATTCGAATTTTCTGATAAAATGACTATTTATTATGAATTATTAAAGTTCAAAGCTCTCAAATAATTGATTTTTGGAAGTTTAAAATAATTTAAATAAGAAAATGTTTTTAAATGTTTGTGGGCATCTTTAACATGTGTTGATGGCTGAGATCAGATTGTCTAGATGGGCATAGAGAATTTATTAAATATATATTAATATTATATTAAATTTTCTACTTTGGTTATTCTAAGCATTTTCCTATAAATAGGGTCTTGGGTTAGAATTGAAAATCACACCGAAAACTCAAGTTTTCTCTCTATATTATCGGCGTATTCTTGTGAGTATTTTGAGTATACTTTGAGTGTTGATATACTGGTGCAAGTTCAAGTCATAGCCTATATCCTGTTTTTCAACTAAAGACCGTCTTTTGAGGTAAGGATAGTAAGGGATTTTAAGGGTGATTATGTTTTTCAGTTTTGTATTTTTTTCGGACCTTCAAAAATTTTAGAAAAATTTGAAATGATATTTTGATGAGTTTTAGAGATGTGTCCAAAATGGCGATTTTGGATGTATAGATTAGGAGTTATGGATTTTATGAGAAAAGACTATTTTAAAAGTAATTACTTATAACTCCTTGTGGTTAACTCCAAAATTGATGAAATTTTTATTGGGAGTACATCTATATAATATCAGTATACCGTATTAATTTCAGAATTTTTGGACAAAAGTACAATTTATGATAAATGTTTAAATATTCGGTGGTTTTTGGCCATGTGAAAAATAGTAAATGAATTTTAAAAATTCTGAGAAAAATATATATTCAATATGGGACTATATTCTTCTAAATCCCAGAAAATAAATATTTTTGGAACTGATTTGGTATTTTTCATGAAAATGTTCTAGTTATGAGTAAATGAATTAAATATGTTATGTGAAGTAAGAAAATTGGAAAATATGATTTATTGGCTTGAGAATCATATATGAGGTATATGCAAATTTTTTATGAGGGTTTTGGTTAGTGATGATGAAATCTTATGAGTTTGGCATTTTAGATGATTAAATGCATTAATTATTAAAGTGTAAATAATTGGATTAAATTATTTATGTAAGACCCACTTTTATAAATAAAGATGAATTTTTCTATAAATATTATTTTTGAATATTATGGAATAAATTTGATATAATATTATAGTTGTGGGTAATATTTATAAATTTTGCAAAGTATGCAGTTGTTATAAAATATTCGTTTGGTGGGGAATATTCTTTTTGTTAGGGAATATTCGCATAACTACTCAATCATTGGTGGACCCCACAATGTAATTATTGTCGGATTGAAAAATGACAAAATATTTTATAAAAATAACGGCGAGGTGTTACCGTTAAAAGCTGTTGAACTACCCGGTGGTAAAAGGTCTTATCTTAGGAAGCAAGTCTGAAAGGTCTTATCTTAGGAAGCAAGAATCGACGAAGAAGGAATACTTGAGTCAACTCCAGACTTTTATTGTTCTAAACGACCTCGATTTAAAGTATAATATCATGATGCAAAGCGCACAACACACCATTTGCAATCCATCTCAGGAGTACCAAAATGTATCATGATATTCGTCATACATTTTGGTGGAGCAATATGAAGAGAGATATAGCATTGCTTTATCTCAAGGTGTCTAACTTGTCAACGAGTTAAAGCGGAGCATCAAGTACCAAAAGGTCCATTGCAACCACTTGAAATTCCGTAATGGAAGTGGGAGCACATTACCATGGATTTCGTTACTGGGGCCTTCCTAAGGTTTCTCAAGGCATTGATGCGATATGGGTCATTGTTGATAGATTGACCAAGTCTCGCTCATTTCTTCCCGATACGAGAAACTTATACACTTGAACGTCTTCGCTCAGATGTACATAAACGAGATTGTAAGATCGCATGGTATCTGCGGATCCATAGTTTCGATCGAGACCCAAGATTCACTTCACGATTTTGGGTTAGTTTGCAAAAAAGCTATGGGCACAGACTTACGATTTAGCTCGACATATCATCCTCGACGGACGGACGATGGGAGAGGACTATTCAAACTCTTGAAGATCTATTAAGACTCGTGTCCTTGATTTCAAGGAGTTGGGACAAGTTCTTACCATTGGTGGAGTTTTCTATAACAACAAGCTTATCAAGCAAGTATTGGCATGGCTCCATTCAAGCATTGTATGGAAGAAAGTGTCGTTTCTCCAATGTCTTTGGGATGAGGTGGGTGAAGCAACGTTGTTGGGACCGGAGTTGATACGTATGACTACTTTAAAAGATTCAAACGATCCGAACAACGTATAAAAACCTCACAAAATCGACAAAAGAGTTATCTTGATCTTCATCGAAAGGACGTGGAATTCGATATAGGAGATCATGTGTTGTTAGAGTTGCTCCATGGAAAGGAGTTACAAGATTTGGAAAGAGAGGAAAACTTAATCCTCGATTCATCGGTCCATTTTAATCCTCGATTAAGTAGGAATCGTGGCTATAGACTCGCTTTTCTGTGAAATATGTCTCGTGTTCATAACGTTTTTCACATATCTATGTTACGTAAATATGTGAAAGACCCGAACCATATTATTGAGTTAGAAGCGGACGAAATAGCGGAAGATTTGGCGTATGAAGAGGTTCTGTTCAAATTTTGGATAAGAAGGAACATATTCTACGCTCGAGTTATACCTCAAGTCAAAGTTTTGTGGAGGAACCACTATGTTGAGGAAATGACTTGGGAGTTAGAATCAAATGAAATCAAGATATCCTTAACTCTTCGACATACCAGTGCGTACCACTAATTTCGAGGGCGAAATTTCATAAGAAGGGGAGGTTGTAAGACCCCAACTTTTATAAATAAAGATGAATTTTTCTATAAATATTATTTTTGAATATTATGGAATAAATTTGATATAATGTTATAGTTGTGGGTAATATTTATAAATTTTGCAAAGTATGCAAGTTGTTATAAAATATTCGTTTGGTCGGGGAATATTCTTTTTGTTAGGGAATATTCGTACAACGGCTCAATCATTGGTGGACCCCACAATAGAATTATTGTCGGATTGAGAAAACGACAAAAATATTTTATAAAAATAACGGCGGAGGTGTTACCGTTAAAACTGTTGAACTACCCGGTGGTAAAAGTACAGTAATACGCGTGGTTGCATAGTAGCACACGGTATTGATTATTGATGCTTACGTGAGAAGTCACTCAGCTATGCTCAATTATTGATCTGATAATTCTTTGCATCATATCTCTTATATTATTGATTCAATTATTGTCACAAAGATCATCTCATATAATATGTTATAATATTAAATCAATAATTGAGGCGATGTTATAAATGATTAATAATTGTTGAAAGGTTAAATATGTGTTGATGAAAAAAAATGATTTGTGGTAAGTTTGATTATTTTATGGGGGCTCGTATATGTCATCATCTAAAAGTCTTTCGTCGATAGTAATTACCTTCGTCGATAATAGAATTACCCTTGTGAATAGTATTTACCTTCGTCAATAGTAATTACCCTTGTGAATAGTATTTACCTTCGTCGATAGTATTTACCTTCGTTAATAGTAATTACCTTTACCGGACTTGAACCACTTGTCGTTTTCATTCTGAGCGTCGAAACCACTTTTCTTTTCACATCATTAGTCGTCAAGCCACTTGCCTTTTTCACGGCGGTGCTAAGCTAGAAATATTCTATAAATAGAGGCCTAGGGCTTCATTATTTTCACTTAATTCATTCAAGCTATAGAGAGAAAGTATAGAGAATAAGAGAGAAAGAAGAAGAGTATTTTGTTCTTACACCGCATTGCGATTCAATCTCCTACCAAATGTAAGGGGTGTTATTCTTTCTTATTCATGAAGAGAAAGCTGTTGTTATTCCATTGCTTATTATTACATTGGAATAACTTTGTATACTGCTGATTTTACCTATATACTTATGACATTCTTCTATTATTACATTGGAACATCACATGCATGTGTTTTACACCTGACCGGTTCCGTCTTTATTATTATTATTCTATTGGAACATTACATACATGTGTTTTACACCGACCCTGGTTAAAATCTTTATTATTATTATTCTGGAACATCATATGCATGTGTTTTACACCTAATGGTTAAAATCTTTATTATTATTACATTTGGAACATCACGTACATGTGTTTCTGTGGGACTGGTTCCATTCTTTATTATTCTGTTGGAACATCACATACATACGTTTCTGCCGGGACTGAATTCCGTTATTTATTATTCTGTTGAATAACTTTTGCTTTGTCTGTGCGATCTATCGCATGCATGGTGATTTCTTTTGTTATTCTATTCTTTATTATACCCAAATGGTTAAAACTTTGACTTCTATACTCCATGAAATTAGTGGAATATCCTTGATATTTGCGTTTCATCCAAATCTTTCATGAAAATATTCTTGATCATTCTTGAATTTTACTCTACAAAACAATGATCATGTTGATAATTTGGGCGTTAATAATTCTGGATAAAATAATTCTTGAACTTGTTTTATTGAATTCTTATATCATTGTCATCATCCTCATGTTTATATTATGTTGAAAGTCATCTCATGGCACATAGTGCATAGATGGACTTGGTATGATTATGACCGAGAGACTATTCCGGTGTAATCATGGCCGTAATGTTACAAATGATGTGATAAAAATCCTCGATGGTAGTAGTGCATTGGTGGACGAGTTGTTGGCATGATCATGACCATTAATGAATACACAAATATTCTTGGCCGTAGTGCATGAATAATTGTGGTCGTGATACTAAAAAGAATATCCTTGGTAGTAGTGCGGGGTGATTCGATTATGTGGAATATTTATTAAAGTGAGTCTCAAATATATAATGTGATGAAAAACCTTTAAAACCTAAAAGATAGTAGACTTTATTTTCTACTTGACTCTTTTAATGGATTGCTTATTTCATTTGCAGATTAAACCGGTTTGTCTATTATATTTTATCGGTTTAACATTGTTGAAGACTATTGATAATTTATTACGCATTATCTTAGTCATAATATTTCTTCTTGGGCTAGTTGAGCTCACCCTTTCTTTCACTTTATTCTTCAGAGAAATGAGAATATAGGACTGGGACGAGTCGGGAAAAGCGAGTGATGGTCACGAAGATAGCATTAGTAGTCCTCACTATTACGTGAAATAGTGTGATAATAATTATAATGAGGACTTTTTTTTTGAGTTTGTATAATATCTAGTAGAGCGATATTTGTATTTAAACTCACGCTTTTTGTCGTATTGCATACCTACGCTTATGTTAATAAGTTGTATTTAAATTACATACCATATAAGTGGCGACCCAAGATGGGTGATGTATACCTAATTTTGGGGGCGTCACAATTTATAAGTTTAAGAAATGATTAAAATATTATTATAATATTAATAATATTAGATTATGAGATTTCTAAGTGATTTATAACATTTGGATTAAGGTGTTATAAATATGGATATGAATTTTATTATGAAACTTTATCTTTTTAGTGTCGAGGAGTACTTATGCACGATACTCACGGTACTATGTATTTAACATACGAAGTCTTATTCACGACAAATTGGTTTCTTCTACGAGCAAATTATCGTTAATTTATGAATCTTACTTTTGAAATTAAAACCATGTTTTGATTATATTGTTTTTATATAACATTCTTATAACCCTAATGATAATATTTCTCTTTGACTTGAGTGTAAAGATGGGTAGATTATTGGTATGATCGTGACTATAGGTTCTCTTTGGCCAGTAGTGCAATAGTTGAATTGTTGACTGGTATGATCATGACCATTGAATTTATAATTGAATATTTTTAGCTTAAGTGCAAAGGTGAATTGATCAACATGGTTATAATTATTGTTATATAATTCTGAAATGATTATGTATTTCTTTGATATATGAATATCTTTGCTTTGTAGTGCAAAGATGAATTATTGATGAATATCTTTGGCGTGTAGTCTGCAAAGATGACACTTGTTGTTGAATATCTTTGGCTCGTAGTGTAAAGATGACTTGTTGTTGAATATCTTTGGCATGTAGTGCAATGATGAGCTGATTGATGAATATCTTTGGTAGTGGTGCAAAGATGAATTTATTAATATGATTATGAGCAGAACTGTGATTTGGTATAACCATGATCTTTGATGTTTCGGTAAAGACAAGTGATGAAATTATCTTCGTCCCGGATAAGAAGAGATTTTAGAACTACAATTATGATTATGAGTTATACATGTGATTGTGGACAGGAATTGTTGATTGATGTTACAGGGATAAAACATTGTTGGTGAACTTTTAACATGGAGAAGATATAGATTTTATGGTCTATTTGACTCTTCTAATGGATTGCTCATTCCGCTGCAACTATGGTTGAAAAGTTTTATCATCTACCATATGTTCTAAATCTCTGATTTATTACTGATGAAGACTATTGATAATTTATTTATCTTTAGTCATAATATTCTTCTTGAGCTAGTTGTTGTGTTCACCCTTTTGTTTCACAATTCCTTTCGTGTAATAAAAGTGTATTTGGGTCGGCGGGGATAAGCGAGGGAATAGAATGGTGGTCTATAGATGTTGAGGGTGAGGTGAATTTAACTTGGAAGGGTGTTTTGCCACTATCATACAAGATGTCTAATGACATACAACCTCGTGTCATCATAAGACATGGTTGTGCTCATCCACTTCTTGAGTATATTTACAAGCACTACCTATATAATCTTGGTGTTTGTTTGGAGTATAATACCCAATTAGAGACAAAGGAGATAATGATATGTCAAGAAAGACTCACCATTGGGAAGAATATGATAGTAATCTTCTCGTTTTTTCTTTGAGGTCTATTAGGTTGACCAAGGATAATTCTGTGGCCGTATGATATCTACCATAATCTAAAAGCATGGCCTCCCATATACGAAGGTTTCTTGAGCACTTCCCAAAGATTCTAATTTCTAAAACAGGTTTTTGACTATACCTTTATGTAAGGTGTCATTGTGACATCTTACTGATTGGTATATATTTGTATCCAAACTCACAAAACATATGTGTTGTTGTATTTTGCGACAATTCTTGTAATAAAGTTGTAGTTGTTTTCCGTACCATATATTTAGCGACTCGAGAATGGGTTGGATGGAATGGACCTATTTTGGGGTCGTTACATTTGGTATCGAGCTTAGGATATGATCTCTTGCGGAGATCGGGATTAGAACTAGGAGGGAGAGATGAGTAAATCCTTCACTAGTAGTGTGTCCTACCTAAGCTTATTTGTTGGTCGATCATAATATCGGGATATTATGTGATATGTTAATTTATTAAATTAACCCTTGTTTTGAAGTTTATATTCTAGAATGATATCCGAAATACGGAGATGAGCAATGGAGAAATCATGATGATGGGGAGATAGAATCAAATGAAAGCAAGGTATTCTCAAATTTTGAAATAAATACCAGTAATACGTAAATTTGGGGGACGAAATTTCATAAGGAGCGAGATTGTAAGGCCCCGAATTTTATGAAATAAAAGTATTCAATTTTTCTTATAATTACTATTCAAGAAATGGTTAAATTGATAAAAGTTAAAGTTAAGGGTGATATATATAATTTTTTCAAAATAAGCAAGTGGTTATAAAATATTCATTATTGTTTGGGGAATATTCGTTTGGTGGTGGAATATTCTTTCCTGTAGGGGAATATTAAATGCGGCGACGCAGCCCATTTGTGGGTCCCATAATGTAATAACCGCTTTGGATGAAGAAAATGACAAAAGGGAGTTTTATAAATAATGAATAGAATTATTACCGTTAACATTTGTTGGAATACCCGGTGGGTAAAGTAAAAATACGTCTGGCGTTGTTGCAAGAAGCACACGGTATTACACAAAGATTTTTGAATTATTGACACTTACGTGAAGGCCTACTCTCGATAATTATTACAGTAATTACTGTTCAATATTTTATTTTATTGATTCAATAATTGCTGCGTTGATATTTTATATTACTGTTGTTTTAATAATTGTCACTACACAGTATTTTCCATTATCGAAACAATAATTCATATTATCTGAATAATATTATTAGAAAACATTATTGACAATGTCTAGAAAGTTCTGTCTAAGGAGAGGTTTGGTCACCTAATTGCGCGCCAGTAAGGAGAAATCTTTATTGAAAGCCCTCTTCTCACTTGAACTGCTGGTTGTCATTATTGTGATTCTATAATATTATTTGTGAATAATTAATTATTGATTAATATGATAAGGAAAATATTCATTTTATGTGGATATAGATGGAGAAAATTTTTAAAGTGACAATTGTTGAAAATTAATATTTTATCTTTTTCGATAAAATAATTCATTTAAATATATTATTTTAATAATATATTAACGGTGATATTTTATAATGAATATGCGATATGTGAGTATATGAGGAGGAAGAGTATTTTGTGGCATTAAATGATTAACACATGTTTTTTGTGTGTTTGTGGACCCCATTTCTTGATGAAATTTGATTATAACACAGTAAAATCGCCTGTTTGTGGATTTCGGTCAATTTTTGTTTGGAATTTGGAAAAACTTTCTTCTAAAAAGTTGTAGAAATTGAATTTCCTATAAAAAATCGCAAGATTCAATTTTCTGTTAAAATAGCTATTTATTATGAATTATTGAAGTTCAAGCTCAAAAAATAATTGATTTTTGGAAGTTTAAAATAATTTAAATAAGAAAAACGTTTTTTAAATGTTTGTGGGCATCTTTAAAATGTGTTGATGGCTGAGATCAGATTGTCTAGATGGGCATAGAGAATTAATTAAATATATATTAATATTATATTAAATTTTCTACTTTGGTGTTCTAAGCATTTTCCTATAAATAGGGTCTTGGGTTAGAATTGAAAATCACACCGAAATCTGAAGTTTTCTCTCTCTATATTATCGAGTGTATTCTTGTGAGTATTTTGAGTATACTTTGAGTGTTGATATACGGTGCAAGTTCAAGTCATAGCCTATATCCGGTGTTTCAACTAGAAGTATTGTCTTTTGAGGTAAGGGATAGTAAGAGATTTTTAAGGGTGATTATGTTTTTCAGTTTTGTATTTTTTCGGACCTTCAAAAATTTTGGAAAAATTTGAAATGATATTTTGATGAGTTTTGTAGATTGTGTCCAAAAATGGCGATTTTTGGATGTATAGATTAGGAGTTATGGATTTTATGAGAAAAGACTATTTTAAAAGTAATTGCTTATAACTCCTTGTGGTTAACTCCAAAATTGATGAAATTGTTATTGGGAGTACATCTATATAATATCAGTATACCGTATTAATTTCAGAATTTTTGGACAAAAGTAAAATTTATGATAAATGTTTAAATATTCGGTGGCTTTGGCCATGTGAAAAATAGTAAATGAATTTTAAAAATTCTGAGAAAAATATATATTCAATACGGGACTATATTCTTCTAAATCCCAGAAAATAAATATTTTTGGAACTGATTTGGTATTTTTCATGAAAATATTCTAGTTATGAGTAAATGAATTAAATATGTTATGTGAAGTAAGAAAATTGGAAAATATGATTTATTCGCTAGAGAATCATATATGAGGTATATGCAGATTTTTTATGAGGGTTTTGGTTAGTGATGATGAAATCTTATGAGTTTGGCATTTTTAGATGATTAAATGCATTAACGGCGTAGTTATTCTTAATTATCTTCATTAAAATACCCGGTGGTTAAAAACACAAGAAGATTACCAGGTATTGCACCAATTATTGATTCTTACGTGAAGAAGGCACTACTCAATAATGGTTACGATAATTCTTTGCTCGATATTTTATTGAGTTAATAATTCTTTGCGTTGATATTTTATATTCTTTGTTGTTTCAATAATTGTCATTACACGATATTTTTCATTATCGAAGCAATAATTCATATTATCTGAATAATATTATTAGATAACATTATTGGCAATGTCTAGAAAGTTACATCTAAGGAGAGGTTTGGTCACCTAATTGCGCGCCATGAAGAAGAAATTCTTATTGGAAAGCCCTCTTTCCCTTTAACCGCACGGTTGTCAATAATGTGATTACTAATATTATTTATGAATAATTAATTACTGATTTATATGATGAGGAAAATATTGATTTTATGAGGATATAGATGGAGAAAATTTTAATGTGACAATTGTTGAAAATTAATATTTTATCTTTTTCGATAAAATAATTCATTTAAATATATTATTTTAATAATATATTAACGATGATATTTTTACAATGAATGTGGGATATATGAGTATATGAGGAGGAAGAGTATTTTTGTGGCATTAAATGTTTAACACATGTTTTGTGTGTTGGTGGACACAATTATTGATAGAAATTTGATTATAGCACAATAAATCGCCTGGTTTGTGGATTTCGGTCAATTTCATTTGGAATTTGAAAAAACTTTCTTACGCAAGTTGTAGAGAATTGAATTTCCTATAAAAATTAGCGAGATTTGAATTTTCTGATAAAAGGGCTATTTATTATGAATTATTGAAGTTCCGAAGTTCAGAAATAATTAATTTTTGAGAGTTTTAGTTAATTATTTTGAGAAAAACGTTTTTTGCAACTAAGTTGGCCTCACATGTGATTCAAATGGGCTGAGATCAGTTGTCTAAGGTGGGCTAAAGAAAATATGAAAATATATTAATATTATATTCAATTTTACTGCTTTGGTGTTCTAAGCATTTTCTATAAATAGGGTCTTGGGTTAGAATTGAAAAACACACCAGAAACTGAAGTTTCTCTCTATTTCTCTCTCGATATATTGAGCGTATTCTTGTAAGTATACTTTGAGTATTGTTAGACGGTGCAAGTTCCCTTCAGCACTATACCCGGTATTCCAAATTGTAAGTCTTAATCTTTCGAGGTAAGGATGTTATTTTCTTCTCGAATGATATTATTTCTTCAATATCATTATCTTTGAAATATTGGTTGGAACTTTTATCAAATTTGGAACTTTTTCATGTCGGGTTACTATTCATGAGTTATTATTCACGAGTTCTTATTCATGAGTTACTTATTCACGAGTTATTATTCACGAGTACTATTAAGTGAAGCGTGAAGATGTTTTTTTGTGGAATTTCTATCTTTTGGTGTCGAGAGTACTATTCACGTATCACGACTATTCACGATATCTGACACTATTCAATAAAAATAAAATTTCTTCTTTTTGTCCAAATATCTATCTATTCGGATACTAGCTTTGATTGTATCCATGTTTTGATCATTCTTGAATTTTACACCACTATGATTATTTTTGAGGTATTTTTGGACATGGATAAAACAAAGTACGAATCCTTAATCCTTAATCCTTGTCATTTTGTTTCACTGGATTCGTTTCTTTAAAAATATTTTTCATCATCCTCGGTCTTAAATGATGATATTATTGAATATCTTTGGCACATAGTCAAAGAAAGATGAATGATTTCGATGAATATCTTTGGTCCGTAGTGCAAAGATGAGCAGTGTTTAGATGAACATGACCAATCGATGAATATCTTTGGCAGTAGTGCAAAGATGAATATTTGATTCGGATGTATATTGATTGATGTTACAGGATAAAAGATATGAGCGATGAACTTTTAAATTCATACATAGAAGATAGTAGTTTGCATTCTCTACTTAACTCTTCAATGAATTATTATTTCAATTGCGAATATTGATTTAAAATTTGTTGTCTATTGTATTCTATTAGATTTTTCCTGTTGAAGACTAACGATAATTTGTTGTATATTATCTTAGTCATAATATTCTTTCTTGGGCTAGTTGAGCTTACCATTTTCCTTTTTGTTCCATTTTTCTTCTCGGGAGGCGAGAATATAGCGAGTGCAGTTAGGGGTATGGAATGAAGGTTTTAGAAAGAATTGTTTAGTAGTCCTCACCATTTTGTAAAATAATGTATCAATAAATGTGATGAGGATTTATTTGAGTATAGATATTGTCTGAAGATAATATTTGTATTCAAACTCACAGTTTTCTTGTTGTAATAATAAAGTTGTAGTTGTTTACATACCATGTATTGACAACTCAAAATGGGTGATGTATACCTATTTTGGAGGCGTCACGATTAGTATCGAGCTTAGGGATATGATCTCCATGGAGATCGGGAATAGAACTAGGAGGGAGAGATGAGTAAATCCTTCCGCTAGTGTGTCCTACCTAAGCTTATTTTTTTTTGTTGGTCAAGATATAAGGATATTATGTGATATATTAATTTCCTTAATTAACCCTTTTTTTATGACGATGTTTGAGAATGTCGTGAGAATATTTACAATGGAAATGAGGCCGTGGAGACGCTTTGTACTCACCAACGAGGAGAACGCAGCAACAGTGGCAATGTTCCTCCCGTGAACAACACCAATTTGGCGAGATGATGAGCGAGGGGATGTTTAGAAGTTTTTGCGATTCATGCAAAAATCGATTTAGGAGACTTCGTGTTCAAAATACTGAGGAGAAATGATAGCAATTCACGGGTTGTCACAACGGCGATTCAAAGAGTTGGGACCACGAAATTTAAGGAAAGCGGATCCGATCATGGCGGAAGCATGGGTCAAGCAAATTACCAAGATATTCGATGTCTTGGGATGCGGAGAGAACAGAAGGTTCCATTCGCCACCTTTATGTTACGTGGCGAAGCGGACTCTTCGGTGGGAGTGCATGAAGCGTACCCATCCAAATACCGCACTTCGGCATGTCTTGGGAGACGTTTGAAACAATTTAATGACAAATACTTTCCGAAAGTGTTCGTCATATGAAGGAAGTGGAGTTTATTAGATTGGAGGCGAAACAACGTGACGGTGTCTCGATGACGAGGCAAAGTTTGCAGAGTTATCCGAGTTTGCACCTCATTTGGTGGAGAATGAGGAGCGTATGATGCGGATGTTTCTTAGAGGTTTGAAACCGGATACGTCGATATCTCATTTCTCATAAATTTTCTCTCTATTCAAATGTTGTAAGCGAGGCTCAATTATTAGAAGCGAGATAACGAGTACGGTCAACTGAGGACCACAACCGAGGATCGTACGAGATAGCGATCAACGAATAATGATAACCAAATGAGAAAAAACAGACGGACAAAAAATGGTAACCACTCTGGTGGTAATCATGGCCATGAAAATAGAAGAACCGAGTCGGGAGGAGATTTTAAAAGAGGAGATTTAACAATGACCATGTGAAGACGACGGTCTTAAACAATCGGTTCTAAGGAGGAGAAACGACCACCGGTCATATCTTTATAAATGCGGAAAGAGGGACATATCGATCAAACCGTCCACAACAGATTCAAGGTATGCTATAATTGTGGAAAGGAAGGACATATCGCTAGAGTTTGTCTGATGGCGAAACCTAGTTCAATGAGGGCGGTGACTCAAAAGATCGTCCCGAAAAGTCAAAGTCAACGATTCCGGAAGAAGCGTTTGTTGTGATTTGGTCATAATGCGAGAAACCCAAACGAGGTGATCACGGGTAAGCTATTTATAAATTCTTGCAGTTTATACCTTACTTGATCTGGGGTGCTACCCATTCATTTATCTCTCCCGCTTGTGCTCAACGTTTAAACTTGACTCGGAGAAATTAGACTTTGACCTATCTGTGGAAACTCAGTTAGGAGAAACTTTCATCACATCCACTGTTTATAAATCTTGTTTGATTCAAGTTGGCACCATTACCTTACATTGACCTTATCTCTTTAAAGATACTTGCTTTTGATGTGATTTTAGGGATTGATTGGTTAACTAATCATCATGCCAAAATTGATTGTTTTCGTAAGGTTTTTAGTTTTCATATTCCTAACCAACCTGTTATGCAAATTCAAGCAAACTAAACCATTAAAATCAATCAACATGTCATATCTAATCATAAAGCTATTCGTTTATTGAAAAACGGATGTCAAGCTTTCGTAGCCCATGTTATGGATTTGAATAAAGACAAGTCAAATTTGAATAATATTCTGTTGTTATTGACTTTCCCGACGTATTTCCGAAGAACTTCCGGTCTACCCCGAACGTGAAGTTGAATTCTTTATTGATCTTGAACACAGTACAAAGCCCATTTCTAAAACCCCATATCGAATGGCTCTATTGAACTTCAGAGTTAAAGGTCCAACTACGGAATTGTTGGACATCGGTTTCATCTGGCCTGAGACATCTCCTTGGGGTGCTCTGTTTTATTTGTAAAGAAGAAAGACGGGAGTATGCGACTTTGTATTGACTATCGGGAATTGAACCATGTCACCATCAAGAATAGGTATCCTCTACCTCGTATTGATGACTTATTTGACCGATTCTGAGGGCACAATTCTTTTCGTAAATTGATCTTCATTCGGATATCATCAAATGAAGATTAGAATCGAGGATATTCAAAAGACCGCTTTAGAACTTCGATGCGGGCATTATGAATTCTTAGTCGTGTCTTTCGGATTGACTAATGCTCTATGACTTTCATGGATATGATGAACCGAGTATTCAAGGAATATTTGGATCGGTTCGTTGTTGTCTTTATTGATGACATCCTTAGATATTCAAAAGTCATGAAGATCATGAGCACCATTTGAAGTTTGGTACTCCAAAAGGCTTCGTGAAAATAAACTATATGCCAAATTGAAGAAATGCGAGTTACGGCTTGAGGAAGTAGCATTTCTTGGGCACGTCAGTGTCAAAACATGGAGTATCCGTGGATCCGGCGAAGATTGAAGCAATCTGAAGTTAGGGAGCAACCAAAGTCGGTGGTCAAAATCACGTAGCTTTTGGGATTAAATTTGGTTATTATCGGAGATTCGTGGAAGGTTTTCTCGAATCGCTACTCCATTAACTTAGCTAACTTCGGAAGGATACAAAATTCGTTTGGGCGCGAAGAATGCGAGAAGAGTTTCCAAGAGCTTAAGAGGAGACTTATTTCAAAGACTGTTCTAACAATACCATCTGGTTCGGATGGATTTGTTATCTCAACGATGCTTCGAGCAAAGTGTTAGGATGTGTTCTCGTACAACGTGGGAAAGTCATAGCTTTATGCCTCGCGACAACTTAAAGAGTATGAGAGGAATTATCCTACTTTCATGATCTAGAGTTAGCGGCCGATCGTTTTCGTTAAAGATATGGAGGCACTATCTATATGGGGAGAAAGTGGAGATATATTCGGACCATAAAAGCCTTAAATATTTCTTCACTCAAAAAGAACTCAACATCTGGCGGCGACGTTGGCTCGAGCTATTGAAGATTACGACCACACTATTCATACCATCCTGGAAAAGCGAACGGTGGTAGGTGACGCGTTGAGTAGAAGATCATATCACGAGGAGCGAGTGCGATGATGTCAAGTATCTGCGTAGAGCCAACTTTAATAGAAAAAGTTAAGGTTGCTCGAGCCACCGACCCCGGAGTGATCGCGTATGAAGAAGAAAGTACAAGAAGGAGCTATTAGGGCGAGAATTGATGAAGAAGGAATACTTGAGTCCACTCTGACTTTGTGTTCCTAATGACTCGATTTGAAGTACAAGATTATGATGGAGGCACACAATACACCATTTGCAATCCATCTTGGAAGTACTAAAATGTATCGTGATCTTGATATACATTTTGGTGGAACAATATGAAGAGAGAGATTGCAAAGTTTATCTCAATGTGTTTAACTTGTCAACGCGTGTAAAGGCGGAGCATCTAGTACCTAAGGGTCCGTTGCAACCACTTGAGATTCCGAAAATGGAAGTGGGAACACATTACCATGGATTTCGTTACGGGTCTTCCTACGGTTTCTCAAGGCATCAATGCTATTTGGGTTATTGTTGATAGATTAACCAAGTCTGCTCATTTCTTGCCGTTACGGGAGACTTATTCACTTGAACGTCTTGCTAGTATGTACGTGAATGAGATTGTGAGGTTGCATGGCATGCTGTATCCATAGTTTGGATCGTGACCCAAGATTCACTTCAAGATTTTGGGTTAGCTTGCAAAAAGCTTTGAGCGCAGTTTACGATTCGATTCAGATACCATCCTCAAGCGGACGACAATCGAAAGGACTATTCAAACTCTTGAAGATTTATTAAGACTCATGTCCTGACTTCAAGGCGGTTGGGATAAGTATTTACCATTGGTGGAATTCTCCTACAACAACAGTTATCAGGCAAGTATAGGTGTAGCTCCATTTGAAGCATTATATGGACGAAAGTGTCGCTCTCCAGTATGTTGGGACGAGGTGGGTGAAGCAACACTGTTGGGACCCGAGTTGGTATGTATAACTACGGAAAAGATCCAAATGATTCGACAACGTATACAAACGGCACAAGATCGACAAAAGAGTTATGCGGATCTTCATCGAAAGGACGTGGAATTTAGTGTAGGGGATCATGTATTATTGCGAGTTGCTCCATGGAAGGGAGTTACAAGATTTGGTAAGAGAGGAAAGCTCAATCCACGATTTATTGGTCCATTTCAAATTCTTGACCGAGTAGGAAATGTAGCCTATAGACTCGCGTTACCTCCGAGTATGTCTCGTGTTCATAATGTGTTTCACATATCTCGTATTTAAATAAATATGTGAAAGACCCGAACCACGTTATAGAGTTAGAACCAGGACGAGATAGTAGAAGACTTAACGTATGAGGAGGTACTATCAAGATTTTGGATAGGAAGGAGCATGTCCCTACTGTATGAAAGGTCATACCATAAGTTAATGTTTTGTGGAGGAATCATGCTATAGAGAAATGACACAGGAATTGGAAAGCGGAAATGAAAGCGAGGTATCCTCACCTTTTGAAACACACCAGTCGTCGTCGTCAATTTCGAGGACGAAATTTCATAAGGAGGGAGGTTGTAAGACCCCAACTTATTATTAATGAAATTTAATTTTCTATTTATTATTTTAAAATAGTAAGGGTTGATTTGATTAATGTGGATAGTTAGGGGTAAAATCTGTGAAATACTTGAAAATAAGCAGTGGTTATAAAATATTCATTGTTGTCGGGAATATTTGTTTGGTCATGGAATATTAAATGCTTTGTCGGGGATATTAAATGCAATGACAAATGACCATGTGTGGGCCCATAACTTGAGCGATTGGATGAAGAAAACGACAAATATAAGTGGTTTAAAAATAATCAGGCGTAGTTATTCACCAATTATCTTCGTTAAAATACCCGGTGGTTAAAACACAAGAAGATACCAGTATTGCACCAATTATTGATTCTTACGTAAGAAGGCACTACTCAATAATGGTTACGATAATTACTTTATTCGATATTTTATTGAGTTAATAATTCTTTGCGTTGATATTTTATATTCTTTGTTTGATAATTGTCATTACACGGTATTTTTCATTATCGAAGCAATAATTCATATTATCTGAATAATATTATTAGATAACATTATTGGCAATGTCTAGAAAGTTCTATCTAAGGAGAGGTTTGGTCACCTAATTGCGGCGCCATGAAGAAGAAATTCTTATTGGAAAGCCCCTCTTTCTGAGGAACTGCACGTTGTCGATAATGTGATTACTGTAATATTATTTATGAATAATTAATTATTGATTTATATGATGAGAAAATATTGATTTTATGAGGATATAGATGGAGAAAATTTTTAATGTGACAATTGTTGAAAATTAATATTTTATCTTTTTCGATAAAATAATTCATTTAAATATATTATTTTAATAATATATTAACGATGATATTTTACAATGAATGTGGGATATATGAGTATATGAGGAGGAAGACTATTTTGTGGCATTAAATGTTTAACACATGTTTTGTGTGTTGGTGGACACAATTATTATTAGAAATTTGATTATAGCACAATAAAATCGCTTGGTTTGTGGATTTGGTCGATTTCTTTGGAATTTGAAAAAACTTTCTTGACAAAGTTGTAGAGAATTGAATTTCCTATAAAAACACGTGAAATTTGAATTTTCCGATAAAAGGACTATTTATTATGAATTATTGAAGTTTGAAGTTAAAATAATTAATTTTTGGGAGTTTTAGTTAATTATTTTGAGAAAAACGTTTTTTGCAACTAAGTTGGCCTCACATGTGATTCAAATGGGCTGAGATCAGTTGTCTAAGGTGGGCTAAAGAAAATATGAAAAATATATTAATATTATATTCAATTTTACGCTTTTGGTGTTCTAAGTTTTCTTATAAATAGGGTCTTGGGTTAGAATTGAAAAACACACGAAACCGAAGTTTCTCTCTATTTCTCTCTCGATATATTGGCGTATTCTTGTAAGTATACTTTGAGTATTGTTAGGCGGTCTGAGTTCCTTCAAAGACTATATCCTTATTATTCGGTAGAAGTACTAATCTTTCGAGGTAAGGGATGTTATTTTCTTCTCAAATGATATTATTTCTTCATATCATTATCTTTGAAATATTGGTTGGAACTTTTATCAAATTTGGAATTTTTCATGTCGGGTTACTTTATTCATGAGTTATTATTCACGAGTTCTTATTCATGAGTTACTATTCACGAGTTATTATTCACGAGTACTATTCATGAAGCGTGAAGATGTTTTTTTGTGGAATTTCTATCTTTTGGTGTCGAGATTCTTATTCACGATACTAAGACTATTCACGATATCTGACTATTCAATTTGAAAAATAAAATTTCTTCTTTTTGTCCAAAATATCTATTACGGATACTAGCTTTGATTGTATCCATGTTTTGATCATTCTTGAATTTTACACCACTATGATTATTTTTGAGGTATTTTTGGATATGGATAAAACAAAGTCTGAATCCTTAATCCTTAATCCTTGTCATTTTGTTTCATTTGGATTCGTTTCTTTAAAATATTTTCATCATCCTCGGTCTTAAATGATGATATTATTGAATATCTTTGGCTGTAGTGCAAAGATGAATGATTTCGATGAATATCTTTGGTCCGTAGTGCAAAGATGAGCAGTGTTTAGATGAACATGACCAATCGATGAATATCTTTGGCACGTAGTGCAAAGATGAATATTTGATTCCGGATGTATATTGATTGATGTTACGGGGATAAAAGATGAGCGATGAACTTTTAAATTCATACATAGAAGATAGTAGTTTGCATTCTCTACTTAACTCTTCTAATGAATTATTATTTCATTGCGAATATTGATTTAAAATTTGTTGTCTATTGTATTCTATTAGATTTTTCCTGTTGAAGACTAACGATAATTTGTTGTATATTATCTTAGTCATAATATTCTTTCTTGGGCTAGTTGAGCTCACCCTTTTCCTTTTGTTCCATTTTTCTTCTTAGAGGCGAGAATATAAGCGAGTGCAGTCGGGGTATGGAATGAAGGTTTTAGAAAGAATTGTTTAGTAGTCCTCACCATTTTTGTAAAATAATGTATCAATAAATGTGATGAGGATTTATTTGAGTATAGATATTGTCTAGAAGATAATATTTGTATTCAAACTCACAGTTTTACTGTTGTAATAATAAAGTTGTAGTTGTTTCTGTACCATGTATTGACAACTCAAAATGGGTGATGTATACCTATTTTGGGGGCGTCACAATTTATAAGTTTAAGAAATGATTAAAATATTATTATAATATTAATAATATTAGATTATGAGATTTCCAAGTGATTTATAACATTTGGATTAAGGTGTTATAAATATGGATATGAATTTTATTATGAAACTTTATCTTTTTGTGTCGAGGTTACTATGCACGTATAACTATGTACGAATACGGGGTACTATTCACGACAAATTGGTTTCTTCTCTAAGCAAATTATCGTTAATTTATGAATCTTACTTTTGAAATTAAAACCATGTTTTGATTATATTATTTTTATATAACATTCTTATAACCCTAATGATAATATTTCTCTTTGACTTGAGTGTAAAGATGGGTAGTGCAAAGATGAATTATTGATGAATATCTTTGGTCCGTAGTGCAAAGATGACCTGTTGTTGAATATCTTTGGCTCGTAGTGCAAAGATGACTTGTTGTTGAATATCTTTGGCATGTAGTGCAAAGATGAACTGTTGATGAATATCTTTGGCCGTAGTGCAAAGATGAATTTATTAGTATGATTATGAACAGGAACTGTGATTTGGTATAACCATGATCTTTGATGTTTCAGGTAAAGACAGGTGATGAAATTATCTTCGATCTGGATAAGAAGAGGATTTAGAACTACAATTATGATTATGAGATATACATGTGATTGTGGGCGAGAATTGTTGATTGATGTTACAGGATAAAACATTGTTGGTGGACTTTTAACATGGAGAAGATAATAGATTTTATGGTCTATTTGACTCTTCTAATGGATTGCTCATTCCATTTATGACTATGGTTGAAAAGTTTTATCATCTACCATATGTTCTAAATCTCTCGATTTATTCTTGATGAAGACTATTGATAATTTATTTATCTTTAGTCATAATATTCTTTCTTGAGCTAGTTGTGTTCACCCTTTTGTTTCACAATTCCTTCGTAATAAAAGTGTAGGCGGGTCGAAGCGGGGGGATAGCGAGGGAATAGAATGGTGGTCTATAGATGTTGAGGGTGAGGTTAATTTAACTTGGAAGGGTGTTTTGCCACTATCATACAAGATATCTAATGACATACAACCTCGTGTCATCATAAGACATGGTTGTGCTCATCCACTTGCTGAGTATATTTACAAACACTACCTATATAATCTTGGTGTTTGTTTGGAGTATAATACCCAATTAGAGACAGTGGAGATAATGATATGTCAAGAGAAGACTCACCATTGGAAAGAATATGATAGTAATCTTCTCGTTTTTCTTTGGGGTCTATTGGAGATTGACGAGGATAATTACGTGGCCGTATGATATGTGGCGCCCCCAAAATTAGGTATATATCACCCATCTTGGGTAGTCGGATACATGGTACGTAATTTAAATACAACTTACTAATATAAGCGTAGCTGTGCAATCACGACATAAAGCGTGAGTTTGAATACAAATATTGTCTACTAGATATTATACAAACTCAAAAGGAGTCCTCATTACAATTATTATCACACTATTTCACGTAATAGTGAGGACTACTAATGCTATCCTCCTGGACCATTACTCCGCTTCTCCGACTCGTCCCCAAATTTATGTTCTCATTTCACGAAGAGAACAAAGGTGAAAGAAAGGGTGAGCTCAACTAGCCCAAAGAAGAAATATTATGACTAAGATAATGCGAGAATAAATTATCAATAGCCTTGAATGTTAGTTTAACCGATAAAATATAATAAACATCAAGTTTAATCTGCAATGAACAAGCGAATCCATTAAAAGAGTCAAGTAGAAAATAAAATCTACTATCTTTTATGATTTAAAAGGTTTTCATCATCATTATAGTTTGAGACTCACTTTAATAAATATTCCACATCATCAAATCACCACCGCACTACTACTGACGAGGATATTCTTTAGTATCACGACCACAATTATTCACGCATCTACTGACCAAGAATAGTTGTGTATTCATTAATGGTCATGATCATGTCAACAATCGTCCATCAATGCACTACTGACCAATCGAGGATTTTTATCACATCATTTGTAACATTACGGTCATGATTACACCGAATAGTCTCTGGTCATAATCATACCAAGTCCATCTATGCACTACAAAACATGTATGACTTTCAACATAACATAAACATGAGGATGATGAAAATGATATAAGAATTCAATAAAACAAGTTCAAGAATTATTTTATCCGAGAATTATTAACGTCCCAAATTATCAACATGATCTTGTTTTTTGTAGAGTAAAATTCAAGAATGATCGGAAGAATATTTTCATGAAAAGATCTTTGGATGAAACGCAAATATCAAGGATATTCCACTAATTTCTGGAGTATAGAAGTCAAAGTTTTAACTTATTTGGGTATAATAAAGAATGGAATAACAAAAGAAATCACCATGCATGCGATAGACTCGCATACGCAGTTATTCCAACAAAATAATAAATAACGGAATCTGTGTTCGTTCGGCGTAAAAACGCATGCATGTGATGTTCCAACAAAATAATAATAAAGATTTTAACGAGTCCTGTGTAAAAAACACGCATGTGATGTTCCAATGTAATAATAATAAAGATTTTAACCGAATCCGTAAAACACACGAGACAGGATGTTCCAATGTAATAATAATAAAGATTTTAATCAAAAGTCCCAAAAGCAACGATGCATGTGATGTTCCAATGAATAATAAAGAATGTCACCAAGTATAGGGTAAACAGCGTATACAAGTTATTCCAATGTAATAATAAGCAATGGAATAACAACAGTTCTCTTCATGAATAAGAAAGAATAACACCCACTTACGGTACACAACAAATAATATCCCTTACTTTTGGTAGGAGATTGAATACTTTAAGATAGTGTAGTAACAAAATACTCTTCTTCTTTCTCTCTTATTCTCTCTATACTTTCTCTCTAAAAAGCTTGAATGAATTAAGTGAAAATAATGAAGCACTTAGGCCTCTATTTATAGAAGATTTCTAGCTTAAGACCTACCATGTGAAAAGGCAAGTGGCTCGACGAATTGGTGATGTGAAAAGAAAAGTGGTTCGGCCTTTTGTAATGTGAAACGACAAGTGGTTCGGCGCTTTGTAATGTGAAACGACAAGTGGTTTGGCGCTTTTGAATGTGAAACGGCAAGTGGTTTGACGTCTGGTAAATGTAATTACTATTGACGAAGGTAATTACTATTCACAAGGGTAATTACTATCATTGGCGAAGGTAATTACAATTGACGAAGAGACTCTTAGATGATGACATATGGGCCCCCATAAATTAATCAAACTTACCACAAACTTCTCATAATGCACTCTTTATATACATTAAGGATTGAATAAATATTACCACAAATCATTTTATTTTTAATCAACACACATTTTAATCTTTCAACAATTATTAATCATTTATAACTTGTCGTCTCAATTAATAATATAACATATTATATGATGATAATCTTGTGACAATAATTGAATCAATAATATAAGAGATATGATGCAAAGAATTATCGTAGCAATAATTGAAAGCATAATTGAAGTGACTTCTCACGTAAGCATCAATAATCAATCTGTGTGTGCTTACTATGCAACCACGCCAGACATCGTACTTTTACCACCGGGTAGTTCAATGCTTTTAACGGTAACACCTCACCAAGTATTTTTATAAAATATTTTTTCGCTTTTCTCGATCCGATAATAATTACATTGTGGGGTCCACCAATGATTGAGTAGTTGTACGAATATTCCTAACAAAAGAATATTCCCTCACCAAACGAATATTTTATAACAATTTGCATACTTTACAAAATTTATAAATATTACCCACAACTATAACATTATATCAAATTTATTCCATAATATTCAAAATAATATTTATAGAAAATTCATCTTTATTTATAATAAATTTGGGGTCTTACATGATATCTACCATAATCTAAAAGCATGGCCTCCCATGTATGAAGGTTTCTTTTGAGCACTTCCCAAAGATTCTAATTTCTAAAATGGGCTTTTTGACTATACCTTTATGTAAGGTGTCATTGACACGCCTTCAGTTGGTATATATTTGTATCCAAACTCACAAAGATATGTGTTGTTGTTGTATTTTGCACGACAATTGTTGTAATAAAGTTGTAGTTGTTTTCCGTACCATATATTTAGCGACTCAGAATGGGTTGGATGGAATTGACCTATTTTGGGGTCGTTACAATATGTATTGAAATCCGAATTTGGTTTTTTTTTAGTTTTGGTTTTGATTTCTCTTGGGATCCTTGTTATGCTTTCTTTGTGTAAAGAATACACATCCTCAGGAGTTTCATGATGAGTTCGAGTGGCCACTTGTTGAATTGAAGGTGTTTGAAGAGGTTTCGAATCTGCATCAAATCATCGACGGATCGTGGGAAACGACGCGTCACCGGGAGAGCAATTGCAAGTAGTGGTTGATCTCTTCTCTCTATCCCTTCCCCCAATTTCTGAAAATCAATGACTATATTCGACTTCTTCGATTATGTTTAATTTAGGGTTTCATTAAGAGAGATTGGGGCTTTAAGATCAAGTTGGGTTTTTTCCGCTTTAGGTTTAAATTAGGGTTTCTTGAAGCGGTGGTTGTTTCGACTTTAAGATCAAGTTGGGTTTTTTCCCACTACTTTTTAAGTTTATTCATGAGTCCGAGACTAACGAGCTCAATCATGTGATTCATTTGATTCTGACTTTAGATCCTAAAGCTTGAAGGTTGATGATGAGTTTAATTTTGGTTAAATTTGGGTTATAGTAATGTGTTTAGGTAATGTGATATATGAACTATTTTTGGTTTAAATTTTAAAGGATTAATTAATTTTTAATTAGTGCAAACATAATTTTTTTCATGTATAATTTGGTAAATTATAATTTTTGTATTTTAATTTTTAATATTAATTATTCTAAAATTAAATAATTAATTTATAGTAGTGTTAGTATAATTGTTTACTTTGTTTTAATTAAGATTTAAGTTTCTCTTTTCAGCCTAGTCAGCAAAATTAGATGAGGTGTCAGCTCCGTTTGTCTAGCTGTCATTTTTTTTAACGGGAGGGGCATATTTGAGCTACGTTTTATAACGTTAGATGTACTTTTGGAAAAAAAATTAATTTAGGATGGAAGTGAGACATTCGTGTAAATATCAGGGACATTTTTGCACCTTTGCCCTATCATTGCCTCTAAAATAAAGAGTTTTATGTTAGTAATATATATATATATATCTAATCATGTAAGTCTGTACAAATTGTTATTGACATCAAAATAGCTCAAAAAAAGCTGTCGTTATAAAGCATTGTATCTTCTGTAAATGTATATATATATTTTTTTCTTTATGTTATTATTACTATTTATGTAAAAAATGCATTTCATAATTTTTTTTGATATTTTCACATAAAAATCATCGTTATATATCAAAAAATTATGTGAAAATATTAACTTCATAAAAAAAATATAATACATTTATCACCTCCTTATGTTTTAACCCACACATGTACACTTTTTAGGACCAAACAGTATAATAAATGAAGGAAATTGAATGGATTGATATTTTATGGGTAAAATTGATAGTTTTACAAAATTCCTATTATATGAATAATAAACGAGTTATATATTTATGTGAGAGAGACCTCAGATAAATATTAATTTTTATTTATAAAATAACATTTTTCTAAACAAATGCTACTATTTTACAAACTTTTTGAAAACTAGTATTTGGAGACACGCGTTATGTTGGGTAAATTATGTTGAGTAAAATATAATTTTTTATAAAATTTGAAAAATTAAATAAAAAATATAAATAAAATTATAAGAGTAAAATAGAAAGAAAATACTTCCTCCGTTCCTATTTAGATTATAGTTTTAGAAGAAAAAATTTGTTCTAAAATATTTATCGTTTATAATTTTCGAGAAAAATAAATTATTTACTTTCCTATATTACCCCTACTTTTTCTCATTGTCTCAAAAAATTCTTTTCCTTGCATTAATAGTTTGCAACTTCTCATAAAGGGATAGTGATGAAATTTTAAATAAATTTTAATTGTTAAAATAATATTATTAAATGACTTTCTTAATTCATATGTAAAAATTTTAAACGATAATCTTTAAAGAAGGAAGGGAGTATTCATCGAGTGTGACAACAAAACCACCGAGCCTCCGCACCGAGTCTCCCCGGAGGCTTTATAATATAAAGATTACATAAGATTTATTTCATAAAATAAAAAAAAACTAGATATGGCATGCATTTTATTATTTTTAAAATAAATATGAAACAAAATTAAAGTTTAATATTTATAAATTTTTATAAATAATATTATATTTATTAGACTGACATGGGAGTACTCAATACATTACTCCATAAACACAGGCCAACTTCTTCATACTTAAGTATAAAATAATATTATTATCACATAAAAAAATAATAACATAATACTTATATACACATGTATATATTACGGATTCCATATATTAAGAGTCTACAGTATGCATGTGTGTGTGAAGAGTATGTGAGTATTATGTGACCCTTTTTATGTGTTAGTATATGAGAGCAGATCATCTGTCTCTATTTTTTCTATCATTCTTGTGTTTTTCAATTAAATTTTGACACCTAACCTCTTATTTAATACCAATTAATTTTAAAATTAAATAAGAGATTAAATATCAAAATTTAAGTAATAGGATACAAGGGGAGATGAAATATGGAGAAGTGGTTAGTATAATTTTTTTTTTAGGATAAATTAGTCAATTGAATAATAGAATATTAACACACAAACAAAATTATATGTATGTCAATATTTTATTAATTAAATAAATAATTTATTAAAAAAATAATTTTATGCTAATCGGATTTGAAATATGGGGGAGAGAGTCTGCTCTGGACAGTGTATACAACGAAGAAAGTCAGCCTCGTATGGCAGGAGGAAATATTGGGAATCCAACCCCAGCCACGTGTTCCCACGTCGTATTACTTTTTGCTATTTCACCACCCAGTTTTTTAACCCTTCAATCAAAATCATCTCTCTTCTTCTTTCCTCTATTTTTAAATTCTTTTTTTATTCTCTCTTCTTCGCCCCTGCTCATATTCATATATTACGTTCACATACCACGGCATTCAATATGACCATATTACCCTTTTATATAGATAAAAATTTCCGCTTAAACTAGTTTCGAGACTCAAATACAATATATAAAAAATTAATATAAAATATTTAGAAATTCAAATGGACGATGTATTATCGTCACAAACATGTGATATTAGTAACTAGTATATCTCCGAACACGGCGTAAAAAAAATTAAATTAAAATTCAAAAAATATTATATTATTTAAAGACATATATCACTACAATTCATCATAATTGGTATTAATTTCTAAAAAAATCGATAGAATTTTCTTTAAAAATAGATATCTAAAAAATTTTAAACATGTCTACAAAATTTACAATCATCAATATATATCCAAATCACCAAAAAAACTTTCATTCTATACCCAAAAATCATCATAACCATGTATAATTAGTTAACTTTACAAAAGACGTAACACACAATCATCAACACATATCTAACCACCAAAATATCAAGCTAGTCGCTACTACATTTAAAAAAATTCGATAAAGTTTCCTTTAAAAATAGACATCCAGACAAATATAAACCTGTGTATAAAACTTACAATCATCCATACATATCCAAACCACCAAAAAAACAATCATTTCATACCCAAAATCATAATAACCATGTATAATTAGTTAACTTTATAAAATATGGAACAAAAAAATACATACGTGAAGAAATTAATACATACTCAATCATCAACACATCCAACTACCAAAACATCAAGCTAATCGCTACTAATTTCAAGAAATTTCGGCAGAATATGCTTTAAAAATAGATATCCAGAAAAATCTAAATCTGTTTACAAAACTTACAATCATCTATACATATCCAAACCACCAAAGAAACCATCATTTTATACCCAAAATCATCATAACCAAGTATAATTAGCTAATTTTACAAAAGGCATAACAAAAAAAATACATACATGTAGAAAATAGAAAAACTAAGACCCTTTACTTTACAGCTTACATCAAGTATATTCTTTACAGCTTACATCATGTATCCTTCAATATATACCTGAAAATATTTGAAATTTAAAAATTATCAAAATATGTGAGTTAAAATAAAACAATTATAAATCTGAAAAATAAGACCCCTTACTTTACCCTGAACTATCTAAAAAACAAATGAGCACACATATTTGTATGTAGGGGGAATGATTTAGATTGATTGCAGTAAGAATTTAGAGAGATTGTAACAAATAATCAATTTTTTAAAGAAAAATATGAACTTACAATCAAATAAAGTTTTCTTAGTACTATCTCAACGAACAGTTCATTTGCTTAATGATTTAAATCATAAATTTGTATTGGTGGCAGTTTAATGGTGTATGAGTTTGATTTTCGAGTGTTTGATTGGTTACAGTTATGTGTGTGTGTTTGTGCATGTATTTTGTGTGTTGTGTGTCTGCATGAGAAGTAGAGAAATATAGTCTTAGTAAGAGAGACTTTCACACCTAGACAATTGTTTGATCAGTAGTAGCTTAGTAATCGTCAATCTCACCAAGCTCAACCCAGGTGAAATGAGGCTTTTCTTCTTCTTTTATCTTCTTTCTTCTTTATCTGATTTAGGTATCTATCTATAATATCTATAATAATAAGATATAATAACGGTTCAGATTTAATCTAATTTTGGGAGTAAATCATAGGAAGACATATCAATTCTTCTTAAAACAATAATACCTACTGGACCAAGGTCGTCACCTAATCAAAATATAAACTCTTGAAAAACTGAAATAATTTAGGTGCTTCTTCCTACTTAAAATATAAACTCTTGAAAAATATAACTTTTATGTAAAACATTCATCAAAAACAGGGGGGAATAAAACATGGTTTACAACCACTACTTGCTCCAACACATATTACCAGACCCATCTTCCGTTTTAGGGATCAGAACTTCCCCTACATATGGGTATTGAAGGTACTTTAAATTTTCAAATAACCATTTATAAGACCTCAACCCAAAGTTCCTTAATTTTGTTCTTTTTTAGCTTTTAGTATTTCATTTTCTTTTAATAGGCCAACTTTTTCTATATTAACTTCTTTCAGATGTTATTGCATGATGTTTGAAATACACATATACTGTCAGCACCAAAATCAAGTCAATATAATGCAAATAGTCCAGTATTGAGACACAACAGTAGTATATGAGTTCAGTTCAATTAAGAGGTAAGGAAAATATCAGTATTGACCATCATTCAACAGTAACAATGATACTTCTGCGTGTAAATCATTCAACAGTCATTATTTATTTTGCGCAAAAGCAATAATAATCTTGACACTTAATGTGACGCCTCCAAAATAGGTATACATCACCCATTTTGAGTTGTCAATACATGGTACAGAAACAACTACAACTTTATTAATACAACATAAAAACTGTGAGTTTAAATACAAATATTATCATTTAGACAATATTCATACCCAACTAAGTCCTCATCACAATTATTAATACATTATTTTACAAAAATGGTGAGGACTACTAAACAACTCTCTCTAGAACCATCATTCCATACCCCGACTCGTACTCGCAACATTCTCGCCTCCTGAGAAGAAAAATGGAACAAAAAAGAAAAGTTTGAGCTCAACTAGCCCAGTAAAGAACATTATGACTAAGATAATATAAAACAAATTATCGTTAGTCTTCAACAGGGAAAAAATATGATAAAATACAATAAACAACAAGTTTCAGATCAATATTCGCAGCGGAAATAATAATTCATAGAAGAGTTACGTAGAGAATGAAATCTACTATTATCTATGAATTTAACAGGTCCCATCAACAAAGATTTTATCCTCAGAACATCAATCAATGCACATCTTGAATCATATATTCATCTTTGCACTACAGCCAAAGATATTCATCACCGTCATGTTCATCTCAACACTGCTCATCTTTGCACTACGGGCCAAAGATATTCATCATAAAATCATTAATCTTTGCACTACAAAGCAAAGATATTCAAGAATATCATCATTTAGGACCGAGGATGATGAAAATATTTTAAAGAAAACGAATCCAAAGAAACAAAAGAATAAGTATTAAGGATTCAGATTTCACCCTATTTCATGTCCAAAAATACCTCATAAATAATCATAGTGAAGTAAAATTCAAGAATGATCAAAACATGGATGCAATCAAAGCTAGTATCCATAATAGATATTTTGGATGAAAAGAAAAATTTTCATTTTCAACGAATAGTCTTGAGTATTCGTGAATAGTATCGATATCGTGAATAAAGGTATAAGTATACGTGAATAGTAACCCCGACACAAAAAGTTCCAAATTTGATTAAAAGTTCAGATCAATACTTCGGAATAATGATATTGAAAGAAATAATATAATTTTTTTTTAAAAAATAATATCCCTTACCTCGAAAGAATAGTATTTCTGGCTGGAATACTGGGTATAGTGCTGAAGGGAACTTGCACCGTATAACAACACTCAAAGTATCAAAATACTCACAAGAATACGCTCAAAATATCTAGAGAGGAAGAGAGAGAAAACTTCAGTTTCTGGTGTAATTTTCAATTCTAACCTAAGCACCCTATTTATAGGAAAATGCTTAGAACACCAAAGCAGAAAATTTAATATAATATTAATATATATAATCAAATTTTTTACGCCCACTTTTCTAAATCTGAATTCAGCCATAACACATGTTAATGATGCCCCCAAACATTCCAAAAACGTTTTTGTTATTTAAAATATTTTAAACTTCCAAAAATTAATTATTTTGGAGCTTCGGAACTTCAATAATTCACAATAAATAGCCCTTTTATCAGAAAAATTCGAACCACATGTCTTTTCCACAGGAAATTCCATTATCTACAACTTTACAGAAGGAAATTTTTCCAAATTCTAAACAGAAATTGATCGAAATCCACAAACGGTCGATTTTACAAGCTATAATCAAATTTCAGTCAAGAAATGGGGTCCACGGACATGAAAAACATGTTTTAAATATTTTTGGTAACAAAAATACTTCTCCTCCTCATATACTCATATATCCCACATTCATTGTAAAAATATCACCATTATTATATTATTAAAATATAATAATATATTTAAATGAATTATTTTATCAGAAAAAGATAAAATATTAATTTTCAAAAATTGTCACATTAAAAATTTTCTCCACCTATATCCACGTAAAATCAATATTTTCCTCATCATATAAATTAATAATTAATTATTCGCAAATAATATTACAGAATTACAATCGACGACCAAACTTAGCGGTTCCTGTGATGAGGGGCTTTCCAATAAAGATTTTTTCTTATTGTACGCCAATTTAGATGACCTAACCTTTCCTTAAACAGAACTTTCTAGACATTGCCAACAATATTATCCAATAATATTATTCAGATAATATGAATTATTGCTCCGATAATAAAAAATACTGTGTAATGACAATTATTGAAACAACAGTAATATAAAATATCAACGCAACCATTATTGAATCAATAAAATAAAATACTGATGAGTAATTATCGTAACAATTATTAAGTAGTGCCTTCACGTAAGAATCAATAATTGGTGCAATACCGGTAATCTTCTTGTGTTTTAACCACCGAGTATTTTAACAGTATTAATGGTAACAACTACGCCGTTATTTATAAACAACTTATACTTGTCGTTTTCTTCATCCAATCACTTTCCATTATAGGGCCCACATAATGTTGTCGCTAGTCAGTATGAATATTCTCCGACAAAAGATCAATATTCCACGACCAAACGAATATTTTATAACTATTTGCTTATTTAAAATATTTGCGTATTTTACCCATAACTATCCACATTAATCAAATCAACCCTTACTATTTTAAAATAATAAATAGAGAAAATTTAATTTCATTAATAATAAGTCGGGGTCTTACAAAAAATATTTAGTAATATCATCATTTAGGACTGAGGATGATGAAAAATATTTTAAAGAAAACGAATCCAGTGAAACAAAAGAACAAATATTAAGGATTCATACTTTAAACAATCCGAGTTCAAAAATATTTCATAAATAGATATAGTGGTGTAAAATTCAAGAATGATCAAAACATGGATACAATCAAAGCTAGTATCCATAATAGATATTTTGGACAAAAAACAAAATTTAATTTTTCACGTGAATAAGGTAGTGATTCGTGAATAAAGGTCGATACGTGAATAGTCTTGGCCGTACGTGAATAGTAACCCCATAATTAAAAGACAAAAATTTCACAAGAAAAATCTTATCAATATTCCTAAGATAATGATATTAGAAGAAATAATATCATTTTAAAATAATAACATCCCTTACCTCGAAAAGAATAATAAGATTTCGGGTAGAATATCGATATAACGTCAAAGGAACTTGCACCGTATAGCAACACTCAAAGTATCAAAATACTCACAAGAATACGCTCGATAATATATAGAGAGAAAACATCAGTTTTTGGTGTGATTTTTAATTATAACCTAAGCACCCTATTTATAGGAAAATGCTTAGAACACCAAAGCAAAAAATTTAATAAATTAATAATATTTTCAAAACAATTTTCCTACGCACACCACAAGTGTACAACATCAGCCACCCACCACAAAAAAAGTAACAAAAACGTTTTTCTTAATTAAAATATTTTAAACTTCAAAAATTAATTATTTCAGAACTTCAATAATTCATAATAAATAGCCCTTTTATCGGAAAAATTCGAATTTTATGTCCATTTCATAGGAAATTTAATTATCTACAACTTTGAAGAAGAAAGTTTTTCCAAATTCCAAGCCGAAGTTGACCGAAATTTACATACGGACGATTTTACAGGCTATAATCAAATATGAAAAACATGTTTTAAAATATTTTTAGTAACAAAAATACTCTTTCTCCTCATATACTCATATATCCCACATTCATGGTAAAAATATCACCATTATTATATTATTAAAATATAATAATATTTTTAAATGAATTATTCTATCAGAAAAGATAAAATATCAATTTTTAACAATTGTTACATTAAAAATTTTCTCCATCTATATCCACATAAAATGAATATTTTTCTTATCATATAAATCAATAATTAATTATTCACAAATAATATTATAGAATCACAATACTGGAAACCAGACCATTCCCAGGAAAGAAGGGGTTTTCCAATAAGGATTTCTCCTTACTGACGCGCAATTAGGTGACCAAACCTCTCCTTAGACAGAACTTTCTAGACATTGCCAATAATGTTATCTAATAATATTATTCAAATAATATGAATTATTGATCTGATAATGAAAATATCGTAGAAGTGACAATTATTGAAACAACAATAATATAAAATATCAACGTAGCAATTACTAAATCAATAAAATAAAATATTAAACAAAGAATTGTAAGACCCCAACTTTTATAAATAAATATGAATTTTCTATAAATATTATTTTTGAATATTATGGAATAAATTTGATATAATGTTATAGTTGTGGATAATATTTATAAATTTTGCAAAAGTACGCAAGTTGTTATAAAATATTCGTTTGGTGGGGAATATTCTTTTTTGTCGGGGGGAATATTCGTATTTACTTTACCAATCATTGGTGGACCCCATAATGTAAGTATTGTCGTAGTTAAAAACGACAAAATTATCTTTCTATAAAAATAACGGATAGGTGTTACTGTTAAAACCGCTGAACTACCCTTGTAGTAAAAAGCACAAGAATACTGCCAGTAGTTGTATAAGTAGCACACGATATTGATTATTGATGTTTACGTGAGAAGTCACTCAAATTTATGCTCAATTATTGCTACGATAATTCTTGATCATATCTCTTATATTATCGATTCAATTATTATCGCAGATCATCATCAGATAATATGTTATAGTATTAAATCAATAATTGAGACGACAAGTTATAAATGATTAATAATTGTTGAAAGATTAAATATGTGTTGATTAAAAATAAAATGATTTGTGGTAATATTTATTCAATCCTTGATGTATATAAAGAGTCTCATTATAGAGGCGTTTGTAAGTTTGATTATTTTATGGGGGCCCATATGTCATCATCTAAGAGTCTCTTCGCCAATAAGTAATTACCTTCGTCAATAGTAATTACCTTTGTGAATAGTAATTACCTTCACGAATAGTAATTACCTCTACCGACGTCGAACCACTTGTCGTTTCACATTACAAAGCGCCGAACCACTTGTCGCTTTTACATTACAAAAGCGCCGAACCACTTTTCTTTTCACATCACCAACCGTCAAGCCACTCGCCTTTTCACACGGCAGTCTTAAGCTAAATCTTCTATAAATAGAGGCCTAGTGCTTCATTATTTTTTCACGAATTCATTCAAGCTATAGAGAGAGAAAGTATAGAGAGAATAAGAGAGAAAGAAGAAGAGTATTTTGTTACTACACTACCGCAAAGATTCAATCTCCTACCAAAAGTAAGGGGTGTTATTCTTTCTTATTCATGAAGAGAACTGTTGTTATTCCATTGCTTATTATTCTCATTGGAATAACTCAGATACGCTGCATTACCCTATACTTGGTGACATTCTTCTATTATTCATTGGAACATCCTCGTCAAGTTTTTACACCTCCCTGGTTCCGCTTTATTATTATTCTATTGGAACATCCTCGTCTCATGTGTTTTACACCGCACCGGTTCCGCTCTTTTATTATTATTCATTGGAACATCCCGTCTGCGTGTGTTTTACGCCATCCTGGTTCCATTCTTTATTATTCTCGCTGAATATCTTGTTCGCATGCTTTCTGTGGACTGGTTCCGTTATTTATTATTCTCCGTGAATAACCTACCCGCAAATTTATGTCCTATCGCATGCACGGTGATTTCTTTTGTTATTCCATTCTTCATTATACTCAGTTGGTTAAAACTTTGACTTCTATACTCCATGAAATTAGTGGAATATCCTCGATATTTAAGGCTTCATCCAAAGATCCTTTCATGAAAATATTCTTCTCAAAGATTCTTGAATTTTACTCTACAAAGCGAAGATCATGTTGACAATTGGATGTTATCGGTTCCTAGAAAAAATTAATTCTTGAACTTGTTTTATTGAATTCTTATATCATTGTCATCAACCTCATGTTTATATTATGTTGAAAGTCATCCGTGGCTCAGAGGTGCATTGATGGACTTGGTATGATTATGACCAGAGACTATTCGGGTGTAATCATGACCGTAATGTTACAAATGATGTGGTAAAAATCCTCGCGGTAGTAGTGCATTGATGGACGTTGTTGGCATGATCATCATGACCATTAATGAATACACAAATATTCTCGGCCCGTAGTGCATGAATAATTGTGGTCGTGATACTAAAGAATATCATTGCCATAGTAGTGTAGGGTGATTCGATGATGTGGAATATTTATTAAAGTTTGAGTCCAAATTATAACGTTGATGAAAACCTTTTAAATCATAAAAGATGGTAGATTTTATTTTCTACTTGACTTTTTAATGGATTCATTGTTTCACCAGTAGTTAAACTTGATGTTCATTATATTTTATCGGTTTAACATCGTCAGAAAGCTAATGATAATTTATTCTGCATTATCTTAGTCATAATATTTCTTCTTGAGCTAGTTGAGCTCACCCTTTCTTTCACCGTTCTCTTCGTGAAATGAATATATATGGGACGAGTCGGGGAACGGAGTAATGGTCCGGAGGATAAGATTAGTAGTCCTCACTATTCGTGAAATAGTGTGATAATAATTGTAATGAGGACTCTTTTGAGTTTATATGATCTCTAAGAGACAATATTTGTATTCAAACTCACGCTTTATATCGTATTGTACCACGGAGCTTATATTAGAAAGTTGTATTTAAATTACAGACCATGTATCCGACTACCCAAGATGGGTGATGTATACCTAATTTTGGGGGCGCCATTTAGTATCGAGCTTAGGATATGATCCTGGCTAAGATGTGAGAATAGTACTAGGAGGGGAGAGATTTTGTGAATACCTTCGCTAGTATGACCTACCTAAGTTTATGTGCTATTTTATTGGTCACGAATATAGGGATAATATGTTATACGTCAATTAACCTTTTGTTTTGTGGCGATGATCTCGAAAATGACATCCGAGAATGTTGAGAATAGCGAATGGAGCACAAGCGATCGTTGATTCACCACATATCAATAATCGTGATAATGTGCATTAGAAGGCGATAATCCTCATGCAAACAACAACACCGACCAAATGATGAATGATCAAATGTTCGTAGGCTTTATACAATTCATGCAACAAAGAAAGATAGAGCGACTCTCACATCAAAAACGTAGGTGGAAACACGGAAAAAAAGCTCGGCGGTCACCGCTAAACAATTCAAGGAGCTGGGACCACCGGAGTTTAAGGGAGAAATAAAACCACTTATGGCGAAGCATGGATAAAGCGTGATCACCAAGATATTTGATGTCTTGGGATGCTCGAGGAGCAAAGGTTCCCTTCTTGCCGCCTTTTATGTTGCGCGAGGAGAGGCGACATTGGTGGGAATCGGTAAAAACGTACTCAACCCATCAGATCAAGATATCTTGGGAGAAGTTCCAGAGTCGCTCAACGACAAATACTTTCTCGACGATGATTCGCCACATGAAGGAGGTGGAGTTTATCAAGTCGAACAAAACAATATGACCGTGTCGCAATACAAAGCAAAATTTATGAGTTATCACGGTTTCGTCCCCACTGTGGATAATAAAGAAGAGAGAATGGCGCGAATGTTTTTAAGAGGTTTGAAGCGGGAGATACGTCAACATCTTATTTCTCATAAACCGTGTTTGTATTCGGATATTGTAAATAGGGCTCAGCTTAGTGGAACGCGATAACGAAGTCAACGCAACTAAAAGAGAAAGCGGTAAGCAAAATTATAATACCGTAGAGAGTAGTCATCGAGCGGTGACAACAAGCGTGGAGGGAATCAATGGCGGATATGGTAACCACTTGGTGGTAATCGTACCAAAATAATTAGAATGGACATTTCAAGAAAAGGAGATTCAACAATGATAGAAAGACGTCAAAGACCAAAGACCCGTTTGTAAGGAAGGAGAAAGACCACCTATCATATGCTTCAAATGCGAGGATAGGGACACATCGATCCAAAATGCGCCATCGTCAGTCAAAGCATGTTATAATTGTGGAAGAGAAGGTCACTTAGCTCGATTTTTGTTGCCATCAAGACAAAATTCAATTAGGATGGAGGCACCAAAGGTCATTCCCGAAAAGTCAAAACCCGTAGTCTGAGGGAGGCGTTTGTTGTGACCTCCCGGAGAGCAAGGAACCCGAATAAGGTCATCACGGGTAAGCTTATCATAAACTCTAATGAAGTCTATACTTTATTTGATACCGGGTTCTACCCATTCTTTTATTTCTCCTACTTGCGCCATCGATTAAATTTGACTCGGAGAAATTAGACTTTGACTTGTCTGTGGAAACTCCATTGGGAGAAACCTTCATTACATCCACTCGCTTATAAGTCTTGTTTGGTTCAAATCGGTACCTCACATTACTCGCGTCGATCTTATTTCATTAAAAATACTTGCATTTGACGTGATTCTAGGGGATTGATTGGTTAACTACTTATCATGCAAAAATTGATTATTTTAAATGGTTGTTAGCTTTCATATTCCTAACCAACCTATTATGCGAATTCAAGCGACCAAACCATTAAAATCAATCACGGTCATCTCAAGCCATAAAGCTATTCATTTATTGAAAAAGCGGATGTCAAGCTTTCTTAGCTCATGTCACAGATTTAAACAAAAATACATCGCTTTTGAACGATATTTCTATTGTTAATAAATTTCCGACGTATTCTCAAGAACTTTCGCCTACCCCGGGCGTGAAATTGAATTTTGTATCGACCTTGAACCCAGTACAAAACCTATTTCCAAAGCCCCATATCGAATGGCTCTATCGAACTTCGTGAGTTAAAGACCCAACCGCGAGGAATTGTTAGACATTGGCTTTATTCGTCCTAGTACTTCTCCTTGGGGTGCTCTGCTTTATTCGTGAAGAAGAAGAAAGATGGGAGTATGCGACTTTGTATTGATTATCGGGAGTTGAATCATGTCACCATCAAAAATAGGTATCCATTGCCACGTATTGATGACTGTTTGACCAATTGCAAGGAGCCAAATTCTTTTCAAAGATTGATCTTCGTTAGGATATCACCAATTGAAGATTAGAACCCGTGACATTCCAAAGACGGCTTTCGAACTCCCTGACGGGCATTATGAATTCCTAGTCATGTCCTTTGGATTGACTAATGCTCCTCTTGCCTTCATGGATATGATGAACCGAGTATTCAAGGAATATTTGGATCACTTTGTGGTCGTCTTTATTGATGACATCCTTATTTATTCCAAAAGCCGTGAAGATCATGAGCAACACTTGAGGTCGACACTCCAAAAGCTTCGTGAATATAAGCTTTATGCCAAGTCAAGAAATGCGAGTTCGGCTTGAAGAAGTAGCATTCCTTGGGCACGTGGTATCAAGTCATGGAATATCTGTTGACCCAAAGAAAGATCAAGCTATTCAAAGTTGGGAACAACCTAAATCGAAGGATCAAGATCGTAGCTTTCTCGGTTTAAAGGTTATTATCGGAGATTCGTAGAAGGATTTTCTTGAATCGCTACTCCATCGACTTTCGGTGACTCGAAAGATACAAAGTTCGGTTGGAGCGAAGAATGTGAGAAGAGTTTTCAAGAACTCAAGAGGAGACTTATTTCAAAGACCGTTACGACAATACCATCCGCCTCGGAGGATTTGTCATCTACGATGATTCTTCTGCAAAGGGTTAGGATGTGTTCTCATGCAACATGGGAAAGTCATAGCCTATGCCTCACGATAACTCAAAGAATATAAGAGGAATTATCCTACTCATGATCTAGAGTTGGCAGCTGTTGTCTTTGCACTTAAAATTTGGAGGCATTACTTGTATGGGGAGAAAGTGGAGATCTTTACGGATCATAAAAGCCTCAAATATTTCTTCACTCAAAAGAAACTCAATATGCGACAACGACGTTGGCTGGAACTGTTGAAAGATTATGATCATACCATCCAATACCATCTTGAAAAAGCGAACGTGGTAGCTGACGCATTGAGTAGAAGATCATATGCAAGTATGAGTGCGATATTGTCAACGCAAAGGCCCATTTTGTGTGACTTGCAAAGGATGGAGATAGAGTTAAAGACTCTAGGGACGCGTATGATGATAATGAAGTATACTGAGTAGAACCGACTTTAATCGATAAAGTTAAAGTCCGCTTTCAAGCTGACGCACTGGAGTTGATGCGTATGAGGAAGAAAGTGCAAAGAAGGTGCTATACCGAAGCAAGAATCGATGAAGAAGGAATACTTGAGTCAACTCCACTTTTGTGTTCCTAACGACCACTCGATTTAAAGTATAATATCATGATGGAGCGCACAACACACCATTTGCAATCCATCTCGGGAGTACCAAAATGTATCATGATATTCGCCATACATTTTGGTGGAGCAATATGAAGAGAGATATCACCGCTTTATCTCAAGGTGTCTAACTTGTCAACGAGTTAAAGCGGAGCATCAAGTACCAAAAGGTCCATTGCAACCACTTGAAATTCCGTAATGGAAGTGGGAGCACATTACTATGGATTTCGTTAATCGGCCTTCTTAAGGTTTCTCAAGGCATAGATGCGATTTGGGTCATTGTTGATAGATTGACCAAGTCTGCGCTTTTTTTCTTACCGATACGAGAAACTTATACACTTGAACGCTTGCTCGTATATGTATATAAACGAGATTGTAAGATCGCATGGTATCTTTGGTATCCATAGTCTCCGATCGAGACCCAAGATTCACTTCACGATTTTGGGTTAGTTTGCAAAAGCTATGGGCACAGACTTACTATTTAGCTCGGCGATATCATCCTCGAGACGACTAACAAATGGAGAGGACTATTCAAACTCTTGAAGATCTATTAAGACTCCGTGTCCTTGATTTCAAGGAAGTTGGGACAAGTTCTTACCATTGGTGGAGTTTTCCTACAACAACATGCTTATCAAGCAAGTATTGGAATGGCTCCATTCAAGCGTTGTATGGAAGAAAGTGTCGTTCTCCAAAGATCTTTGGGATGAGGTGGGTGAAGCAACGTTGTTGGGATCGGATTTGATACGTATGACTACGGAAAGATTCAAACGATCCGAACAACGATAAAAACCCTCACAAAATCGACAAAAGAGTTATCCGATCTTCATCGAAAGGACGTGGAATTCGATATAGGAGATCATGTGTTGTTAAGAGTTGCTCCATGGAAAGGAGTTACAAGATTTGGAAAGAGAGGAAAACTTAATCCTCGATTCATCTATCCATTTTAATCCTCGATCGAGTAGGAACTATGGCCTATGGACTTCGCTTTACCACCAAGTATGTCTCGTGTTCATAACGCTTTTCACATATCCATGTTACGTAAATATGTGAAAGACCCGAACCACATTATTGAAGTTAAACCGGACGAAATAGCGGTAAGATTTGACGTATGAAGAGGTTCTTGTTCAAATCTTGGATAAGAAGGAACATATTCTACGCTCCAAGGTTATACCTCAAGTCAAAGTTTTGTGGAGGAACCACGATGTTGAGGAAATGACTTGGGAGTTAGAATCTTAAATGAAATCAAGGTATCCTTACCTCTTCGACATACCGTGTCGCATTCCTAATTTCGAGGAGGGCGAAATTTCATAAGAAGGGAGGTTGTAAGACCCCAACTTTTATAAATAAAGATGAATTTTCTATAAATATTATTTTTGAATATTATGGAATAAATTTGATATAATGTTATAGTTGTGGATAATATTTATAAATTTTGCAAAGTAAGTGAGTTGTTATAAAATATTCGTTTGGTGGGGAATATTCTTTTTGTCGGGGAATATTCGTATGACGACGACTCAATCATTAGTGGACCCCATTAACGGAAGTATTGTCGTAGTTAAAAACGACAAAATTATCTTTCTATAAAAATAACTACAGAGGTGTTACCGTTAAAACCGTTGAACTACCCAGAGTAAAAGTAAAAGAATACGATGTCTGGCGTAAAGTATAGTAGCACACGATATATATTGATTATTGATCTTTACGTGAGAAGTCACCGCTTATGCTCAATTATTGCTACAATAATTCTTTGCATCATATCTCTTATATTATCGATTCAATTATTGTCACAAGATCATCCAGATAATATTTTATAGTATTAAATCAATAATTGAGACGACAAGTTATAAATGATTAATAATTGTTGAAAGATTAAATATGTGTTGATTAAAAATAAAATGATTTGTGGTAATATTTATTCAATCCTTGATGTATATAAAGAGTCTCATATGAGACGTTTGTGGTAAGTTTGATTATTTTATGGGGGCCCATATGTCATCATCTAAGAGTCTCTTCGTCAATAGTAATTACCTTCGCCGATAGTAATTACCTTTGTGAATAAGTAATTACCTTCGTCAATAGTAATTACCTTTACCGAGACGTCGAACCACTTTTCGCTTCACATTACAAAGGCCGAACCACTTGTCGTTTCATATTACAAAGGCGTCGAACCACTTGTCGTTTCACATCACCAATCGCCAAGCCACTGCCTTTTCACACGGCGGTCTTAAGCTAGAAATCTTCTATAAATAGAGGCCTAGTGCTTCATTATTTTTCACTTAATTCATTCAAGCTATAGATAGAGAAAGTATAGAGAGAATAAGAGAGAAGAAGAAGAGTATTTTGTTACTACACTACTGCATGAATCAATCTCCTACCAAAAGTAAGGGTGTTATTCTTTTCTTATTCATGAAGAGAATCTGCATTGTTATTCCATTGCTTATTATTCTGTTGGAATAACTCAGTATCTGCTGATTTACCTATACTTGGTGACATTCTTTGTGACGCCCCCAAAATAGGTCCATTCCATCCAACCCATTCTGAGTCGCTAAATACATGGTACAGAAATAACTACAACTTTATTATTACAACATATAAACTTTGAGTTTAAATACGATATATTGCCATCTAGACAATATCCACACGCAAATAAATCTCCATCATAATTATTGATACATTATTTTACAAAATGGCGAGGACTACTAAACAACTCTCTCTGTAACCTTCATTCCATACCCCCGACTAGTACTCGCTACATTCTCGCATCCCGAGAAGAAAAAAATGGAACAACAAGGAAAAGGGTGAGCTCAACTAGCCCAAAAAGAATATTATGACTAAGATAATATACAACAAATTATCGTTAGTCTTCAACAGGGGAAAAATCTAATAGAATACAATAGATAACAAATTTTAAATCAATATTCGCAATGAAATAATAATTCATTGAAGAGTTAAGTAGAGAATGCAAACTACTATCTTCTATGTATGAATTTAAAAGTTCATCGCTCATCTTTTATTCCTGTAACATCAATCAATATATATCTGGAAACACATATTCATCTTTGCACTACAGGCCAAAGATATTCACCAGTTGGTCATGTTCATCTAAACACCTGTTCATCTTTGCACTACGGGCCAAAGATATTCATCAAGAAATCATTCATCTTTGCACTACAGGCCAAAGATATTCCATAATATCATCATTTAAAACTGAAGATGATGAAGAATATTTTTAAAGAAACGAATCCAGTGAAACAAAATGACAAGGATTAAGGATTAAGGATTCGTACTTTGTTTTATCCACGTCCAAAATACCTCAAAAATAATCACAAAGTGGTGTAAAATTCAAGAATGATCAAAACATGGATACAATCAAAGCTAGTATCTAGAATAGATATTTTGGACAAAAAGAAGAAATTTCATTTTTCTGTGAATAGTGTCGTATTCGTGAATAATTCGTATACGTGAATAAAGGCCAGATATCGTGAATAGTAACTCAACACCGTAAGATAGAAATTTCACAAAAAATATCTTCACGCTTCATGAATAGTACTCGTGAATAGTAACTCGTGAATAAGAACTCATGAATAAGAACTCGTGAATAAGAACTCATGAATAAGAACTCATGAATAAGAAACCCGATATGGAAAAGTTCCAAATTTGATAAAAAGTTTCAACCAATATTTCAAAGATAATGATATTGAAGAAATAATATCACTTGAGAAGAAAATAACATCCCTTACCTCGAAAGAGCAAGATTTCTAGTTGAAACACCTGGATATAAAGCTATGACTTGAACTTGCACCGATATAATAATACTCAAAGTATACTCAAAATACTCACAAGAATACGCTTCGATAATATAGAGAGAAAACTTCAGCTTCGATGTGATTTTCAATTCTAACCCAAGCACCTATTTATAGGAAAATGCTTAGAACACCAAAAGTAGAAAATTTATTATAATTTTTCTACAACTTCCTACGCATCCAAGAATCTGAACTCAGCACCCTAACACATGTTAAATGAGTTTCAAAAATGGAAAAAACGTTTTTGTAATTAAAAATATTTTAAACTTCCAAAATCAATTATTTGAACTTGAACTTCAATAATTCACAATAAATAGCTCTTTTATCGAAAAATTCGAATCTCGCAAATTTTTATAGGAAATTCAATTCTCTACAACTTTGCGTAAGAAAGTTTTCCAAATTCCAAAATGTAAATTGACCAAAATCCTCAAACCAAGGCGATTTTACATTTATAATCAAATTTCAAATCAAGAAATGGGGTCCACCGACATGTTTAACATGTTTTAAATATTTATTGCAACAAAATACTCTTCATCCTCAGATACTCATATATATCCCACATTCGTTGTAAAAATATCACCATTATTATATTATTAAAATATAATAATATATTTAAAAGAATTATTTTATCGAGAAAAAGATAAAATTTTAATTTTCAACAATTGTCACATTAAAATTTTTCTCCATCTATATCTACATAAAATCAATATTTTCCTCATCATATGAATCAATAATTAATTATTCACAAATAATATTACAGAATCACAAGATCTTGTGAACCAAAAGCGCTTCTGTGAAAGAGGGGGCTTTTCAATAAGAATTTCTCCTTCTTGGCGCCGCAATTAAGTGACCAAACCTCTCCTTGACGAACTTTCTAGACATTGCCAATAATGTTATCTAATAATATTATTCGGATAATATGAATTATTGCTTCGATAATGAAAAATACGTGTAATGACAATTATCAAAACAATGAAAGAATATAAAATATCAACGCGAAAGAATTATTAACTCAATAAAATAATCGAATGAATTATCGCATGACCATTATTGAGTAGTGCCTTCACGTAAGAATCAACAATTGGTGCAATACTGGTAAGCTTCCTGCTCAACAACGCCAGATTAGTGTGTTTTAACCACCGGGTATTCCAACAAGATAATTGTAATAACTACGCCAATTATTTATAAATAACTTATATTTGTCGCTTTTCTTCATCCAATCGCTTTCGTTATGGGGCCCATAAAAGATCGTGGTCGTCGTATTTAATATTCCCCGACAGTACAAATATTTCACGACCAAACGAATATTCCCAGACAATAATGAATATTTTATAACCACTTGCTTATTCAAAATATTTGCGTATTTTACCCATAACTATCCACATTAATCAAATCAACCCTTACTATTTCAAAATAATAAATAGAGGAAATTCCATATAAAAAAAAATAAAAAATTGGGGTCTTACAACCTCCCCTCCTTATGAAATTTCGTCCTCGAAATTGACGTACGTACCTGGTATTTTGAAAAGATGAGAATACCTCACTTTCATTTTCGCTTTCCAACTCCCGTGTCATTTCCTCAATAGCATGGTTTCTCCACAAAACTTTAACTTGTGGTATAACCTCGGTGCACATGGGACATGTTCTTTCCTCTACAAGATCTTGACAGTACCTCCTCAATGCGTTAAGTCTTCTGGCTATCTCGTCCGGTTCTAACTCAATGATGTAGTTCGGGTCGTCCACATATTTACGTAACATCGATACGTGAAAAACGTTATGAACACGCGTCATACTTGGCGGTAAAAGCGAGTCTATAGGCCACGGTTCCTATTCGATCGAGAATTTCAAATGGATTAATAAATCGAAGGTTTGAGCTTTCCTCACCTCACCGATTCTCGCTTTTGAAATAACAACTTCTTGCACCTCCTTCTTCAAATTCATCACCTCCGTGTGTGTAGCTTGAGCGACTTTAACTTTATCGATTAAAGTCGATTATACTCAGATATCATCACGTGGATACCTAGAGTTTTCATCTCCATCTCTATTATTTGTAAATTATACGAAATGAGTCTTTGACAATATCGTACTCAGATCAGATATCGATCTTCTACTCAATACGTCGCCTACCACGTTCGCTTTTCCAGGATGGCATGGTCGGAACATGTCTTTGAAATGAGTCCCCTCTTGAGTTCTTCAAGCTCTTCCCACATTCCTTGCTCCATTCGAATTTTGTATCTCTACGAGTCGATTCGTTAATGGAATAGCGATTTGAGAATATCCTTCAACGAATCTCCGATAATAACCAACTAAGCTGTAAAGCTACGTATTTTCGATTCTGATTTAGGTTGTTCTCAACCGTGACTCATATCCCAACCTTGGATAAGACGCTTTTCAATGACACCTATCGGTTTACTATCGCATTGAATATGGTGTCCCCTACTGAGAGTCTGGTTTTGGTGCATTCCACAAAGGAAGTCACTAGATAATGGCTCAGTACCAAATTCTATAGTTGAATTTTTAACTCTCAAGTTCAATAGAGCCATTTGATATGAGATTTTAGAAATGAGTTTTGTCTGGGTTCAAAGTCGAGACAAAATTTAATATCGGTCTTTAGGGAGTAAACCAAGAAATTCTTGAAATACGTCGGGAAAAATCAATAACAACAGAATATTATTCAAATCGACGTGTTTTTATTCAAATCCATAACACGGACTAAGAAAACTTGACATCCGTAATAAACGAATGACTTCATGGCTTGATATGAAAATGTTTGACTCTGAATGATTTGATTGCTTAAATTTGAATAACGAGTTGCTTAAGAATATGAAAACTAACAACCTTACGAAAAAGCAATCAATTTCGGCGTGATGAGTAGTTAACCTTAAAATCACATCAAAAGCAAATATCTCTATAGAAATAAGGTTAACGGGTAATGTGATAGTGTCAACTGAATCAAGCAAGATTTCTAAACAACGGATGTAATGAAAGTTTCTCCTAACGAGAGTCTCCATAAATAGGTCAAAGTCTAATTTCTCCGTAGTCAAGTTCAAACGCCGAAAGCAAGTTAATGAGAGATAAAAGAATGGGTAGAACCAAAGATTCTAGTAAGGTATAAACTTCGTAAGAATTTATAATTAACTAACCCGTGCTAACTTCGTTCGGGTTCTCGATTTTGACCCAATGAAAACGACAAAAACGCTTCTTCCAAGAACCGCTTGACTTTGACTTTTACGGGACATCCTTTTGAGTCACCATTCCATTGGATCGGTTTCGATATCGTCTAATCTCGAGCGATATGTCCTTTTTTCCACAATTATAGCATACCTTAAACTATTGTGGGCGGTTTGGGGTGATATGTCCCTCTTCTCGCTTTTGTACATACGACCGGTGGTCTTTCTCCTCCTCGGAACTAGTTCTTCTTGGGCGCCGACGCCTTCAAATGGTCGTTGTTGAATCTCCTCTTTTAAAATCTCCTCCCGACTCGCTTCTTCTATTTTCATGGCCACGATTACCACCGGAGTGGTTCTGCCGCTTGTCTCAGTATTCTTCTTTCTCCACCGGTTATCGTTATTCTGATGACTGCTATCTTCGGTATAATCCTGGTTATGGACCCTCGGTTGAACGTACTCGTTATCTCACTCTAACAACTGAGCCCTGTTTACAACATCTGAATAGAGAAAATTTATGAGAAATGAGATCTTGGCGTATCTTTTTCAAACCTCTAAGAAACATCCGCGATCATACGTTCCTCATTCTCCACCAAATGAGGTGCAAAACTCGGATAACTCTGCAAACTTTGCCTCGTGCTTAGATACCGCTTCTGCTATTTTTTTTTAATCTTGTTGTTTCAAATAAACACTTTCACGTTACCTGTCGATCTTATCTCTTTGAAAATACTTGCCTTTGAGGTAATTTTTGAAAACGATTGATTAACTACTCATTATTCTTTTTGTAAGGTTGTTAGCTTTCATATTCCTAACCAACTTGTTATACTGAATTCAAAGTAACCAAACCCTAAAGTTAATCAACATTATATCGAGCCATAAGTAAAGAGCCCCGAACCTTTCGTTGTTGACTTCCTTGTGTGGAATGCCACCGCAGGACTTTCTGTGGCGACGCCATGACCGAAGATGGCAAGTTTATAGGTATCATTGTGAGAGGTTTATCTAGGTTAAGGGATAGAAGTCACGATTCGATCAATGTGACGTCTTATCCAAGTCTTGGATGAGAGTAATAGCTTTGAATGATATTTCTATCATTAATAAATTTCTTGACGTATTCTTGAAGATTTCCTAGCCTACCCTAGAGCGTGAAATCGAATTTTGTATTGATTCCCAAAGATAAAAACCCATTTCTTAAACCTCAAATATTTCTTCAACTAAATGAATAGGTTTACGTGGTTTATGATGAAAGTCATAATAAAAGCATAAGACCTGATGAAAATCATGGGTATATGAAGTATTAGTAAGTTTTATGATGAGTTATGTTGGTTAGTATGTGAAAACATGAAAGTTTCTTAGAAATCACAAAGAGTTGAAAATCAGATTTTGGTGAAAAACGTAACATAAAATTCAATAGACCATATCTCCTATTATATTTTGAATTTTTGAATGTGGTCAAGACCTAGAGTTAGATCTATGAGTTACCTAACTAATTCAAGTGGAATTACTGGAAAAGGTGTTGTAGATTTTTGTGTGGACTGATTTTAGCAAAGGAGTGCAAAGTGCAAAAACCAAAAAAAGTTGCTTTGCCATGATTTTAGAGGGGTCTGTTTCGGCCACTTAAATTATGAGAAAAATTCTGGGTTTTTGGGACATGAAAGTATATGGTATAAAGTACCTCCTGTCCAAAAATGAGCTCATTCGACTTAAAATGAGCAAGTTACTTACTCTTTTCAATATTTAGGTTTTTCCGATTTAAAACACTTTAACCGAGTTCTATAACTCAGATGACCATGAAATTTAAACTAGAAGCTCACGTTAACATGTGTAAGGTCCTGCCAAGATTTGGGAATTTTTGGAGTTAAACTTGAGGTAGCTAATTTCTTAAGGAATTAATTAGAAATTGATTTTGAAAAATAGTAAATGAATTTTAAAAATTCCGAGAAAAATATATTTTCATCATGGGACTATATTATGCTAAATCCCAAAAAAGAAATATTTTTGGGACTGATTTGGTATTTTCATGAAAATAGTTTAGTTACTTAACATATGAGTTAAATATGTTATGTGAAGTAACAAAGTTGAAAATAGGATATTATGGCTAGAGAATCCTATATAGAGTATATGCATATTTTTTGAGAGATTTGATAATTGGTGATGATATCTTATGAGTATGGCATTTTGAATGATTAAATGCATTATATGGTAAAACGTAAACAATTAAGAAAAATTGTTTATAAATTTAAAAATGATTAAAATATTGTTATAATATTAATGATATTAGATTATGAGATTATTAAGTGATTGATAACATGGGGATATTCTTGAATCTCGGATAAATTATATTATAAATGTTTAATATTTATCCTTTATCTCATTTGATTGATTCTTTATATCATTATCCTCACGCTTATATTATGTTGAAAGTCATCTCATGGCTGTGGTAAGTAGATGGACTTGGTATGATTATGACCGTGGATTGTTAAGTATAATCATAACCAGTAATTGAAAACACAATTATCTTTGGTAGTAGTGCATGGATAATTTGTGGTCGTGATACTTAATGAATACACAATTATCTTTGGTAGTAGTGCATTGGATAATTTGTGGTCGTGATATTAATGAATACACAATTATCTTTGGTAGTAGTGCATGGATAATTTGTGGTCGTGATACTAATGAATACACAATTATCTTTGGTAGTAGTGCATGGATAATTTGTGGTCGTGATATCTTAATGAATACACAATTATCTTTGGTAGTAGTGCGTGGATAATTTGTGGTCGTGATATCTTAATGAATACACAATTATCTTTGGTAGTAGTGCATGGATAATTTGTGGTCGGATAATCTTAATGAATACACGATTATCTTTGGTAGTAGTGCATGGATAATTTGTGGTCGCGTGATACTTAATGAATACACAATTTTCTTTTTGGTAGTAGTGCTTGGATAATTTGTGGTCGTGATACTAATGAATACACAATTATCTTTGGTAGTAGTGCATGGATAATTTGTGGTCGCGTAATCTTAATGAATATCCTCGGCACAGTAGTGCGGGGATGATTCGATGATATGAATTAATTATTGAAATGAGTCTCGTGAATGAAATATTAATTCATGGATGTGGTAAAAGTCATCTTTGGTAGTAGTGCATTGATAGACTTGGTATGATTATGACCGAAGGATTATTCGGTATAATCATGGCCAGTAATTGAAAAACACGAATATCCTTGGCGTTAGTGCAATGGATAATTCACGGTCGTGATACTATTAAGTCGAGTCTCAAAGATTATTGGTTTTGATAGTTGTATATCTTTGGCAGTAGTGCAAAGATGAATTGTTAATGAATATCTTTGGTAGGATTACAAAGATGAATTAAATGTTTTCAATGATAAAGGTATTCAAGGTATTCTCATCTCTTTATCATATCAGTATCGTACCCTAATTTCGAGGGCTTAAATTCCATAAGGAGGGAGATTGTGAGACCCCAGTTTTTATCAATAAAGATTTAAATTTTGTTGAAATAATTTTTTAATATTATGGTGTGAATTTAAGATAATATTATAGTTGTGGGTAGTATTTATAAATTTTGCAAAGTATGCAAGTGGTTATATTATATTCGATTGGTGGGGAATATTCTAGGTTTAGCAGGGAATATTCGTATAACTACCAATCATTGGTGGACCCTAGCAAATAATTATTGTCGGATTGAAAAACGACAAAAATATTTTATTGAAATAACTGGCGGAAGTTTTACCGTTGATCTTTGTTGAACTACTTTTGGTAGTAAAAGTGCGATGTCGTGTGGTTGCGTAGTAAGATACTGCGGTATTGATTATTGATGCTTATGTGAGAAGTCACCCATTTGATTCCATTATTGTCGATTAATAATATGAATTATTATAAGCGATAATGACGTTTTGTTTTATTCAGTATTATTAACGTAATAACACGTAAACATATTTTTATATAAAATAGAATACTTTATTAAAGTTATTACATAAATAAATATATTATATTTTATTATGCATAGTGTTGCGTAGTGTTTTGCGTAGTGTTGCATAGTGTTTGCATAGTAAAATGTTTTTTATATAAATAGAATATATAATATTTTATTTAAAAGATTTTGCTTTAAATATGGACCGTCGATTAAAGTAAATCAATCTGGACCGCTCATGGATTAATTACTATGCATTCTATTTTCCTATAAATAGAAGCTCATTCCTTCATTATTTTCTTACGAATTCAATTTGAAACTCTGTAGAGAAAATTATAGAGAGAAAGTATAGAGAGAAAATCTATAGAGAGAAAGAAGAAAAGTATTCTCGCTACTTCACTACTTCTATATTCAGGTTCTTTTTACTAGTGGGGTTATTCTTTCTTCTTGAAGAGAACTTCTGTTATTCCATTCATTATTATTTTGTTGGAATAACCTGTAAAAGTGGTATACCCTATACATAACCTGTATATGCGGCATATCCTATACTTGGTGAAATCCTTATGTTATTCCATTCTTATTTATTCTGTTGGAATAACCTGTATACGCGGTTTACCCTATACTTGGTGACATTCTTCTATTATTCTGTTGGAACATCCTGTCTGTGTGTTTTACACCGGACCTGGTTCCGTTTTTATTATTCTGTTGGAACATCACATGCGGTTGTTTACACAGGACCTGGTTCCGCTTTATCATTCTGTTGGAATATCTATCATGTGTGTTTTACACCGGATCCGGTTCCATCTTTATTATTCTGTTGGAACATCCTCGCTTGCAGAATTTCACCGACACGGTTCGTTATTATTATTACATTGGAATAACTTTATCATGCAAGCACCGCACGTGCATGGTGATTTCTTTTGTTATTCCATTCTTTATTATACCCAAATGGTTAAAACTTTGACTTATACTCCATGAAATTAGTAGAATATCCTCGATATTTGCGTTTTCATCCAATATCTTTTCATGGAAATATTCTTCCGATCATTCTTGAATTTTACTCTCTAAACAATGATCATGTTGACAATTTGGACGTTAATAATTCATGGATTAAATAATTCTTGAACTTATTTTATTGAATTACTATGTCATTGTCATCATCCTCATGTTATATTATGTTATCTTTGGCTTACGTGCATAGATGAACTTAGTATGATTATGACCCGAGGATCATTCTTAGATAATCATGACTTGATATAAATGATGTGACAAAAGTCCTCGGTGGCACGTAAATGCGGTGATGGATAGTCTTTGGTATGATTATGACCGTGGGTGATTCGGTATAGTCATGACCATTGATAATTTGATGAAAATCCTCGACCATGGGTACAGGGGATGATTAGATGTGGTGGTTTATTTATTAAAATTTGAGTCTCAATGATAAAAATTGATGAAAACCTTTTAAAACCTAAAAGATAGTAGACTTTATTCTCTACTTGATTTTTTTAATGGATTGCTTATTCCGTTGCAGCTTAACCGGTTGTCTATTATATTTTATCGCTTTAACACTTTGTTGAAGGCTAATGATAATTTATTACGCATTATCTTAGTCATAATATTTCTTCTTGGGCTAGTTGAGCTCACCCTTTTCTTTCACCGTTTCTCTTGAAATGAGAAATATATTTGGACGAGTCGGGGAACGTAAGTAATGGTCCGGAGGATAGCATTAGTAGTCCTCACTATTCGTGAAATAGTGTGATAATAGTTGTAATGAGGACTCCTTTTGAGTTTGTATAATATCTAGTAGACAATATTTGTATGCAACTCACGCTTTATACGTCGTATTGTACATAACGGCAGCTTAGGTTAAGAAGTTGTATTTGAATTTATGTACCATGTAAGTGGCGACCCAAGATGGGTGGCGATACCTAATTTTGGGGGCGCCACGGAAAACTTCAGTTTACGGTGTGATTTTCAATTTTAACCCAAGACCTTATTTATAGGAAAATGCTTAAACACCAAAAAGTAGAAAATTTATTATAATTTTTCTACAACTTCCTACGCATCCAAGAATCTGAACTCACCACCCTAACACATGTTAAATGAGTTTCAAAATGGAAAAAACATTTTGTAATTAAAATATTTTAAACTTCCAAAATCAATTATTTTTGAACTTCTAACTTCAATAATTCACAATAAATAGCTCTTTTATCGAAAAATTGAATCTCGCGAATTTTTATAGGAAATTCAATTCTCTACAACTTTGCGAAGAAAGTTTTCCAAATTCCAAACAGAAATTGACCAAAATCCTCAAACGCAGGCGATTTTACACGGTATAATCAAATTTCGAATCAAGAAATGGGGTCCAATTTGACATGTTTAACATGTTTTAACCATTTATTGTAACAAAAATACTCTTCCTCCTCGTATACTCATATATCCCACATTCGTTGTAAAAATATCACCATTATTATATTATTAAAATATAATAATATATTTAAAAAATTATTTTATCGAAAAAGATAAAATTTCAATTTTCAACAATTGTCACATTAAAATTTTTCTCCATCTATATCCACATAAATTCAATATTTTCTCATCATCATATGAATCAATAATTAATTATTCACAAATAATATTACGAAATCACAAGATCTTTGTGAACCGGTAGTTCCTAAGAAAGAGAGGGCTTTCGATAAGAATTTCTCCTTCTTGGCAAGTAATTAGGTGACCAAACCTCTCCTTAGACAGTAACTTTCTAGACATTGCCAATAATGTTATCTAATAATATTATTCAGATAATATGAATTATTGTTTCGATAATGAAAAATACTTATGTAATGACAATTATTGAACAACAACAATATAAAATATCAACGCAACAATTATTAACTCAATAAAATATTTGAATAATGAATTATCGTGACCATTATTGAGTAAAGTGCCTTTCACGTAAGAATCAACAATTGGTGCAATACTGGTGTCTTACTTATTCAACAACGCGTATTAGTGTGATTTAACCACCCGTATTCCAACAAGATAATCAGTAATAACTACGCCTTGTTTATAAACAACTTATATTTGTGTTTTCTTCATCCAATTGCTTTCAAGTTATGGGGCCCACAAAAGATCGCGGCACGTCGTCATTTAAATATTCCCACAAGATCTGAATATTCCACGACCAAACGAATATTCCCAAAGCGATAATGAATATTTTATAACCACTTGCTTATTCAAATATTTGCGTATTTTACCCATAACTATCCACATTAATCAAATCAACCCTTACTATTTCAAAATAATAAATAGAGGAAATTCCATATAAAAAAAAAAATTGGGGTCTTATATTCTTCTATTATTACATTGAACATCCCATCTGCGTGTTTTACAAATGGACCGGTTCCGCTTTTTTATTATTATTCTATTAGAACATCCTGTCATGTATTTTACACCGGACCGGTTTCCGTCTTTATTATTATTACGCTTGGAACATCCTGTCTGCATGTGTTTCGCTTTGGACCGGGTTCCATTCTTTATTATTCTGTTGGAATATCCGTCTTCGCATGCGTTTACGCTGAGACTGAGTTCCGTTATTTATTATTCCATTGGAATAACTCACCTGTGCGCCTATCGCATTTATGGTGATTTCTTTTGTTATTCCATTCTTCATTATACTCATTGGTTAAAACTTTGACTTCTATACTCCATGAAATTAGTGGAATATCCTTGATATTTGCGCTTCATCCAAATCCTTTCATGGAAATATTCTTCTCGATATTCTTGAATTTTCTTTGCATGAAAGCGATGTCGTGTTGATATTGGATGTTATTGGTTCTGAGATAAATTAATTCTTGAACTTGTTTTATTGAATTCTTATATCATTGTCATCATCCTCATGTTTTATATTATGTTGAAAGTCATCTCATGGCCTATAGTGCATAGATGGACTTGGTATGATTATGACCAGAGACTATTCGGTTAAATCATGACCGTAATGTTATAAATTATGTGGTAAAAAATCCTCGATGGTAGTAGTGCATTGATGGATGATTGTTGGCATGATCATGACCATTAATGAATACACAAATATTCTTGGCTCGTAGTGCATGAATAATTGTGGTCGTGATACTAAAGAATATCCTCGGTAGTAAAGTGCGGGGTGATTCGATGATGTGGAATATTTATTAAAAGTTCGAGTCTCAATTTATACTTGATGATGAAAACCTTTTAAATCATAAAAGATAGTAGATTTTATTTTCTACTTGACTCTTTTAATGGATTCTTTGGTTCCGTTGTAGTTAAACTTGATGTTCATTATATTTTATCGCTTTAACATCATTTGTTGTAATTAATGATAATTTATTACGCATTATCTTAGTCATAATATTTCTTCTTGAGCTAGTTGAGCTCACCCTTTTTCTTTCATTGTTCTCTTCAGGAAATGAGAATATAGCTGGGACGAGTCGGGGAACGAAGTAATGGTCCAGAGGATAGCATTAGTAGTCCTCACTATTCTGTAAAAAGGTGTGATAATAATTGTAATGAGGACTCCTTTTGAGTTTGTATGATCTCTAGTAGACAATATTTGTATTCAAACTCACGGTTTATATCGTATTGTATACCTACGTTATATTAGAAAGTTGTATTTAAATTACGTACCATGATCCGACTACCCAAGATGGGTGATGTATACCTAATTTTGGGGCGTCCACAAGAATTCTCGTAATAATTATTGAGTAGTACCTTCTTACATAAGAATCAATAATTGCAATAATACCACGTCTTCTTGTGTTTTTAACCAAGGGTATTCCAATAAGTATAATCTGTAACAAACTACTACTGCTATTATTTATAAACAACTTATACTTGTCGCTTTCTTCATCCAATCGCTTTCAGTTATGGGGCCCACACAAAAGGTCACAACGTCGTATTTAATATTCCCCGACAGTAAGAATATTCCACGACCAAACGAATATTCTCCGATAAAAATGAATATTTTATAACCACTTGCTTATTTGAAATATTTGCGTATTTTACCCATAACTATCCACATTAATCAAATCAACCCTTACTATTTCAAAATAATAAATAGAGGAAATTCAATTTCATTAATAATAAGTTGGGGTCTTACATAGTTTCTTTTTACGTAATAATTAAATACAGTCTGTTAATGTCAAATGGGTTTGTAGTCAAAATTTTGATTAAATGTGCTTCCCCATTACATAAGGGAACTTCGCTTAATTAGAAAGGCCAGGGAGGCTACAAAGAAACAGAATCGTGGCGGTGCAGAGGAGCTCAAAGGCTTAGACACTCACACACCCAGAGAAATGGTGGAGATTGATCATTGTGAATTTTGGCTTCACCTTCTTTTTTGGTTCCCGGGAAAATATGCGTTTGAGAATACATAATTTCCAATACACATTAAACCAAGTAACAAAAATTTTGTCCCAATTAATCTATACTATTGACGAAACAAAACCCAATTAGAAAAAATCAACATAATAGAGAGGCATTAGCTTCTTCTTTCCCTGTTATGTACAAATAGATTTGTATATGAAACAAATTGAGAATTTATATGTAGATATATGTATAGCTTACTGTAATTAGCTTGTTGTATATGAAACAAATTACGACATTAGCTTCATCAGAATGCTTCTAAGATAGGCTTGATCGTCATGTCGATTGATTTTAGGAAGCGAGAACGAAAAGAATGGAGGATTTCACCAATCAACGGTGTAATTGGAAGAGATTTGGAGATGGAGGAGAGTACAAAGGAAGGAGAAGACGAAATGAGAAGGAGCAGATGTATAAGGCGAGATTTGGGTAGCGTGTAAGGGGGGTTGATTTGAGCGGGGTTTTTTTTTTGTGAAATGAAAGGTCAGCCATTGGATTAAATTGTAAAAATTGAGATTCAATCTAAACCGCTATTGTGCTTTAGATTCAAATTTGGTCCTGATTTATTATATAGATTTATTGAGTTTTAAAATGATTGTAAAAAAATATATGAGAAAACGGATGAAAATTTAAGTTTTTATATAATTTTAGTGTTTCTGAGCCATTTAATGTATAAAAATTTAAAGAAATAGATGTAAAATTTGATTAATTTTTTATTGTCAAAATTTTTTGTTTAAAATAAACAAATTCAAACAAAAATTAAATATCATAAACATATATTTTATAATTCTTATCATACCATGTATATTATAAACACAATAAAGCTAATAAAAAGATAAATTAATAATTTAAATGCAAAACTAAAGTCTTATTTTTTTTTTATAAATTTAATAACAATATAAAAGAAAACATTAATTTTTTTATTATAATTATTTTTAATTCAAACTCGAAAACATAAATATTAGAAACCGAATAAATCCATTATACATTAACTATCTTGAGTAAATTAAGAGTAAGTTAATAATTTAAAGAATTAATATTTTTTTAACTGAGTTTACCTATATGATATAAATTTTTTTTAAGGAATAGTGATATTTGAGTTTAATTAATATAGTTTAAATATTAACCATGAGTGTGTGCTTGAAGTCAAAATTATGGGCAGCCTCGTAAATTGGTCTTTGTAAGATTAGATAAAAGTAAAGAGTTGAGGCAAGTCACGTTATAAAACAAGCATTATTATTACAATTTTCAAAGCAGCTAACAGATCCCTCCTCCTGACATATATGCTTTTCCTCCTCTTCTCTATCTCATAATTGTATGTGCAGCAAGCTTTAATCACAACTTTTCTACGTCCCATTTCACCTCTCTTTCTCTCTCTCACACACACACTTCAAACAGTAATGGTAGAACTCTCAAGCCCTAACAATGGCGGAGAACTTCTCGAAGCTCACCGTTTCAGCGAAGATATGGACAGCACCTGTTCCACTCCTTACGTCAGCGCCCCTTCCAGTCCCGGCCGCGGTTCCTCCGGTTACTTCTTCAGTGCTCCGGCGAGTCCGATGCACTACTACTTTTCCAAAGCTCCGTCGTCTTCTTCTCAGCTGCAGTTGACCTCTGCGGAGTCATTCACTTCGTCTGGATCGTTTGAGTTTGAGTTTTCTTCTAGGTTTTCACCTAGTAGTCCCACGGGAAATGGATCCATGAGCTCGGCGGATGAGTTGTTTCTGAACGGTCAGATCCGGCCGATGAAGCTTTCGTCTCACTTGCAGAGGCCTCAGTTTTTAGCTCCATTGCTGGACCTGGAGATCGAAGATGAAGACGATGAATGTAGCGAGAATTGCGAAGTTAAGGTGACGAGAGGGAGGGATCTGAGATTGCGCAATCGATCTCTTCATCGGAAAGCTAGATCTCTCTCTCCTCTCCGAGGCGGCGAGTGTATTCGTGAAGCGCGTGAGTTTCTGGAGTTGGAGGATAATGGTAAGACCAATGAAAAGATTGGTGAAACGAGTGGCGATACCGACGTGCCATCACTTGAAACGACACCGTCCGGTTCAGCTTCATCGTCAAGGTCCTCATCTTCCGGTCGTAACTCGAAGAAATGGATATTTCTGAAGGATCTTTTGTACCGAAGCAAAAGCGAAGGTAGAGGGAATAGTAAGGAGAAGTTCTGGGCAACGATCTCTTTTTCTCAGTCGGCAAGAGAGAGGAAACTCTCTTCGCCGTCTCTCACGCCGTCGTCTTCTAGAGACGAGAAGGATAGAACTCCAAACCAGAAACGGAGTAAGCAACAAACGGCCAAAAAATCAGGTGCCGGAGGAAAGCCTGCAAATGGTGTATGTAAACGAAGAGTTCCATTATCGGCTCACGAGTTACATTACACCACAAACAGAGCGCAGGCTGAGGAGATGAAGAAGAAGACATTTTTGCCGTACAGGCAAGGTTTGCTTGGTTGCCTAGGATTTAGTTCCAAAGGTTATGGCGCCCTTAGTGGATTCACTAGAACTTTGAATCCTGTTTCATCGAGGTAAAATTAAAATTAAAGATTATCTGTATAGATCTCGCACTAGAGAATATTACTATATTAGTTTGTGTAATCCGAATGGCTTTGTTAATGTTATTTACGGTAATAGAAGCTTTAATTTATTAAAATGGCCATTTTATTATTTGCTTCTTTATTTACTTGTGATTCTTAAAAACATTAATTAATGCTATATGATGGATCTCAAAGCCAGGCAACAATGGTGGCAATTTAAATATCGATATCAAATACTACATGTATCAAAAAGAAGTTAAAAATGTATTTCGAAGCCATTTATTTCCCATTAAATGTCAGTTGGATATGAAGTTCAGTTCATATATGGAGTAATTATAGATCATATGCTGTAAATTATTGTGAATCCAGTGACAATATGTTCTTGTGGAGAGTTTATCAGGGTTGGGTACCCCTAATCACATTTACTTTAGATTATTTTGTTTCTATTCTAAATTTGTTGTGGAAAGTGTGGGAGGCATATACTACTACTATACTAATGTGATAGTGTAATAAAGTAATGATAGTCATATCATAGATCCACGGTCCACCTGTTGTAATGCATGAAAATGGCTGATGATCTAGCATGGGATTTTTTGTTAAGTTTGTTGGTGTTGTCTATTTTCTTAATCCAAAATCATTTATATGTATCTGATACACCACGTGGGCAAAGATTGGTTGAGTACTCTGTTTGGTGCATCTGCCCCACACTTGTAAAGTTATGAATGTGAATGTGTCCTTTTTGTTCGTTCCTAATTGGGTGTTTTTCGAAAGTGTTTGCAAGTTGCAACCAGTTATTGGATGAGGTATGTGGTTGGATTTGGGATTAGATGTTGATACATACTACTAATTGGGTGTATCTCTAAAGTGTTTCCATGTAGTGCTTCTAATTTCTAATACTACTGGTATTTATTTTAAAATCACGTATATCAGAATTTATTCGGGATTTCACGTTTTTTTATATCACCACCTGGGTTTTAAAAATTGACACTTAAACACCTGTAGTTGTCAGGTGAAGTGAAAAATACGTTTCGATCGGTCTTAACACTGTTACCTAAAGTGTGTAAAGACAATTATACTCTTTTTAAAATATTTTCTATTTCTCGTTCAACCTTCATCAACTCCATTAGAACACCATTCACCTTCATCAACTCTATTTTTCAGCCAAAAAAATCATCCAACTACGATCCAAACTCAACCCCAGACCGTTGAAAACCATTTAGTTTCCTACAGACAATCAAATCATCCATAAACATCTTACAATTCATCACCAAACCTTAGATAAACCATGGTTCATTCCTTGGTTTGCATAACATGATATTTTCAACAAAAATCCATTAAAAACCTTAAGTAATCCCTAAATTAAAGCATGCAAACCTTTAGGCTTTGTCCCTTAATCAAATTCGTGCACAATCAACCATAAGAAAACCAAAAACAAGAAAAAAATTCCAAATATTGACGGAAAACTTGTTCAAGCAAATTTGTGCAAGATTAAACCCACTTGCTTTTAAGCTCTATCGGTCGAAAACTCGAGAAAACCTAACTTTTAGCCGACAAACTCCTTCAATTTGAGTTCAAAATTCACTGGGTTTTGTGCCTTTGCCAAATATGATAAAATGGTGTGGAAATTGGTACCAAAACATGCACATCCAAATCCCACATGAAAAAACAGGTGGCGGCAGATAGATGCAAGCAAGGATTCACCCAAATTTGTAACTAAAAACATGTACATAATTTTCTTCATTGAGATCGATATTAATGATAAAACTCATCCTTGAACCAAATCTGATTTAGGTTGAATTTGTACTTGTGTTCGTTTTGTGAAAATCACTCCTTTCCTTGGTGAACAAGTTATATGGTTAGGCCAGCTTTGTGTACACAAGGTAGGCCTTTGGTTTATGAAAACATGCAGTTGTCACTTGACATTTTTAAGTTAAATGAAAGAAGGGAACCTGGAGAGAAGGTAGGTAGGTACCACTCACTGGCTGGCCTTGGATTCCCTTAAGAAAAACCACCTTCCTCCTATATCCGCTGTGCCTGCCTGCCTGCCTGTGCAGATATTCTACTACTACCACTACTACTACTTTTTGTTGCAGCAGTGGGCAATGGGTACCATGTGACTGCCTGAGCATTCTGGGCTGGCCTATTTCATATTTCTGGTCTCCTAATAATATCATTGTCCTTCATTTTGGCGTTTTCTTCTTTGGCGTCTTCCCTTCTTTCCAATTTGTATACTTATCCCTTGACCTGATGCGGTTGGTTACATCTTGAAATTAAACTCCCTCCTCGTGCCTATGGTATGCTGTGGTATGGTTTTAGTTATGTCATATTATCCATTTAATTTAAAATTTGATATTTTTGGTCCATGTATTATTTATGGTTGTAAAAATATCAATACACTTAATTTACTAGTGTCAAGATTTTCAACACTAATATTAACCCATTTATTAGACGTGTCCCCCGTTTAATTTTATTTTGTCCTAAAATGATGCTCACATTCTCAACATCAGGAGAATATTAGTGCAAAACGATAATATTTAGAAATTAATCATTTTATTTTGATTTATTTATAAATTTGATATTTTAAGCGTATTTAAAAATATTTCTAAAATTATAAAAATTAATATTAATAATAAATTGAAAATACTTTCTCATTGCTTATAAGATCTATACCTATATTTTAGCAAAAAAATAGTTATTATTTTAAATATCATTTGACTTTAAAAAGATTTATCGATTAATTTATTAATATTTAAATTGATAAACCTTTTTTTGATATTTTCACATGTTAAAGCTTAATGTATAAATCATTCCAAATGTTAAGACTAAAACTTTTCATGAATTTTTTTTGTTGTTTATTTTTCTCCATATTTACTTGCAAACGTTTATTTGCAAAAGCATAACCCTATCTTAAAATTAAGAATTATTAATTTTATTTACTATGTTTATTTAAAAATTAAACTTGTCACTATTATTTGCAAGGATAACAAAATGACTTGAATTAAAAGACTATTTAATATTATATCCAACTAGGTATACCATTTGGGATTAAAATTTTGTAGGCAAATTAACCTTTACCTTCTTTTAAAATGACCGGTGTATCATATTATATCCATCTATGTTCATAGTATGAAGACTTTGATCTCTTTGTTATTATTGATAAAAGTATATCAACTTAAACGATAAGTTTTTATCCAATTCTTTAAATAATCATGGACAAAATAAACAAACATAATATTGTTTTATATTATTTCATGAATAATCTCATTTTAAACAAATATGCGACTAAGACTATTTGATCATTGAATTAATAATCTTAAAATTATAATTCATCATTATATATAATATAATGTCGAAATTATAATATTTACGAACAAACATTAACCTAATATTCTTTTGTTACTAAATTAGACACCTAATTGGGTCACTCTGATTCGCTTATAAATTAGGTTAAAGAGTACCTGCTCGGCGAAACACACCATGGGCCTTAAGCGTTCAATTCAGCATTTTTGGACCGTTATAATTTGCACAATATGACTGTTTCTTTTATTACTTTCCATATGTAACAGAAATATACGTCAGAATATATATGGGCTTTTTGGAACTCTCTTAGCCCACCCTGGTTTATCAATAGGCCAGGCCTGGGCTACCTAAGCAGCCTATTTATGGTTTCTAAAAAAAGTTTCATTTCCTTTTTATTCTCACAAAAGAGCCAAGTTTTTGTTGATTATAATATATAATGATACAGTATTTTTACATTTAAAATTATAAAATTAGTAATTATATCATATTATATATCTAAAATATTCAATAAAAACTTAACATTTCTCTTAAATTATTTGTTATATCTAAATATATTCATTCCAAAAGAACTTAAATTTAATACATTATATAATATATTCATTCCAAATGAACTTAAATTATGATATATTATATAATAATACAATTGTATTAATCATAAATATTTTATTAATTACGTAATATAATTCCAACGGCCCTCGTAAAGACGACAATCGTTTCAGAATATAGGAAATAACTGTATAACTGTAAAAGCAATATTCTTGGGTCCACTGGGCCCCAACCACTGAGTGGCCACTAAGCACTTTCCCAAAATCAAATTCAGGGGATGCAGCACCCATATTTGCTTCATTCAGATTTGTGGAAAACCGAGTGAGATTGTGGGAAAAAAAATTATAAATCAGACTTAATATCGATGGGTTTGGAAGCAAATCAGTCGTCTTCAACATCTTCATCAACACCGGCGGCATTAGGAGCGTCTCCCAGTGGAGGAAAGAGAAGTAGAGATCCAGAAGATGAAGTTTATGTCGACAATCTTCACTCTCACAAGCGTTACCTTAGCGAGGTCACCGCCTCTCCTCACCCTTTTCTTTTGTGAAAATTTTGCTCCTTATACTTATGATTCGTATGGGATTATTTGTTAATTTTAAAGTGTTTCGGACAAATTAGTTTTCAATTCAAATGCGGCATAAAATAAAAATAAAATGATGTGCCAAGCTGCTTTGATTTGGGCTTCCGTTTCTAATTTTCTGTATATTCTTTATAATAATATATACTCCCTCCTTCCCACAAAAACAAGTCCTCTTTGCAAACTTGAACAATATATTTTCCTTCTATGTATATCCCTAAATATAGTAGTGAAATTGTGTCATTTTATACTATCATCAACAAAAAGGATTCATTTTGCGGAACAACATATATGTAGTATCTCAATTTGCAAACCTTAACTACATAAATATACTCTGTTCCACAAAAAGAGGTTTCATGTGCAAATCTTAACAATATATTTTTCTTATATGTATATCCCTAAATATGGTAGTGACATTGTGATGTTAAAGGTAAAAGAATTGTGCCATTTTATGCTGATGTAGATAATGGCATCAAGCCTAAACGGACTGACAGTTGGAGACCCCCTCCCTGATAACCTCATGGATTCCCCAGCAAGGTCCGAGAGCTTGTTTTATCTTAGGTAAACACTGATTCTATTCTTAGCCTTATAAACTGCAGTGTCCCTAATGGGGCTCTTTATGGTATTATCATTTGTCCTTTGGTTCTGGCATATTCATTGAAAGATTTATAGGGCATTGAAACCTGAAATCATGGTGTTATCGTTCTCTAGATACATGTGAGTTGTGCTACTTATTGGAATTTTGTTAGTCCTAAGATTGGTTTGCAGAAGTCAAAATGGGACTCTTTTTCTTAATTGAGAGAGTATTATCTCCAACCTGCTTTAAGTTTCTAATTTAACTCGATATTGAAATTTAGAAATACATTACAAATTGCATTTCATATTTTGGTTTTTTCCCTGTTCTTGGACCTTGTCAATAGATAGAAATGTGTGCTGCACGAGGAACAGCCAAACAAAGTTATTTTTCTCAGGTTCATCATGTATCTCAATCTTTTGGCTTCCATATGCTAACAAGATACAAGTATTTGTACTTGAGTGAATTGTCATCCGGTCGGAGCCCTCTTTCTGCAAAACAGTATTTGGTTTGCATGTGACAATATGTTCCATGTGTGGTGTAAATTGTAATTTATATAAATCGTGTACATCAGATATCTGAAGTCAGAATAAATTCCAATGTCATACTTCTAGATATTGTAGGCCTCAAGTGAAAAAAATATTTGATCAGAAATTAAGAAACTTTGCATGAACTATTCTTTAATCTGCATATAATGGGAACAGTGTATTGGCTTCTCTTTAATATGCATTTGTCTTCACTATTTGTTCGTTAGTTCATTTATTCTTTTATTCTAATCGAGCGTCTGTACATTTTGATGGATAGCATCTTGCCTAATTAAATTGATGCAACTTATGGGGGCACTTCTCATTATGTAGGGCCAAGGGCCTTGAGTAGATTAATAAAAGTCTAAGGGACATTAGAAAAGTTTGAAGGTTCTAGAAGTAATAGTCTCATGGTTAGTAGTATGTATTGAGTGATCTTATCAATGAAATGAAATATAAATGGCTTAGTCATTCTATCTTTTGTTCTGTATCTTTTTCTATAAGTATCCTACAGTTACATTCCTAATCCTCCATTAAATTGTTGAAAACCTTAAACCATCATTGTTCACAATTGTTCTTTGCTTGTTCTTAACATTTTCTGCATCAAGTCTTTACTATTGCCATTATTAAGCTATTGTTGCATCCTAATATGCAAATTGGGTGCTCTAATTCCCTGTTTGAATTCGAATCAGAGTAAGGACTAGGGGTTAGTCCTGACATATTATCATACCTTAGGTATTGCAGTATATTACCTTTATTCTTCCTTAATGGTTGTCCTAATACAATGACACCTTCGTCTTCTTCATTTTATTTTCCTCATATTTATTTGATTTCAAATCTTTTGCGATTTCAGAGATGAGGTGCCCTTACAATATTCACCAATGTCCGATGACTCGGATGACTGCAGATATTTTGAGAGTCCAATTAACACGTGCTCATCTCAACCTGATAGCCTACCCACTAGTCCAGTCTCTCCTTACAGGTACCAAAGATTTCCAGGTGGGTTCTCCTCAGGTTCCCCCACCACTTCATACCCTTTGTATGGCTGTAACCTCCCTGTAACATCTTCACAATCTCGTCAACGGGGCTCAGACTCCGAGGGTCGATTCCCCTCATCACCAAGTGACATATGCCACTCTGCTGACTTGAGGAGGGCTGCACTTATGCGGTCTGTGCAGATGAGGACACAACCTCCAGGACCTTCACCTTTCGAATCATCATTCAGTCCAGGGCAAGAGCATGGGCATAATATAGAAGCTGATGAGCGGCCATGTTCCTATATTAAGTCTCTAGTTGATGAGAGGGACGATCATATTGTAGAAGAATGTCCTACGTCAAGTATATCAGAGCTTGATAACCGAGAAAAGTCTTGCAGGGTATTGAATATGAACTTGAAAGGGGACGAGTCTGAAGATTAATAGCTTTCATGAAATGGGTTTCCTTGTGGACTGGTTGAAGCTCATTGCAACTTCTGAAATTCTCCTCGGGCTTCTTCTAGCATGTAGTGGTTGTTTCTGAAATTTCAGGAGGAGAGATCATTTATGACTTTATTATGCTTTCACTCGTTCACTGTAATTTATTTAGGGAGGATATCCAGGTGGCCAAGATTATTGCTGCCGACTATATCAGGCCCGAATGCAAGTGTTAATTGATTCACCAATCTAGAAGAAATGCTCAATTATGTATTTTATGTTAATGTATATTGTCCTGTCAGACCATGAAAAAGTTGGTGCCAAATTCAAACTATGAACAAGTTCCAGGCTCCACGCATACAAACTGTTGGGCCGGGACGTTAAATACAAGTATTAGACCCTAAAGGCTTGAATATAGTTGGAGAGGTAAACAGATAATGAGTAGGTGCTTCAAACCGCACTAAACCCATGATAGCTCATGTCTAACTGTTCAATATCGGTTTGCAACTTAGTTTTGTTGCTAAAGTGAAGATGGGAATTAGGAGGATTTGGATTTCATTAGATAACTGGGCTCTGACATTTCATGGCAAACAATATTTCTTTCTGAACCAGCTGAGCTAAACATTTATTTTATTAGAAAAGCTGTGATGCACTTCCATACAACGTCGGTGCAAATTTTCTGATAAGCCATACATAATCTCAACTTAAAATTATATCTCAAAGTAAATAATAAAATTAATTCAATAAATTCTCCCTACAAGATAATAAAATGATAAACATTTATTTTATTAGAAAAGCTGTGATGCACTTCCATACAACGTCGGTGCAAATTTTCTGATAAGCCATACATAATCTCAATTTAAAATTATATCTGAAAATAGAATAATAAAAATAATTCAATAAATTCTCCCCTACAAGAATAAAATGATGTATAGTTAGGTGTTGTGTCCCAGACCAAAGGTTATCATGATGGTAGATGTCTCTCTACCTTTGGTAGTTTTCACTTCAGAAGATTAAAATGCAGAGCTTCTAGTTATGGTTCTAATAAAAATTTCGTGAAATCCTTCCTTATTGCTCATCTTCATCACGCCCATTCACATATCCAAGCACAGCAATTTAAGATAAGAGTTGACTCCTCTCTTTGATAAGAGTTGCTCCAATATATTTCCGTTCAGTGTCCCTTGCTAGTATAATAGCTTTACACCTTCTGCTTATTAGCTCATGACTCAGCAGCATGCTTTGGCCTTATAATTCCCAGCATCAAGTTCCTCCGATTTTCAACACATAGATCTCATAAAAGTTTTGTGAGTTATGTTTGCAAAAACTGGGCAAGAGTTGACTGGTCAAGTTGCTTTTGGAAACAACTATAAGAACAAAATACCACCTGTTTGGGCATGTTATCCATTTCAGATGCATTATTGATGGAGGGTTAATTTGTGTTCTTCAAGGTGCATTATTGCCAGCTGCATGTACTCTAAATCTTCGGAGTAAATTTGCCTCATAGAAAATTCTCTTTTCAAGTCATTTAGACGACTGCTAACCTGTAAACTCAATTCACGATAATCATTTTTGGACATCGGTGCAGGGGCTGAGGGTTTTGGCAGTAAATGAGCAGACCACTGACAGCTGTCAACAACAGTATTGTTTAACCTGGCAATACACAAAAAGAATATGAATCAACTAGCCCCATGACATGCATTATAATCTATGCATATATGACTGAAAAATTATAGAAGTTCCTGCATCAGAAGCAAGTGACACATGTCATCACGTGTGCATTGTCCAATGAAAACAATGTAGCATATCTAGAACGTTGCACTTCAAAGGAAAGTAGTAACCCGTGCAAATGTGCAGGGAAATATTGTTACCAATAATATACATTTTTAACTTTTTCTAATGTCTGCTTAATATTGCTATGGTCAATTTTATTGCAAAATAAGTATTATAGCTTTAGATTTTAAAGTTAAATAATCATATAAAATATGTAAATAAATATAAAATTAAAATCAATTAATGAATGCATCAAGCCTTATCTCTATTTGTGCACTGTATCTTACTCAGATTGGGAGCTTCCTAGACCCCGGTTATTTGGGTCGTCAACAATAATTATACAAACCTAGTTCACAATTTTGATTTCCTAAAAGCTAAAATTCAAGGTTTTATCTTTAAGTACGGCATTCATAATCTTACCGGCTACAACTTCTGCACCACCTCTCAGTTGATATCTACTAAAAGCTTGTTTGAGAAAAAATAAATGTGGCACACTCGTAAAGTTCTCTCAGGTTTTTCTCATTCTTGGATACTCAAAATCTGATGCAATAGTCTGGTATATTGAACTTGTAAACTGCAAAGCAAGGCCTACCTCATTTGATTTGTAATAACTCTTTAAGAATGTCAGAACGCTCAAACTTGACAAAAAAAATGGAATATAAACAGCTTTCCACCATTATTAACAAAAAGTTTCAGAAGTTTCCCATTTGACCAATTTTCATATACACCACCATGATGTCAGAAGAGAAGAAAACTATTCAGAGACTTGGAGGATGCACATGGAGGGAAGAACATGTTATAACTGATAAGTATGATATCAGTCAGAATCATAGGGTCACATCATTTTCTATTTGAAATTAAAGCAAAAGTATACTATGAATGAAGCCAATGCGTCATGATACTTCAACATTGGGTAAGAATGGTTCTTACTCTTTAAGAATGTTTTGTCCTTCTGAATAATCCTTCAAACTAAAGAAGACATCTACTGCGTCCTCTCTTGCCCTTGCCATCCCCTCCAATGTACCAATCGTTTTGCACAGAGACTGTATCGCAGTATACGCAGTGTCTTTGCTGATATCTGTAATTCGAATAATGACAGACTTTGGGAAACAATGAGCGCGAATTGGAAGATGAAGGCTCCTTATTGTGATTCCACCAACTGAAATTGCTCTCCAAGTTGATTCTTCATTCTTTAGAAGACATGAATCACATGATGAACTCATTAGATATGTTCATGTTATGCAAAAATTAGATAAATACGAGACTCAAACAAATTAATATTTACCTCAAATATGACATCACAGCAATCAAGTCCATTGGGTACATTCCTCATGGAAGCACAATATATTTTTCCAAATGACGAAACAGCTTCTATCAGCTGGGACAGGCTGACTACTGAAGGTACATTCTCAACAGAAATAGAACTTGAATTCTTTAGGTTGAAATCACTTTTGTTGTTACCAGTGATTCTAGAAATATTATTGTGGTTCTCAAGTTTGGGACTAGCATGAGAAGCTTTATCCATATTCAGGAAAAGGTCCTTCAAGCTGGGGTTTATATCTGCACGAGAAGATCTCCAATCCGCAGCTTTTCTAGCAGGATATTTTTTCTGCTAAAGTATATCAGAAGTTACCTTTACTATAATGTCAACAAAAAATAAGTAAACATGCACAATTTGAAGTATATATTAAAGCAGACATTGAGTCGAGAAGTAGGAGCAGATAAAGAAATCATCAGTGAGCACCATAATGATGCGTACCATAAAAGGCTCATGTTTTTCTGTTGACAATTTCAGCAATGTACCAACACCTTGTGTTAGAGCTGGACCCAATTCTGAGAAGTCATCCTCTTCACTTGAGGAACTGTGAAACCATCGCTGCAAGCTTTTAAATCCTTGCAATAGGAATCTGGATAGTAAGATGTAAGATATACTGCTTCTAAAATGAGTCCACTAAATACTTGAAATCAACATTGCATAAACTATCAACCAAAAGAATAATTTTATTTCCACAACTCTTCTAGAGGAAATATTATTGCCCAGTCACAAAAAGTCTCATACCTAGCTGAAAATTCACGTGCTTGGTGGACTGGAAATGAACAGTACAGAAAGGAATAGAGCTTTTATCTTTAAATAAAAACAAAAAGAAATTGAGTAAAACACATAAGAAATGGACTTAAATAGGATTTTAAATCCTTCCATTCCAAATGTGCAAGACAAAACCTCAAGTACTATACTCCTATTTAAAAGCTCATTTGATGATCATGTATATGTACAAATCAATATACATAAACCCTAATCACTACATTTATCCATAATATTCCAAGTTGACGCATCAAAAAATGAAGATGCAGTAAAAACTATATAATACCTGAACAAATTTGTTTGTAGAGGGTAGGGTTGAGGATTTTACCGGTTATTTTTGCCGTGGCAACTGGAGTTTGGCTCGATCGAGCTGGCTTTGCGAACGCAGCTTCTACATTCACCTGAAAAGATTCAAACTGCTTAGAATAAAAAATTTAAGCGATATGAGAATCAAATAGTTAGGGTTTGCAGCAAGTCTGACCAGCGAAAAGTGGAGAAACAGAAACTCCGTGTCTCAACTTCATTTTATTCGATTCTAAGCTTGAGGCGCCACTTCCTAATTAGGGCCAAAAGAAGAACAATACTCCTTATATAGTTGCGACAATCGCCAATAGGGATGAAATGGGAAAATAAAGTAGTAAAACCTTTTCTATTTGTATTCTTTCTAGTTGCCATTTCTAAAACAAATATTACTATATTCTTTCTATTTGTGAATTGTGATAGAAGAGAACTTAAATTTTATATTTGGATTTTAAGAAAGATTGAAAAGTTAAGTCAAAGCAAAATTATTTATTCATAATTATAAATTAAATTTAGAAAAAAAAATGCAAAGTCCTCTTTTTTTTGCTCAAATGAAAGAGAAGAAAGTGGGGTATATATATTATGTCATTTTTTTTTCTTTTTTCATCAAAAGATTAAAAAACTCATATACGAGTAAAGAAGAGGACAAATAAATTATATTTTCTTATCATTGTATTTTGTTATTTTCAGTGGTGTTTTTTATTCATTTCACTTTTCTTCTTTATAGTATTTTTTAATTCCCATATGAATATAAATTTTATTGGATGGCTTCATAGGCTTTAACTAGATAGGGGCCCCGGCCGTACGTACGATGTTGTGAGCCCATTAACCACGACGTACGAAATCCCAATGGCAGCTAGTGAGCCCATTAATGACAAACAACCACATTTAATAAAAAAATATTAGGATTAATTACATATATTAGTACAATTTTGAAAATAATTACAAAAATCATACATTCATAAAATAATTATAAAAATACTACACTTCATCATTTTTATTTTCAATACTAATACAATTAAGAGTCCTCAAATTAAGGGATTAATATCAATGGGCTGACATAGCAAATTAGTTTTCATCTTCCTTCGGTCTCTCTCTATTCGCCCTTATTATTTCTCTCTCTTCTCCCTTATTACTTCTCTCTCTCCCTTACTACTTCTCTCTCTCATTTCGAAGCCACTCGTCGTCGTCCTCTTTTGCCGCCGCCGCCGCAACACCATAGTCTCTCAATTTTGACAGAAAATTGAATACGTGACTTTCAGGCTATGTTTTCAGGCTAATACGTGACTTTCTCTCTCTAACTCTGACAGTCAAATACGTGATTTTCTCTCTCGAACTCTCTCTCTCACAACCGGTTGAAAGGATTCGGTTTCTCTCTAAGGTTCCGCTTCAATTTACATTAATTCTCATTCTACTAATTAATTGTCAATATGATCATATATATACGCTATGTTTCTAACAGAATGGGGTATTGATTATTTGGGTTTGTGTTGTTTTTATGTTTTGTATAGAATGGTTGATACAAGGAAGAAGGATGGAAAGATGAAAAGAATCACAGAGGGTGATTCTATTAAGGACTTGAAGAAATTTGTTTGGGTTTGTACAGTTGGATTCTAATTTTGATGTTCCTGTAGTTAAGACAGAAGCTCAAGTTCATAGCCAGAAGATATTTCTAACCCAAAAATTTTTAAAGGTGTGCTAATTTAAATTTGTTATTGTTACTATCATATAACTGTTTGGTTACTTCTGCATTATGTTTTAGTTATTGTTAGCTTGTGATTCGGATACCATTTTTGTTACCTTAATTTGGTATTTTGGTTACTTTTTTATGTTGTTATGGTTACCATGTATTTGCTTAGTATACATGGTTGACTAAACTGATTTTGGTGTACATGTTGTTTATGTATTGGTTACCATTAAAACATGTTTTGAGTTCTTATCATATAAATATTTGGTTACTTCTTTAGTATGTTTTTGGTTATTGTTAGTTTCTGATTTGGATTCTATTTTTGTTTCCTTGAGTTGGGATTTTGGTTACTGTTTTTTGTTGTTCTGGTTACCATGTATTTGCTTAGTATATATGGGTTGACTAAACTGTGTTTGGTCTATATGTTGTTTATGTATTGGTTACCATTAATATATGTTTTGGTTACTAACATATAACTGTTTGGTTACTTCATTAGTATTTTTTTTTGGCTTATGATTTGGATACCATTTTTTCTCTCAATTGGGATTTTGGTTACTTTTATATGTTGTTTTGGTTCCAATGTATTTGCTCAGTATACATTGGTTGACTAAACTGGGTTTGGTATACATGTTGTTTATGTGTTGGTTACCATTAAAACATGGTTTGGTTACTAGTATATAACTGTTTGGTTACTTTTTTAGTATATTTTTTGGTATACATGTTTTTGTTTTGGTGACCTTTAAATTATATTTTGGTTAATATTATATATAACTGTTTGTTTACTACATAAAATGGTTTGTACTACATGTTGTTTATATTTTGGTCACCATTAGATTATATAATATAACTTTTTGGTTCTTGTTTTATTATGGTATGGTTAATGTTATATTATGATATGATAACTATTATTGTCAGGGTCGATGTGGGATGTTGGTTATTTGTTATAGTCTGCTTTTGCTCTTTGTGTAATTGTTATATTATGTTTTGGTTAGTATGTTTTATTTGTTGGTCACTACGTGAATCGCTTATGTTATAAATATTGTTTATATCCGGTTACTAATGACTATGTAAATCGATTTTGTTTATTTACGCTATGGGATCTTTACTATGAGGAATGCAACGAAAATTCATTAAAAAGTTATATATTGGTGTGATACGGAAGTCCCCAAAGATTATTATTAATAAACCGAACCCAAGTCACTGGAGAAGTTTAAGGCATCATTAGTTTGTGGATGTATTATATTTGTAAATAATAAACCCAAGTCATAATAAACCATGTATTTGCTTAGTATACATTGATGTATTATTTTTGTAAATTCCTTCAAATATATTCTACAAGGGTTATGCTCTTCTAGAAAATTCATTGGAAAAATTATGGTTAAATGTACACGTGAGAGTATACATGGGTTGCCTAAACTTGGTTGGATATACAGGTTGTTTCTGTTTTGGTTACCATTAAAACATGTTCTGGTTACTTTCATATAACTATTTGGTTACTTCTTTATTATGTTTTGGTTATTGTTACCTTATGGTTTGGATACTATTATTGTGTCCTCAATGTGGGATTTCAGATACTTTTATTTTTTATTCTGGTTAATATGTAATTGTTTAGTATACATGGATTGCCTAAACTGGGGTTCATTACATAATGTTTCTGTTTTTGGTTACCATTAAAACCTGTTCTGGTTACTATCATATAATTATGTGGTTACTGTTTTATTATGTTACATTATAGTTCTTGTATTATTAGAACTGAGATAGTTCTAAGCTCTTGCATCAAGACAAATTAACATCAATTGTTAAATGTACATGTGTGAGTGTCCTATTTATCTACAAGCTTGTTAGTAACCAGATAATTATCAAAAATAGTTACAAGCTTGTTAGTAATCAGATAATTATAAACTTGTATCAAGACTGTTATAAAGTGTTAAAGGCATATGTTTTATTTATACCCTGTCATCATGATAGAATAAGAAACTCCAATTAAGAGTTCTCATTTATATATATAATGGTCATTTATAGATTTCATATTAAAATAAAAATAGCTTAAGAGGTGCAGTTGGTAACCAAACCTGCATATAAGGGTAATCATTTTAGTTTTTGTTAGTAACCAAATAATTAAAAACTTATATCACAATAATTATCAATTGCTTAATGTACATGTGAGGGTTTCTATTTATCTAGCTGATGAATACTTTTAAATTACGTAGTTATAAAAGTTATTTGGAAATGGTCCATGCCAGTTGGTAACTAAATATGAATATAGAGGTAACCATTCTATTTTAGATGGGTAACCAAATTTACATAAAAATATTTCAGAACAGTTACCAATTGTTCAATGTATATGTTTACTTTATATTGATAACTCGTGATGAAATCAAAAATTAAAATATTAATCAACATCAATTTTGGTTACTGTACCCCATCAAAAATGTTACCAACTATGTGGTTAATAGTTACTAGCAGTAAACAATTATATATTCCTGTAAACAATTAAATTTGTTGTATTGGTTACTGTTAGTCTCCATTGTCTAACAACTAAATAAACATTGTAAAGTAACCAAATCAATATTAGATAGTAACCAAATTACATAATCTTAGTAACCAGAATATAAACCACATTTTTACATACAATTTTGAAGGCCTAAATAAACATTTAAAGTATATAGCAACCAAATAATCATTATACAGTAACCAAATCAATAATAAACAGTAACCAATTTCTATGTTCTTAGTAACCAGAATATAAAACATATTTTTACATTAATTTTGCAATCAAAACAGTCAGTATACTGACTTTGTGACCAATCAAAGAGCGAAAAACTTAAGAAAGGTAACCAATATACGAGTATATAGTAACCACGGGATAACCAAATAAATATTTAAAGTATACAGCAACCAAATAAACATTATACAGTAACCAAATCAATAATAAACAATAACCAATTTCTATGTACTTAGTAACCAGAATATAAAACATATTTTTACATGCATTTTGCAATCAAAACAGTCAGTTTATTGACTTTGTGACCAATTAAAGAGCGAAAAACTTAAGAAAAGGTAACCAATATACGAATATATAGTAACCACGGGGTAACCAAATAAACATTTAAAGTATACAACAACCAAATAAATATTATACAATAATCAAATCAATAATAAACAGTAACCAATTTCTATGTACTTAGTAACCAGAATATAAAACATATTTTTACATGCATTTTGAAATCAAAACAGTCAGTATACTGACTTTGTTACCAATTAAAGAGCGAAAAACTTAAGAAAGATAACCAATATACGAGTATATAATACCCACGGGGTAACTATATTCATATAAACTTTAAACTCAAAGTTGTTACAGAGGTTGATTACTGATCTTGAAGTTGCTGTTGATCTTGAAGTTGCTGTTAGTCTTCTCCTCTATTATCCGATCTCAGAGTTGCATTTCGTCTTCTCTGATTTGTCGTTGCTCTGTTGTTTTTGATCTCCAAGTTGCCTTTTTTCTTCATTAGCGTGAATTTAGGACCGGTTAGTTGAAAATATGAAAGTCGGTAACTGACGTGTAGGGAGTTAATGACGCGTAATTTTTGCAAGGTAATAATTTTTTGCGTTATTTTTGTAATTATTTTGTAGATATTTTGTTTTTGTAATTACTTTCTAATTGTTATATATTAGTGTTAAGGACCCAAAATATTATTGTAATTTCAGTACTATTGTCCCTAAATTAGTAGTTAATGAATGCCAAACATAAGCCCAGATTATTTGTTGTACCAAATTAATGGGCCTGTTTCTGTTTGTTAACTTTTCTTTTCTTACAAACAAAGGTCGACATGAGTGGAAGAAACTCTGATCACTTAAGTAAGTGATTTCGATTTCGAGCTCTTGTGGATGCAACAAATTTTCTTAGAAGAGATTCTCGCTTCGACACCCGACCGTACCTCGGAGGAATGATATTGGACGACTTAAAAATATTAGTATGGAGATACCACTAGGAAAACCCAAAAACAAAAAACTTATAATTAATTTCTATTTTTTATTTTGGATTAGAAGGTACAAATTATCTCGAGACTCAAGGTGAAACATGACATTACAGTTAAATAAAACGATACTCTACGATTCACCCTTATGTAATTGTTGAATGTAAGTTGCATTCAAAGATTAAATTAGTGTTAAGAGTACTCAAAATGAGAGTGGAGTAGCATCCATATATACTCGATAAGATTTGTAGGTCCATACCATAGGCAAAATAAATGTGGGACGAGGTGGTCCATTCCATGAACGGTGTTCCGCCATTACGCAGTGATGATCTGACTGATTCATACACGTACGTATATACCCGATAATTAAGATTTAATTCCTAATTATATAAGCTACTTTTAATTTATCATCTCTTGGTTGTCATGCAAGTGGAACATGACTTATGGCCTGCTTGTGAGTTGTTTTAATATTTGTCCTTTTAATTATTGGCAACTTATTTAGATGGTACCAACGTATATGTAACTTAATTTTATTATATTTTAATTTAACAAAAATTTTTAAAATTTTATTAATTATTAAATAATATATATTTTTATATATTAATAACGATTCGATTACTCACTAATCCATCTACCCCATACATTCGAAAATTTGATGACAGATGTCTAAAAATCTTGCTCCCAAGTCCCAAATACCATAACACAATATACTCCCAAGTCCCAAGTTATAATGCCATGCATGTCCCACTTATGATTGTGAATCTCTCTGCAAAGACTTTTGACATGATGGACAGTACTGGAGAATGGAGATAGCATAAACAAATATTCAGGGTAATATGTAGATAATATCACTTCTTTTTTTATAATTTGGACACCCTATTTTTCTATATAAGAACGATTAGTGTCATTATAAATATTTTTTATAAATCACTCTCTCTCTCTCTCTCTCTCTCTCTATATATATATATATAGAAAAAATTTCAAGAGCAGAACTTTAAATAACAGAACTTCTTTAAACAGCAGAACTATTTAATAAGACTCCAAGTGTTTTTTTTAAAGCTAACTCCGTGTTTCCTTTAAGCTCCTCACCCTCTCTCCTCGATAAAAATTGAGAGAACTAAGCCCTAGTTAGAATCAACAATGTAAGAATGAAGGAGCAAAGCGGAAGAAGAGCGAAGAAATTCTTTTCAATTTTTCAAATCGATTCAGCAGAAGTCTTATTGAACGAAGGGAGCAGAAGAACCAAGCCCTAGAAATAAGCCAACCCCAAATCGATCCTTCTCAATCGGCAGACTTCTTCTCCAAATCTTCACAAAACAAAGCTTTCTAGGAAGAATCTCTACTTCGAATCTCCATCTCTCCACTTTGAATCGGTAAGCCCTAGAACGAAAAACCCAAAATATTGTTATTGCGAAGTATAGAAGTATAGATATGTGTGTGTTGCCCGTGGGTTTGTTCCTAAAAAATTGAATAATTTAAAAAAAACTTACAGTAGATGGTGTACTCATGGTTATACTCAGTTTTTTCTTTATCCTTGTTTCTGAAAGTTGGATTGGAATTAGAGGATTCTCTCTTTGGTTTCTTTTATAGTTTTGTAATTAAGGTACTCTTTCAGAAGCTTTTGAATGACGGACTAAAAAAAATATTATTGAAATTATTTGTATTATATTTTGAATTTGATATCTAAGATTAAGTAACCCCCATCTGAGTATCACCTGTTATTTTGGAAACTTCAATGCCCCACATAAGTTAGAACCCATTATTTGAAACACAATGAACATACCTCAGATACTTAATCTGGACTTTCAGCAGTGATAATTAATTACAGATTGATGAGACAAGAATTCAGGAAATTTACAATTTTGTGGTCTGAACACCGTGAGTGAACAATTGATAAGTTATAAATAGAAAATATGAAATCTTATATCAGAAAATTAAATACTTAATCAACTATCATCATTTTAAGTTCAATATTTAGCTTAGGATGTGTATGCTAAAATTTGTATAATTCAAATTTATAAAATTTACATATTCTTAATAAATATATATGATCAATCTTATTTTAGATTATTGATAACTATATATATTTAGAATTGTATAATTGTACTTTGAAATATGGGTACATATGAGTTTGTACTTGTGCAACACTACAAAAAAATAATAATAAAAAAGTTGGACTATTTTTTGGACAGAGGTATTAATAAATAAATAAAAATTACCTTCTTATTTGTTGGATATTTTCAAAATCTCTTGTTATATAATAAATATATCTTTGCAGTGAAGAAGGATGGACTTCGACTTGGTTCTGTACCGATAAGTGTTCTCCTCGCTTCAAATGAAATCAAGATTTGGCACAAGGCATAGTTATTTCATGGCTATGCTATCAAAAGGGACTTACCTCTGATGTTACTTTAGTTAATGCACTTATTAGTATATACATGAACTGCGGAGAACTTGATGCCGGAAAGTTAGAGACTCCTTTCTTTACATCTCTTTGATAACAGAACAAGTTGTTGATAATAAATGCAATAATGAGAAAAATGGGAGATGCATGCAACTATGAGTAAATTGCTACATATTACACAACTATATGGCGTTAAAGTGCTATGTCACAACTATATGGGAAGAAATATTTAATGTAATGAAGTTGTATTCCCTTATTTAACATCTTATTCTACTGTTGGGTCATGATATTTCCTCTATTGGGCCGAATGAATTGGGCTTACTTGTTTAGTTAGTCCATTGGGTCTTTATTATTGGGTTTTAATGTCATTGGGCCCAGTTACCATCTTGTTCCTTTCCAAATCTTTATAAAATCGAATCGGGTCAGTGGGTTGACCCATTAGATATTTTAATATCTTTATCTTTGACCGGTAATGATGAAAAAGCATGATAGTTGACTGTTGTAACTGCCATGCATTAATGTGGATGGGATTATAGCCATTACAAATGGCATAAACAATGGAGAAAAAGGTGGCACCTGCATGTAGTGGCGAGAGATCAACGAGGAGTAGAGGGTCGTGTCGACGGCGGCGGGTGGGTACTCAGATAAACCGTCCGAGAGTATAACATAGCAAGGAAGTCTTCACAAACAGGTATGTCAACACACATTCAACTGATTATTATCTTTCTCAATACACTAGAGATTATATCCTCCATTGTTAACCCTTGTGAACACCGACACTGACTCTCACGCCTGAGCTATCCCCCGACGGTCGAAGCCGTCAAGCTTTTGGTGTTTATCGTGTTTACTGTGCAGGATCAGGGCGTCTTACGTGATTGGGACGTGATAAAAGATCTTAGCGTTAACATTGGCGTTAGAAGGAGGGCAGTTCTAGTGTCATTGAGTTTTCAATCACATTCATTAAACCTACTTCGGAAGATGGTGAGGAGTAGAGATAATACGCCAAAGGGACAAACGATGGCTGTGAGCTCATCGGTGCCTCGTGTTTCAGTAAAGGATCGTCTGGGTCCTTCCAAAAGTGCTCACAAGAGTACGGCATCTAAGCACGAATCAGGGAGTCCTCGTCCGAAGACTCGTGGCAGAGCCAGACGGAGGTTGGTCTTTGATGCAGATAAGGAGCGTGATCATGGTCGAAGGCGGGTAGAAGGTTCACCGTCTAGAACTCGTCACCGAAGTGGCCAGGATGACAAGGCTGCCAAGTTAGCAAAAATGGCAGAAGAGGCAGATAAGGCTTTAGATGTTCTTCTAAAGCAGAGGGAAGATATAGCAGAACAGATGCTTCGGGTGGCTGAGTTAAGAGACGAAGCATCTAGTCATGTTCAATCCGAAAGACGAAGCAGTCATAAGGAGGTACAAAGACGAGGGGGAAGGAGCCAGAGCACTCTGTACATGTGTCTCGAGATCGTTCTCATGACCGAAGGAGATCGAGGAGCAGAACTCCCGTAGCTTCAAAGAAGGCACTTATTGTCATTGGTTCTCAGCATCGAGACGACGACAGGCGAATGAGCAGGTCGAGGGAAGTTGTGCCAGAAACTAGGAAGAGAGAGCATCAACGTGAACATTCTCGTCATGAGGATAGAGTTGCACGTTGGAGTAGATCCAGAAGTCCAATAAAGATAGTGGGGTCAGCTGGAGGAGGTCGATCCACTCAAAACCATAACGTCGTTCAGGAGAAAGAAGTCTTCTCGCAGCCAGAAGGTGTGGATTCTCTGGTGAAAGAATTGAAGGAGCTCAGAAAGCAGTTGGCTGAGGTACAACAGGTGAAGGATACTCCGGGAAAGAAAGCATCCCCGTTTTCCTCGGACATTCTTAAGGAGAAGGCAGACATCACCAAGAAGTTACCTTGCATGGAGAGTTACGATGGGTCTGGAGACCCTTATGACCATAGCCAGGCGTTCGACCGGTTGATGGACTATTACGACTTTACCGATGCTGCCAAGTGTCATACATTTGTTACAACGTTAAGGAAGGATGCGAGGCAATGGATGGGGACTTTGCCAGCAAATTTAGTATCCTCTTGGGCCGAGCTTTGCGACAAGTTCCATGCTCGCTTTGGGAGCAACCGGAGAAGAGGGAAGCCTACAGGCTCTTTAGCACAGGTCAGACAGTTCACCAACGAGTCCTTGGGCCAGTATGTGAAGTGGTTCAGAGAAGCAGTCGGCCAGGTGTCCGACCTTAATGATCTTCAGGCTGTGAGCCTGTTCCAGAATGGATTAGATCTGGTGAATTCCGAGAAGTTGGTGAAGAAGTTGATGTTCTACCATCCGAAGAGCTTAGCAGAAGCTTTCGACAAAGCAGAAGGCTATATCGTAGTGGAGGAGGCTATGAACAGCCTAAAACGTCCTTCTTTGGACCAGATAAAAGAGGCCGATGCTCCTAAAGTTGAAGGCAATCAGAAGAAGGGGGGAGGATATAATGATCGGTCAGAGGGCAGTTCGAAAAAGTACAACAACCCTTGGCGACAGGGAAGTAATTGTCCACCTGCTCCTATCCCGAAGGTGAATAAGGTTTACACCAAACTAAATACGGATAGGTCGGTGATTTTGGACCAGATCAAGAACCAGCCATTCTTTGAACCACCTCGTGATAACTATAAGACAGGACAGGGCAACTCTCGAAAATATTGTGGCTATCATCAAGCCGCAGGTCATGACACTAATGAGTGTTGCAATCTGAAGGACTTTGTGGAGAGGAAGATTCAAAGTGGTTTGCTGGTTCAGTATGTGGCCGGGAGGGACCAACAAGATCAGTAGAATGTCGACCGTACTGTTCAGACGGTTCAAACGGTTCCACCCATCCAAAATGTTCCAACACCACCACCGAGGCACGTCGTTGATGTAATAACCGGTGGGACAGCAGGGAAATTGGTAGGGAAGAAGAGGAGGGGGTACCTAGATTCGGTCATGTCCGTGGTGGGTGCTCCCCCGAAGACCGACAGATCATTTCCGGGAACAACTATATCTTTCAGTGATGCTGATTATCCTTCGGAGCCCATCGAACCCCATGAAGGAGCCTTGGTGATCACAGCACAAGTGGGTTCGGTAGACATGAAGCGAATGATGATTGATAACGGGTCTTACGTTGATATTCTATATGCCCATGCTTATCAGAAGATGCATCTTGATGGGCGAAAGATGGAGGTCGGGCAGGAGGCTCCCCTATATGGCTTCAGCAATGATCCAGTCAAAGTTGCAGGCACTATTGAACTCCCAGTGGTCTTCGGCACAGCTCCTCGGCAGGTAGAAATAACCTATAAATTTTATGTTGTGCATGTAGATTCGGCTTACAACGCCATATTGGGACGACCTACCTTGACTGCTCTCCAAGCAGTGACCTCCATTCCTCACTTCAAGATCAAGTTTCCAACGGCACACGGAGTTGGAGAGGTGGCAGGGGACTTGGATCTGGCCCGGCGCTGTTATCGGAATGCTGTTATTTCCTCGAGAGTAGGGGTCAGTAAGCAGAAACAAACTATGATAATTGAGATCGAGCCCTTCACTGAAAGTAGTTCGGAGCCATTGGTTGTCCCTGCAGAAGAGACGGAGGAGATCGAGCTGGTCTTGGGAAAGAAAGACAAAACAATGAAGATCGGTTCAGGTCTTCCGGAACCTCTTCGGACAAACCTTATGGAACTTCTTCGCTGTTATGCAGACATCTTCGCATGGGAGCCACAAGACATGCCTGGAATCAGCCGGAAGATTGCCGAACACCGACTAGATGTGGATCCATCAAAGAAGCCAGTTCGGCAGAAAAGGCGGATCTTTGTACCTGAGCGACAGAGGATCATTGATGAAGAGATCGCGAAGCTGATAGCTGCTGACTTCATCTTTGAGATCGATTATCCGGAGTGGATAGCCAATGTAGTGTTGGTACAGAAGCAGAACGGGAAATGGCGAGTTTGCATCGACTATACCGACCTGAACAAAGCTTGTCCGAAGGACTTCTATCCTCTGCCCCATATCGACCAGCTCATCGATGCCACTTCGGGGTATGCACTACTAAGCTTTATGGATGTTTTTTCAGGTTATCATCAAATTTCCATGTGCAAGGAGGACATTCTGAAGACAGCATTCATTACACACCGTTCGATGTATGCATATAAGAAGATGACCTTTGGCCTAATAAATGCTGGAGCCACTTACCAGAGAATGATGAACTTCATCTTCGAGAGGCAGCTGGGGAGGAACATTGAAGTGTACGTGGACGATATGATTGTGAAGAGCATGCATGTTCAGAAGCACTTGGATGATCTGGAGGAGTGCTTTCAGACTGTCCGACATCACAAGTTGAGGCTCAATCCGGAAAAATGCACCTTCGGGCTCGGTGCAGGGAAGTTCCTGGGTTATCTGGTCAGTTAGAGGGGTATTGAGGCCAATCCGAAGAAGATCCAGGCTATTCTCGACATAAAGACTCCTCAGTCGTTCAAAGACGTTCAACGTCTGACTGGTAGGATTGTAGCTTTGAGGAGATTCATGTCCAAATCTGCAGAAAGATACTTGCCATTCTTCGATACACTGATGGGACCGAAGAATGCAAAGACATTCCAGTGGACTTTGGAGTGTGAAGATGCCTTCCGAGGCATAAAGACCTATTTGTCTTTGGCTCCTTTATTGGTGAAGCCTGCTCCATCTGAGACCTTGTATTTATATCTGGCAGCTAGTTCGTTGGCAGTGGGAGCTGTTTTGGTTCGGGAAGCAGGGGGGAAGCAGCATCCGGTTTATTATGTCAGCCATATCCTAAGGGATGCTGAAACCAGGTACCCGAATATTGAAAATTTTGTTTTTGCTTTGATAATTGCTAGTCAAAAGCTTCGGCAATATTTTCAAGGTCGGCTCCTGGTCGTCTACAGGGATCAACCATTGAAGAAGGTGATGAGCAAACCAGAGGTTTTGGGGAGATTAGCAGCGTGGACAATGGAATTATCCCAATTTTTTATTGAATATCATCCCCGAACCGCTATCAAAGGTCAAGCCTTGGCAGATTTTATGGTGGAATATTCGTTCTCCAAAGCAGATGCTGAGCTGCCAGAAGCTGAGACGTCTGATCGAGCGGTTGCAATTCTTCAGTATGGACAGAATTCATGGACGCCATATCTGGATGGATCCTCTATCGCAGATGTCGATTAGAAGCGAGGATCATTTTGACAAGTCCGGAGGGGTTCAGTGCGCAAAGAAGCCATCCGATTTGGGTTCAGAGCAACAAACAACGAGGCCGAGTATGAAGTAGTGCTAGCAGGAGTCCGACTGGCGAAGAGTCTAGAAGTTTAGAATCTGATCATTTACAGTGACTCTCAGTTGGTCGTCAAGCAGTTATCAGGAGATTATGAAGCTCGTGGGACAAAGATGATCAAGCATTTAGCAGAGTTGAAAGACCGACTTCAGTATTTCATCTCTTATGAGTTTCAGGGCATAGAACATAACGATAATTCCATTGCCGATGCATTGTCAAAACTGGCCACCACGGATGCCGTCGTTTTCAATGGGTCTGTTTATCTGGAGGTTTTTCAAAAATGAGTATCCAAAGAAGAAGTGATGATGTATCGAAGCGATCTAACTACCGGATGACTCCCTACATCGAATATTTGGCAGATGGCGTCCTTCCTTTGGATTAGATGCTGGCAAAGAAGATCAAGTACAAAAGTGCCAATTTCGTTCTTATTGATGGGGATCTTTATCGAAGGGCATTTTCGTCACCATTGCTCTAGTGTTTGGTCCCGACCGAAGCTGAATATGCTCTTCGGGAAGTTCACGGAGGCATCTATGACGACCATATGGCTGCTAAGTCATTAGCCTACAAAGTACTTTGGCAGGGGTACTACTGGCCTACGATCTTCAAGGAAGCTACGGAATATGTGAAGAAATGCGAGAAGTGCCAGCTCAACAGTCCGATTCCACATCAGCCACTAGAAGAGCTATACTCGATCTTATCTCCTATACCCTTTGCTGTCTGGGGGGTAGATATACTGGGTCCGTTGCCAAAAGCGAAAAGGTCGTGTCGGTTCATCATAGTGGTATATCGATTATATGACCAAGTGGGTAGAGGCGAAACCACTTCGGCTGATAACGGAGCAAGAGTGTTTGAAGTTCATAAAAGAGTCCGTAGTGTTTCGTTTCGGAATTCCTAAAGTGGTGATATCGGACAACGGACGCCAGTTTGTGGGATCAAAATTTGAAGGATTTCTGAAAGAGCTGGGGGTTCAACATAAGAAGACTTCGGTGGCTCATCCACAGTCGAATGGGAAAGTTAAACTGACCAACAGGATGTTGCTGAACGGGATCAAGCGCAGACTGGACGAAGCTAAAGGAAGATGGTCAGAGGAGCTACTCAGCGTGTTATGGGCTTATCGGACCACACCGAGGACTACCACAGAGGATTCACCTTTCAGATTGGCCTATGATACTGATGCCTTAGTCCCAGTTGAGATTGGATCTCTAAGTCTTCGGGTCAGTCAATTCAAAGAGATCTACAACGACGAAGGACTGAAGGCCAACTTGGATCTGTTGGAAGAAGTCAGAGAGGTGGATTTGATCAAGTTAGCAGCCTACCAGCGGAGAGTTGCCAAATACTACAACAAGGGGGTTAAGCTTCGTAGATTTGAAGTGGGGGACTTCGTCCTCAGAGAAGTCGAAGCATCTACGCCTCAAAATATGGGAAAACTGATGCTGAACTGGGAAGGACCGTATGAGGTGATCGAAGTACCAAAGCCAGGGACTTATCGGTTAAAGGCATTAGACGGATCCGAGATCAAGAACACTTGGCTTGCGGGCAGGCTTCGGAAATACTTTCAATAGAAATCGAGTCAGTTTACCGAAAGTCTGTACATGATTGTTCACCATCAATAAAAGATTCACTTTTTCACAACTGATCTTCTTTCTATTTGTCCTAAGTTCATAATGGTGTAAGGAGGTATGGTCAGACTCGCTGGCCATTCGATGGTAGCCTTTTTGTTAGGTGTGTCCTTATGAATTTGTCTTACCGCGAGTGATAATCAAATTCCATGGTCCTCAATGGTGTAAGGAGGTATGGTCGGACTCGCTGGCCATTCGATGGCAGCCTTTTTATCAGGTGTGTCCTTATGAATTTGTCTTACCGCGAGTGGTAAGCAAATTCCATGGTCCTCAACGGTGTAAGGAGGTATGGTCGGACTCGCTGGCCATTCGATGGCAGCCTTTTTGTCAGGTGTGTCCTTATATACTTGTTCTACCCCGAGTGGTGAACAAGATCTTGATGGTGCAAGAAGAATCAGCCGAATTCACCTTATACATGACCTGCTTCACACTTTGGAAACGATAAGTATACATCACTTTATTCTGTTCAAGTGTTGAGTTCTTTTCATTCAGTTCAGTTCATTTAATTCAGTCCATTTCATTTCTTAACATTTATATACCTTATCTGATTCATGGCCTGAGTTAAGTTCATTCAAGTTCATTGATGCTAAATTATTGACAAAAAAAGTATTAGACAGAAGCCACGATAAAGAAATTTGAAGATTCGTTCATCTATTCATCCATAACATTAAAACTATTACATAAAATTAAAAATTTCCTGGTAAAGTTCTTAAAAATGACTTCCAAAAAGATAGATAATTTTCACATAAACCCTAAAAGGTCAGAACGAAGCAGTAATATCTTCAGGTGTTATCTTCGCCTTTCTAATCGAGTAAAGTAGGGTCTAGCCGAAAGGCAAAGCGTGCCCAATTTTTCCTTACCTCGCTCCCGACAGTCTTCGTACCCTTCTGAATACACCTTCAGGATTTCAGCATTAAGCTCATCAGATTCCCTATAGTCCGTCTGAATCTGCTTACGCAGTTCTTCAGTCAGAAGAGGGCCTCGTCCCTCGAGCGTTTTTATTTTGTGACGAAGTTTATGGCGCTTGGCCTTGTGTGCCTCCTTATCCTCTTGAGCTTTCGTCTGGACTTTACCAAGCTGTATTGCCAAGATTCGATGAGCTGTGACAAGTTCCTCATTCTTGGTCTTCAAGTCCAGATTCTCCCCAACCAGGCCGACGTTCATGTCAGATAGTGCCTGTTGGCTGGCCTTATTGGTGTTCAGCTCTTCTTCGATTACCTTCTGTTTGTCCTCCGACGCCTTCAGGGCTTCTTTGGCTTGAGCCAAGTCTCTCCAAAGACCTTCATTGGTGAGAAGGACGCCTTCGTGCTCACTTCTTTCTCGAGCCAGTGACGCCTTCAGCATGTTATTTTCTCTTCTCAACGCCTCCTCTTCGGCCTCAGCATTCACATGTCTAGGACGTAAACGCCCGAAGACTGCATTTGCCTGTATATATTCAACAACATCCAATCAGTTTTAGATACTTAAATAAGAAGAGAAATGTATAAACCAAGAAAGCTATCACTTACCTTAGCCAAATAGCTCATTCCTTCGTCAAGCAGATCCCCGTCCGTATGATTACCGAATCGGTGATCGTCAGTGCCTCGAATGAAGGTATCAAAGAGCTGGAAGGAGAAATTAGCATTGAACCGAGGCCATAGGGTCGGTGACGCCATAGCCTCGTTCTGATATCCCTGATCTGAAGGCCCGGTCGCTTTGTGTGATACCTCGTCGTTCAGGAGATGGAATTGGTCGTCCAGGGGACGGTGACGGGTCCATATATATGGTTTCAGGGGATGGAGATCGCGTTGGAATTGTTTCTCTTGGGGGTGATGGGGCCGAAGTCGAACTGGGATGACTATCGGAAGGGTGTTTCCGCTTCCATGATAGTGCGGGCATAGTCTCGACTTGTTCTTCCCCGTCCAGAACTTGTATTTCTATAGGGGGGACAAAGGGCGTAATGGTTGAAGACAGAGGTACCCTAAGCTCTTCAGCTGTCAAGGGGGTAACTTTGGCCTTTAATTTTTTGACACGGAGAAGATTTCTTCGATCAGGACGATCGAGCAAACCTCCTCGAGGAGGGGCTAAGTTGTCGATTGGTTCAGTTTCTGGGGTAGGTTCAGAGGAATTTGGAAGGGGGGTTGATCGGGGCTTTCGGATGGCCCTCCTCTTTTGACAAAGATGAAGAGTCTCTTCTGGTATGGGAGGCTCATCAGCTTCTGGCTCTTCTATTTGAGGCTCATCAGTATATGTTTCGTGGATTGGATCGGCTTCTGGTGTAGTTTCTGGTGGTGGATTCTCAGCAGCTTCTGAAGATTTTCCAGATAGAAAATCTTCAAACTCCTTCACTTCTGAGAAACTCGGTCTGATCAAAGATACTGCATAAAGTAAACAGCCCTATGTCAGAGTCCACATCATGAAAAATTTCAAATATTTATATGCAAAATAGACCGATACTTACATTTATGGTCATATAACCATGCTTGCTTCGAGAGAAGTCCATATTTACACTCCTCCTTAGGAACATTGTCAAAGAGTTCTATCATTTCAGCTTCGCGTTCTTCAGAAATATCTCCGAAGTCGGCAGAGATTTTCTCATCAGTGGCCCAGTTCGGTAAAGAAGTGATTTCAGGTCCCTTGACAAAAAACCACTTCTCGTGCCATCCCCTATTGCTCGAAGGAGTATTCACTAACGAACGCCTCTCGAACTTTTCTCCTGTCTTCGGGGAATGCTTGCTTAGGGCCTTGAACCCATTCTCTCTGGACTGGACGATCTTGTACACGGTGAAGAAGAAGTCGATAGTAGGTTCGACGCCTTGCTTTCATAAGCGAGCTTTAACAAGGGCCAAGATGTGTATGTAAGAATTTGGCACCAATTAGGTAAACCCAACACCCGAAACCCTAGGATGGTCACTATAAAAATGTGAAGAGGAATCGAACCCCTTCTCAAGGATGGTCACGAGGGGATCTTCAGAAGACCCCAACTTTTATAAATAAAGATGAATTTTCTATAAATATTATTTTTGAATATTATGGAATAAATTTGATATAATGTTATAGTTGTGGGTAATATTTATTAATTTTGCAAAAGTAAGCAAGTTGTTATAAAATATTACGTTTGGTCGGGAATATTCTTTTTTATCGGGGAATATTAAATACGAAGGCTCAATCATTAGTGGACCCCACAACGGAAGTATTGTCGTAGTTAGAAAATGACAAAATTATCTTTCTATAAAAATAACTTGCGGAGGTGTTACCGTTAAAGCCGTTAATCTACCCTAGTAGTAAAAGTACATGCGATGTCTGGCGTAGTTGTATAGTAGCACACGATATTGATTATTGATGCTTACGTGAGAAGTCACTCATTTATGCTTTCGATTATTACTACAAAATAATTCTTTGCATCATATCTCTTATATTATTGATTCAATTATTGTCACAATATCATCCATATAATATGTTATAGTATTAAATCAATAATTGAGACGACAAGTTATAAATGATTAATAATTGTTGAAAGATTAAATATGTGTTGATTAAAAATAAAATGATTTGTGGTAATATTTATTCAATCCTTGATGTATATAAAGAGTGCATTATGAGGCGTTTGTGGTAAGTTTGATTATTTTATGGGGGGCCTATATAAATCATCTAAGAGTCTCTTCGTCGATAGTAATTACCTTCGTCGATAGTAATTACCTTCGTCGATAAGTAATTACCTTCGTCGATAGTAATTACCTTCGTCGATAAATAATTACCTTCGTCGATAGTAATTACCTTTGTGAATAGTAATTACCTTCACAATAGTAATTACCTTTACCGCACGTCAAACCACTTGCCGTTTCATATTACAAAAGCGTCGAACCACTTGTCGTTTCACATTACATGCGTCGAACCACTTGTCGTTTCACATTACGAGTGATCGAAACCACTTTTCTTTTCACATCACCGATTCGTCCAGCCACTTGCCTTTTCACATGGCGGTCTTTAAGCTAGAAATTTTCTATAAATAGAGGCCTAGTGCTTCATTATTTTTCACGAATTCATTCAAGCTATAGAGAGAGAAAGTATAGAGAGAATAAGAGAGAAGAAGAAGAGTATTTTGTTACTACACTCTTCTGCGATATTCAATCTCCCACCAAAAGTAAGGGGTGTTATTCTTTCTTATTCATGAAGAGAACTGTTGTTATTCCATTGCTTATTATTCTGTTGGAATAACTTTTGTATAATGGTTTACCCTATACTTGGTGACATTCTTCTATTATTACTATTTGGAACATCCTGTCATGCACAGTGTTTTTACCGGACACGGTTCCGTCTTTTATTATTATTCTATTGGAACATCCTGTCTGCATGTGTTTTACACCTTGACTGGTTCAATCTTTATTATTATTACATTGGAACATCACATGCTGCATGTGTTTTGTACGGACTGGTTCCATTCTTTATTATTCATTGGAATATCACATCATGCATGCATTTCTGTGGGACTGGTTCCGTTATTTATTATTACATTGGAATAACTTTTGCTGTGTGGTCTATCGCGTGCATGGTGATTTCTTTTGTTATTCCATTCTTTATTATACCCAGTTGGTTAAAACTTTAACTTCTATACTCCATGAAATTAGTGGAATATCCTTGATATTTGCGCTTCATCCAAAGATATCCTTTCATGGAAATATTCTTCTCGATATTCTTGAATTTTACTCTCTGAAAAGAAGTATCATGTTGACAGTTTGGATGTTATTGGTTCCTAGATAAATTAATTCTTGAACTTGTTTTATTGAATATCATTGTCATCATCCTCATGTTTTATATTATGTTGAAAGTCATCTCGTGGCAGTAGTGCATAGATGGACTTGGTATGATTATGACCGAGAGACTATTCGGTGTAATCATGGCCAAGTAATGTTATAAATGATGTGGTAAAAATCCTCGATGGCCGTAGTAGTGCATTGATGGACGATTGTTGGCATGATCATGACCATTAATGAATACACAAATATTCTTGGCCCGTAGTGCATGAATAATTGTGGTCGTGATACTAAAAGAATATCCTTGGCCGTAGTGCGGGGTGATTCGATGATGTGGAATATTTATTAAAGTTTAGTCTCATTTATAACGATGATGAAAACCTTTTAAATCATAAAAGATAGTAGATTTTATTTTCTACTTGACTCTTTTAATGGATTCTTTGGTTTCTCTGTAGTTAAACTTGATGTTCATTATATTTTATCGCTTTAACAACTTTGTTGTGAGCTAATGATAATTTATTACGCATTATCTTAGTCATAATATTTCTTCTTGAGCTAGTTGAGCTCACCCTTTCTTTCACTTTATTCTCTTGAAATGAGAATATAGGCGGGACGAGTCGGGGAGCGGAGTAATGGTCCGAGAGGATAGCATTAGTAGTCCTCACTATTCTCGTGAAATAGTGTGATAATAATTGTAATGAGGACTCCTTTTGAGTTTGTATGATCTCTAGTAGACAATATTTGTATTCAAACTCACGTTTTATGTCGTATTGTACCACGACGATTATATTAGTAAGTTGTATTTAAATTACGTACCATGTATCGACTACCCAGATGGGTGATGTATACCTAATTTTGGGGCGTCACGGTTAATATCGAGCTTAGGATATGATCCTGGCTAAGATGTGAGAATAGTACTAGGAGGGAGAGACGGGAATACCTTTCGCTAGTATGACCTACCTAAGTTTATGTCTATATTTATTGGTTGGTCGAATATATGGATAATATGTTACATGTCAATTAACCTTTTGTTTTGTGGCGATATCTAAAAATGACATCCGAGAATGTTGAGAATAAGAATGGAGCCAAAGCGATCGTTGATTCACCACATATCAATAATCGGGATAATGTGCATCGTGAAGGCGACAATCCTCATGCAAATAACAACACCGACCAAATGATGAATGATCAAATGTTCGTAAGCTTTATGCGATTCATGCAACAAAGAAAGTGAGAGTGACTCACATCCAAAACGTAGGTGGAAACACGGAAAACTCTCGGGCGGTCACCGCTAAATAGTTCAAGGAGCTGGGACCACCGGAGTTTAAGGGAGAGCCAAAACCACTTCTGGCGGAAGCATGGATAAAGCAGATTACCAAGATATTTGATGTCTTGGGATGCTCCGAGGAGCAAAAGGTTCCCTTTGCTGCCTTTATGTTGCGCGGAGAGGCGGATTACTGGTGGGAATCGGTAAAACGTACTCAACCTGCTGTACTGAAGATATCTTGGGAGAAGTTCCAGGAGCTGTTCAACGACAAATACTTTCCTGAAAGTATTCGCCACATGAAGGAGGTGGAGTTTATCAAGTTGGAACAAAACAATATGACGATTAATCGCAATACGAGGCAAAATTTGCGGAGTTATTACGGTTCGTCCACTTGGTGGATAATGAAGAGAGAATGGCGCGAATGTTTTTAAGAGGTTTGAAGTCGGAATACGTCGACATCTTATTTCTCATAAACCGTGTTTGTATTCGGATGTTGAAATAGGGCTCGATTAGTGGAGCGCGATAACGAGTCAACGTGAACTAAAAGAGAGCGGTAAACAAAATTATAATACCAAATGAGAGTAGTCATTGAAGCGGTGACAACAAGCGTGGAGGGAATCAACAAGCGGATATGGTAACCACTTGGTGGTAATCGAGGCCAAAACAATAAGAATGGACATTTCAAGAAAAGGAGATTCAACAATGATGGAAAGACGTCGGCCTGACACCGTTGTTAAGGAAGGAGAAAGACCACCTATAATATGCTTCAAATGCGGAGGAGAGGACACATCGGTCAAAACTGCGCCATGCCGTCAAAAGCATGTTATAATTGTGGAAGAAGGTCACTTAGCTCGATTTTGTCGTTCATCAAGACAAATTCAAATAGGATGGAGGCACCAAAGGTCATTCCCGAAAAGTCAAAACCAGAGTGCTGAGGAGGCGTTTGTTGTGACCTCCCGGAGAGCAAGGAACTGAATGAGGTCATCACGGGTAAGCTTATCATAAACTCTAATGAAGTCTATACTTTATTTGATACTGGGTTCTACCCATTCTTTTATTTCTCCTACTTGCGCTCATCGATTAAATTTGACTCGAGAAATTAGACTTTGACTTATCTGTGGAAACTCCGTTGGGAGAAACCTTCATTACATCCACTGCTTATAAGTCTTGTTTGGTTCAAATCGGTACCCTTTACATTACACATCGATCTTATTTTATTAAAAATACTTGCATTTGACGTGATTCTAGGGATTGATTGGTTAACTACTTATCATGCAAAAATTGATTATTTTAAGTAAGGTTGTTAGCTTTCATATTCCTAACCAACCTATTATCTTGCGAATTCAAGCGACCAAACCATTAAAATCAATCACGGTCATCTCAAGCCATAAAGCTATTCGTTTATTGAAAAGCGGATGTCAAGCTTTCTTAGCTCATATCACGATTTAAACAAAAATACGTCGATTTTGAGCGATATTTCTATTGTTAATAAATTTCTGACGTATTCCCGAAGAACTTCCCCGCCTACCCCCGGGCGTGAAATTGAATTTTGTATCGACCTTGAACCCGTGACAAAACCTATTTCCAAAGCCCCATATCGAATGGCTCTATTGAACTTCGTGAGTTAAAGACCCAACCGCAGGAATTGTTAGACATTGGCTTTATTAAGTCCTAGTACTTCTCCTTGGGGTGCTCTGTTCTATTCGTGAAGAAGAAAGATGGGAGTATCGACTTTGTATTGATTATCGGAGTTGAATCATGTCATCATCAAAATAGGTATCCATTGCCGCGTATTGATGACTGTTTTGACCAATTGCAAGGAGCCAAATTCTTTTCAAAGATTGATCTTCGTTAGGATATCACCAATTGAAGATTAGAACCGTGACATTCCAAAGATGGCTTTCGAAACTTCGATGCGGGCATTATGAATTCCTAGTCATGTCCTTTGGATTGACTAATGCTCCGCTTGCCTTCATGAATATGATGAACCGAGTATTCAAGGAATATTTGGATCACTTTGTGGTCGTCTTTATTGATGACATCCTTATTTATTCCAAAAGCCGTGAAGATCATGAGCAACACTTGAGGTCGACACTCCAAAAGCTTCGTGAATATAAGCTTTATGCCAAGTTGAAGAAATCACGAGTTTTGGCTTGAAGAAGTAGCATTCCTTGGGCACGTGGTATCAAGTCATGGAATATCTGTTGACCCAAAGAAAGATTGAAGCTATTCAAAGTGGGAACAACCTAAATCGATGGCCAAAATCACGTAGCTTTATCGGTTTAGTTTGGTTATTATCGGAGATTCGTGGAAGGATTTTCTCGAATCGCTACTCCATCGACTCAAATTGACTCGGAAAGATATAAAGTTCGGTTGGAGTGAAGAATGTGAGAAGAGTTTTAAGAACTCAAGAGGAGACTTATTTCAAAGACTGCTCGACAATACCATTTGGCTCGAGAGGATTTGTCATCTACAAAAGTGATGCTTCGGGTAAAGGGTTGGGATGTGTTCTCATGCAACATGGAAAAGTTATAGCTTTATGCCTCGCGACAACTCAAAAGAATATGAGAGGAATTATCCTACTCATGATCTAGAGTTGGCGGTTGTTATCTTCTTACTTAAAATTTGGAGGCATTACTTGTATGGGGAGAAAGTGGAGATCTTTACGGATCATAAAAAGCCTCAAATATTTCTTCACTCAAAAGGAACTCAACATCGCGACAACGACGTTGGCTTGAACTGCTTCGAAAAGATTATGATCGTACCATCCAATACCATCCTGGAAAAAGCGAACGTGGTAGGCGATGCATTGAGTAGAAGATCATATGCAAATCTGAGTGCGATATTGTCAACGCAAAGGCCCATTTTGTGTGACTTGCAAAGGATGGAGATAGAGTTAAAGACTCGAGGGACGCGTGTGATGATAGCGAGTATCTGAGTAGAACCGACTTTAATCGATAAAGTTAAAGGCTGCTTTCGCTACGGACACGGAGGCGATGCGTATGAGGAAGAAAGTGCAAGAAGGTCTTTATCTGGGAAGCAAGAATCGATGAAGAAGGAATACTTGAGTCAACTCCGGACTTTGTGTTCTAACGACCACGATTTAAAGTATAATATCATGATGGAGGCGCACAACACACCATTTACAATCCATCTTGGGAGTACCAAAATGTATCATGATATTAAATCATACATTTTGGTGGAGCAATATGAAGAGAGAGATAATATTTGTTTATCTCAAGGTGTCTAACTTGTCAACGAGTTAAGCGAGCATCAAGTACCAAAAGGTCCATTGCAACCACTTAAAATTCCGAGAATGGAAGTGGGAGCACATTACCATGGATTTCATTCTACGGTCTTCCTAAGGTTTCTCAAGGCATAGATGCGATTTGGGTCATTGTTGATAGATTGACCAAGTCTGCTCATTTCTTCTGGATCTGAGAAACTTATACACTTGAACGTCTTGCTCAGTATGTACATAAACAAGATTATAAGATCGCATGGTATCTTAGGTATCCATAGTTTCCGATCGAGACCCAAGATTCACTTCACGATTTTGGGTTAGTTTGCAAAAAGCTATGGGCACAGACTTACGATTTAGCTCGGCATATCATCCTCGAGACGCGAGACGGACGATCGGAGAGGACTATTCAAACTCTTGAAGATCTATTAAGACTCTGTGTCCTTGATTTCAAGGGAAGTTGGGACAAGTTCTTACCATTGGTGGAGTTTTCCCTCAACAACAGTTATCGAAGCAAGTATTGGCATGGCTCCATTCGAGCGTTGTATGGAAGAAAGTGTCGTTCTCCGGTATCTTTGGGATGAGGTGGGTGAAGCAACGTTGTTGGGACCGGGAGTTGATGCGTATGACTACGAAAAAGATTCAAACGATCCGACAACGTATAAAACCTCACAAAATCGACAAAAGAGTTATCTTGATCTTCATCGAAAGGGCGTGGAATTCGATATAGGAGGTCATGTGTTGTTAAGAGTTGCTCCATGGAAAGGAGTTACAAGATTTGGAAAGAAAAAACTTAATCCTCGATTCATCGGTCCATTTTAATCCTCGATCGAGTAGGTATGCGTGGCCTATAGACTCGCTTTTACCTGGTCAAGTATGTCTCGTGTTCATAACGTTTTTCACATATCCATGTTACGTAAATATGTGAAAGACCGAACCACATTATTGAGTTAGAAACCGGACGAAATAGCGTAAGATTTGACGTATGAAGAGGTTCTGTTCAAATCTTGGATAAGAAGGAACATATTCTACGCTCCAAGGTTATACCTCAAGTCAAAGTTTTGTAGAGGAACCACGATGTTGAAGAAATGACTTGGGAGTTAGAATCAAATGAAATCAAGGTATCCTTACCTCTTCGACATACCAGTCGCATACCCTAATTTCGAGGGCGAAATTTCATAAGAAGGGGAGGGAGGTTGTAAGACCCCAACTTTTATAAATAAAGATGAATTTTCTATAAATATTATTTTGGAATATTATGGAATAAATTTGATATAATGTTATAGTTGTGGGTAATATTTATAAATTTTGCAAAGTAAGCAAGTTGTTATAAAATATTAGTTTGGTGGGGAATATTCTTTTTGTCGGGAATATTCGCATACGAAGGCTCAATCATTAGTGGACCTTATTAATGGAAGTATTATTGTCGTAATTAGAAAACGACAAAATTATCTTTCTATAAAAATAACGGCAGAGGTGTTACCGTTAAAACCGCTGTTGATCTACCCTAGTAGTAAAAAGTAAAAGAATGCGATGTCTGGCGTAGTTGTATAGTAGCACGATATATTGATTATTGATGCTTACGTGAGAAGTCACTCAACTATGCTCAATTATTCTACGATAATTAACTGCATCATATCTCTTATATTATTGATTCAATTATTATCACAAGATCATCGTATAATATGTTATAGTATTAAATCAATAATTGAGACGACAAGTTATAAATGATTAATAATTGTTAAAAGATTAAATATGTGTTGATTAAAAATAAAATGATTTGTGGTAATATTTATTCAATCCTTGATGTATATAAAGAGTCTGTTATGAGACGTTTGTGGTAAGTTTGATTATTTTATGGGGGGCCCATATGTCATCATCTAAGAGTCTCTTCATCAATAGTAATTACCTTTGTCAATAGTAATTACCTTTGTGAATAGTAATTTCCTTCGTCAATAGTAATTACCTTTACCAGACGTCAAACCACTTGCCGTTTCATATTACAGGCGTCGAACCACTTGTCGTTTCACATTACAGGCGTCAAACCACTTTTCTTTTCACATCACCAGTCGTCAAGCCACTTGCCTTTTCATATGGCAGGTGCTAAGCTAGAAATCTTCTATAAATAGAGGCCTAGTGCTTCATTATTTTTCATGAATTCATTCAAGCTATAGAGAGAAAGTATAGAGAGAGAATAAGAAAAGAAGAAGAGTATTTTGTTACTACACTACTTTGCGATATTCAATCTCCTACCAAAAGTAAAGGGTGTTATTCTTTCTTATTCATGAAGAGAATCTGTTGTTATTCCATTGCTTATTATTCGTTGGAATAACTTTTGTATCGTGGTTTACCCTATACTTGGTGACATTCTTCTATTATTCTACATTTGGAACATCCACATGCGTCTGTGTGTTTTACAGGACTGGTTCCGCCTCTTTATTATTATTCTATTGAACATCACGTGCGTGTGTTTTACACCGGACTGGTTCAATCTTTATTATTATTACATTGGAACATCCTCGTCTGTGTGTTTCTGCCGGACTGGTTCCATTCTTTATTATTCATTGGAATATCCTGTCTGCATGCATTTTACTGTACGGACCTGGTTCCGTTATTTATTATTACGTTGGAATAACTTTTGCTGTCTTGATCTATCGCGTTTATGGTGATTTCTTTTGTTATTCCATTCTTTATTATACCCGGTTGGTTAAAACTTTGACTTATACTCCATGAAATTAGTGGAATATCCTTGATATTTGCGCTTCATCCAAAGATCCTTTCATGGAAATATTCTTCTCGATATTTCTTGAATTTTACTCTACAAAGCGATGTCGTGTTGACAGCTTGGATGTTATTGGTTCCTAGATAAATTAATTCTTGAACTTGTTTTATTGAATATCATTGTCATCATCCTCATGTTTATATTATGTTGAAAGTCATCTGTGGCTCAGAAGGCATAGATGGACTTGGTATGATTATGACCGAGAGACTATTCGGTGTAATCATGGCCGTAATGTTACAAATGATGTGGTAAAAATCCTCGATGGCCCGTAGTGCATTGATGGACGATTGTTGGCATGATCATGACCATTAATGAATACACAAATATTCTTGGCCCGTAGTGCATGAATAATTGTGGTCGTGATACTAAATAATATCCTTGAGTCGTAGTCTGGGGGTGATTCGATCTTTGTGGAATATTTATTAAAGTTTGAGTCTCAAATATAACAATGATGAAAAACCTTTTAAATCATAAAAGATAGTAGATTTTATTTTCTACTGACTCTTTTAATGGATTCTTTGGTTCATTGTAGTTAAACTTGATGTTCATTATATTTTATCGGTTTAACAACACAGAGGCTAATGATAATTTATTCTCGCATTATCTTAGTCATAATATTTCTTCTTGAGCTAGTTGAGCTCACCCTTTCTTTCACTTATTCTCTTGAAATGAGAATATAAATTTGGACGAGTCGGGGAACGGAGTAATGGTCCGAGGATAGCATTAGTAGTCCTCACTATACGTGAAATAGTGTGATAATAATTGTAATGAGGACTCCTTTTGAGTTTGTATGATCTCTAGTAGACAATATTTGTATTCAAACTCACGCTTTATGTCGTATTGTACCACAGCGCTTATATTAGTAAGTTGTATTTAAATTCTGTACCATGTATCTGACTACCCAAGATGGGTGATGTATACCTAATTTTGGGGGCGTCACAACGGCCGTCCAACTTTCTGGCCGTTGGTACATTTTCTCACCGGATCTTGGAGCCCTAATCATGTGAGTATCCGGAATGTGATATCGAGTTCAAATCCTCTTCAGATCAATCTCAGTAACGGTAGAAGGAGTGTTGGCATGTGAGAAACGTTTTGTACTCCTAGAGTATTCTGAAAGAGTTTTGGGGGTTTTTGGAGGTGGGTTCTTCACGGTCTTCGTACTTTTGGGATTGGGCGAGGCCACCTCTTTACGTATTGGGATTTGGGGAAACAGTGGTGATCGGAGTGGCAAGGATGGGTGAATCTTGCTCGGGAGGTTAGGGAAGCCATTGTTGACGATTCGCAGAGAAGGAGAAGATGTTCGAAGAAGAAGAAAGTTCAAAGGTCTCAAATTCAAATTGGCGGAAAAAATCACAAAATTGGGGAAATTACTTTTTATCTTGGCCAGTTACGGTTGTCTGGGCGGCACATTAAATGCTGATAATGATTTAGAATTTGAATGGGCAGCGTCCGGTTTAAAATCCAGACATTTATTAGATGGGGCTTTTTATTATGGGCCTCCGGTCTTTTTTTGTTTCCTCTTATGGATCGCACCAGGTACATTTCGATTATCCTTCATTTTGGGCCTTTAGTAGATTCTATAATATCATGGACCACTTGTAGTTTTATATTAAATATTACATTTAATAAAAAACTAGGGGCGATCATTGGTCATGATATTTCTCTATAGGTAGAATGAATTGAGCTTACTTGTTTAGTTAGTCCATTGGGTCTTTACTATTGGGTATTAATGTCATTGGGCCCAGTTACCATCTTGTTCCTTTTCAAATCTTTATAAAATCGGATCGGGTCAGTGGGTTGACCCATTAGATATTTTAATATCTTTATCTTTGACCGATAATGATGAAAAAGCATGATAGTTGACTGTTGTAACTGCCATGCATTAATGTGGATGGGATTATAAGCCGTGGTGGCATAAACAAATGGAGAAAGGTCACACTTTGCATGCGATCGGCGGAGATCAGCGAGGAGTAGAAGTACATGTCGAGACGGCGATGGGTGGCACGGTAAACCAAGTCTGAGAGTATAACATAGCAAGGAAGTCTTCACAAACAGGTACGTCAACACACATTCAACTGATTATTATCTTTCTCAATACACTAGAGATTATATCATCCATTGTTAACCCTTGTGAACACACCGACAATCGACTCTCACGCTTTGAAGTATCCCCTCACTGGTCGAAGCCGTCAAGCTTTTGGTGTTTATCGTGTTTACTGTGCAGGATCAGGGCGTCTTACGTGATTGCGACGTGGCAGAAGATCTTGGCGTTAACATCTACCATTAATTGTGTACGAGATTTTAATGAAATCTAGTATATTGGGTCTACCATTAATTCCCTTATTCAGACTTTGTGGTTTCCACTTTACTGATGGTTATATTGGGTTGACTAGTATGTTGCAATATTCCCATGTGCTCAATTTTTGCTCTAAGACCCTGATAATGGATTCTGACAAAAGTTGAAAGAGTTACAATTACTTTCCTTATCTTAGATTCTGATGACATATAGTTGTTTCTGAGAAATCATTACCACGCTGAATAATCTGCACTCATAAAGACTTTAATGCAAGACTTTTTGAATCAAAATACCGATTCGGGAAATTACATCAAGGCCAACATTCAAATTTCTTCCTCACAAAGCTGCAGAAGTCTACCAATTTCCGTAGAGAAGGACCCCAAACTCCCACCTCCCTGAACAACCATCATTAATACCATTATTGACAATCAGTAACATGCCAAACATGCCAATTTAACCTGCCATTAAGACTACAATTCAGGAGCAAGACTTTTTGAATCAAAATCATGATTCGTGGAGAATATCATATAAACTAACATAAACTATTGCATTCTTTTGGAGTTCCACCACTAAAATTCCATTACTGAATTATTACATTCTTTTGTACATGAGGCAAAAGCAGAAAAATTGGTAAGTCCAGAGACAGACCAATCTGTAAGTCCCCCTAACTTCCATCCAACAACAAAAGCAACTAAAAGAGTCATCTAAATATCTGCAAAGACCAATGAATGACACCATGCAACACAACTAATGACACCAAAGATCATCCATTGAATATCTGCGAGAAGACCATGAACAAAACATAGAAAATCATTCACGAATTTTGCACTATAAAATGAAAGTCATCTAAATATGTAGTAAAAACATTAACAGTCAAATGACACATCTCTTCCACTTCCAAAACCAATCAAAACAACTCATATATATTTAGGAGGATGACAACCATAGAACACATTAACTGTAAATATTTGATAAGTAAATGGGGCAATCAATCATTTATGTTAATACTTTTAGACTAACTCACCCAGAAACGCAGGAGAAGAAACCAACAGCTAGGCATGACTCTCTGCAAAACCAAACAATAATTTGATTGGTCCATATAATGTGAACAAAGTGATAATACTAAATGCATACGACAAGTATTGTTAAGAGATTCAAAATTTCTTTGCTAAGAGATCACCTTTTTAATATAAAATGACAAAGTAAAACATTTGTGCTAAGCATTTGTTAGTCTTATATACAACACTGCATGAGTCATAAGTTCAGAAATAGACTACTCTTCACAACAGATGCATGATATAAAAGAAAAACACAAGTTCTATTAGTTCACATACCTCATGATCATTAGTTCTATTTGTCGATTGATCCCGAGTAGCATCATCATTTGATGCTCCAATTCTACATTTAAACAAATAAAGAAAATCAAAATCAAATTTAAACAAATAGCAAAGTCAATTTTAAACAAATAGCACAATCAAAATACGTTTTCATATAACAAATCAACAATGTTAAGGCCTAAAAGAAGAAAATAGCCATGAAAAACAGAGTTTAATAATGGGTATTTGTAATATAACTTCAGAACGAATAAAAATGAACCAACATTAATGAAAAAAGAAAAAGGAAGGTGAAGTTCAGATAACAATTAACAAATTTAAGGCCTAAAAGTTAAAAATTGCCACAAGTTTAATAGTGGGTTTTGTGATATAACTTGAAAATTGAGCTATAAAATAAAGGGATTCGGGGAAAACGAAACAGAATTAAGGAAGGTGAAGTTTGGGTATGACAGATGGTGACCAAGAATCAAACAGATTAGAAAGGGTTGGCTTATTTCTAGGGAATAACTAAATAACTTCAAACAAAACCCAACAAAAAAGTACGAAATTCAAAATATAAAGAAAAGGTTTACCGATTAAGAAGGATCGATTTGGGGTTAGACTTATTTCTAGGGCTTGGTTCTTCTGCTCCCTTCGTTCAATAAGACTTCTGCCGAATCGATTTGAGAAATTGAGAAGAATTTCTTCGTTCTTCTGCTGCTCCTTCGTTCTTTTGTTAGCTGATTCTAACTAGGGCTTGGTTCTCTCAATTTCTATCGAGGAGAGAGGACTGAGGAGCTTAAAGGAAAACACGGGAGTTAGCTTTAAAAAAAATACGGGAGACTTATTAAATAGTTCTGCTGTTTAAAGAAGTTCTGCTATTTAAAATTCTGCTCTTGAATTTTTTTTTTTTCTCTCTCTCTCTCTATATATATATATATATATATATAAATTGAGCTTTTAGGAAGATTGGTACAAGATATGTAGTTTTTTTTTTTTTTTGGCAATTTATATCACCAATCATGCTATCATTTAAACATCCTTATAGAAAAATCATTAATTCATCCAAAATAATATGATCCTACATACTAGATATATGTAACAAGATACAAATTATCAGTAAAGCAACTAACTAAATTGAACATTTGTACAACAAAAAATAGATTAAGAAAGAAGCCATGCAACCATAGCATTTTGTTTCTCACAGTCAACCTCACTTTCTACTTTATTACTAGTACAATCTCCCAAATCATCACCCTTATAATTATCAGTAGTGTCCCAAAGCCATGACAACATCTTGTCTTCTTCAATATTGTTGTCCCATAACTCTTGCCCAGTTTGCACACCCCCATCCAAATCCCAATAATCCCACCCCAACAGAAACTTCTGTTCTTCTTCTCCTCCTCCTCCTCCATTCATATTGTATGAATTTGTTGAAGAATTACAAGAATACCATTCCCCATTAATTTCTCCTCCATTTGATGAGCTCAAATTAATCTCTAAATCTTCTTGATCACTCATTAACATTGCCATTTTGTTGCCCTCCTCCAATATGGGCCCACTGCCACTGCTAACTAAAGTTGGTAGCACCCCGTTTGGATCCATCTCCAATTCTTCTAATGATCCATCAATATTATTCACTACCATGTCATTAAAACATGATGAGTCCAAACAAATACCACCCATTATTTCCTTATCTTCTTCTTCATTAGAGTCCAAAAGCATGCTACCTACATTCATAGTCTCTTCCTCCATCGTTGGTGTAGCTGGCATTGGAACTATTCCATTACCATTTTCAAACTCATGAGTAGGAACACTACTTTCTTTAGCTTTTTCCAATAACTTTGGAACTAATGGAGGATCACAAATTGTGGTGGAAATATTGGAGGATTTGTTCTTCTTTTTCTTCATGGCGGGTCGACCCGGTCGGCCCTTGTTAGCAACAATATTATTGCCTGCGGGCTTGGGTAAATCAATAGCATCTGTTTGTTCTTGGTTGGAGCTCGGATCAACACTGTCGATTTTCTTGCTTAAATGGGAGTTCCAATAATTTTTAATTTCGTTGTCTGTTCTACCAGCTAAATGACTGGCAATTAAGGACCACCTACAAATGCACACACAAATTTAATTATCGATGTTCATGTGAAAACAAAGTATATACTAATGCATGCGTGGTACAAAACTAGCTACTAATAATATTTGTCCTTATAATTATTGGCAACTTTTTTAGATGGTACGGACATATATATATATCATAGTGAGATCAAACAGATCTTTTATATTTTACACACTCGTCTTTCACCCTTTTTAATTCTGACACACGATGACGGTTTGATTATATACAACCGTCGTCTATACTTTTAGCGACGGACAACATATAAGCGTCATTAAAGTATAGGCAACAGTTGTATGATAACTGAACCGGCCCGTCGAATCTAATAATAAAGAGGGGTAAAGAAGATAAAAGATAAGACTATCCTATTTCAATATATATGTATATAGATAGATAGATAGATAGATAGATAGATACCTGTTCCCCAAAGATGCATGCAACTTAATAATGGTTTCTTCCTCTTCAGAAGAAATATTGCCTCTCCTCAAGTCAGATTTCAAGTAGTTAATCCATCTCAGTCTACAACTCTTTCCACACCTCAGCAATCCTAATTCAAAACAATTAGTAATGTTCTTATGTTCATCAACATACATTAGTGTGTGTATATATATATATATATATATATATAAACATAACACAATATAAATGAATTATAAACATGCATGCAAAAAATTAAGAATGAAAGAAATGGGATCAATACTAAATAAATTAAAATACGTACCAGCATTCTTGGGTAATGATCTCCAAGAACCTTCACCATGAGCTTGAATGTATTTGGTCAAAATGTCATCTTCATTGGTTGTCCATCTCCCTCTTTTCAATCCCACTTTCTCACAACAAGGCGCTCTTCCCATTTCTCTCTCCTCCCTCTAGATCTCTTGGACAAACTTGAGCCAGATCACCCTTTATAGATGAAGGTGATGATTTATATATATATAATAAAGACAAAAACAAAAACAAATATTGAAATGTATTGTTTCTTTGTAAGATTGTAGCCAGTGAGCAACTAGCTATATCTAGTTGACTATAAGGATTAAGGAGTAAGACTGCATGCATTTGTATACATACGTATACTTATATATGTATATGTATACGTGTATTAATTTGTATTAATGTTACAAGTTGAGAAAGGTGGATTTTTGTAATTAATGAGGGGAAAGATCTAGATGTGGGTCTAATTACTGACGCACAAGTGTGTGTGGCGGTGGTTTGTGCCACGGTTGCTAAAAGGTAAGCCCATTGTCGTGGCTTCTCCACCGTCTAGAGCCTCCTCACAGGGCTTCCATCTCCCACGTTGATCCTTCAATATTCCCTTTACTCGTTAATCAATCAGACAACCTTTTTCTATTACTAATTAATTTTGTAAGTGTCCTTAACTAAATAAAAATTTATGCCCCTTTATATATATATATATATATATATATATATATATATATATATAATCTTTTGTTAAAGTTTGGTTCTTCTTCATTTTGTTTACGTAATCAAGTTTCATAAATTTTGACAATGTCATTAGGGATTTTATGAAGTCACACCAACAAATGCCTAATCTCTTAAAACAATCTTTTAAGAGCTCATTAGGGTCAAAATATAAATATATAAAATTGTAAAACATTCATGTTCAATTTTAATGTCCGTATAGAGTTTTTCCTCTTTTAATACAGGTAACATTTGACCTTTTTTTGGACCGTGCAATTTTGTGGGATCGAAGACATGTGCAGTTAATAGTTAGAAAACAAAGATTTTGACGAATTATAATTACTTAAATTTATCAATAAGATCATTGATATAAAATATAGAAAACTCCTTATATTAAACACTTTTCTAAAAAATATTTAACACTAATATTTGTATACGTAATTGACAATTAAAAAATAGACCTAAATATTTATAATACATATCATTTTCCAAAACCTAATGTAACTATAAAATTTAGAATTCTTCTATGTGAATATAAAAATTGAACTCACTTTAATTTTCATGTACATAGAGTTTTTCTAAATTTTATAAATTCATCAACAAATACTAGTCCTATTGATTTTTGAGTCTCTTTCTTATCCCTATTCAATTTCTAATCATCCAAAAGTATATAAAGGAAAATGATATTTCTATATTATTTTTAATATTTTTACACATATAACTTATATATTAAATAATAAAATTCAATATGTCAATTAATATATAGATTGTACGAGGAAAATATTAAAATATAATTTAAAAATATAATTTTCTTGTATAAAACCCAAAAAAGGTCGAGAATTTTTTAACTGTTTTACAAAAGAATTCAAAATCACAACTTTATGATATCCATCCATCTGCCCGGCTTCCCCTTGCGGATGTTCAGACGAAAAGTCAATTTTGTCCTCCTTATTTTTATACCACTCGGATCATAAATTAATGTATTGAAGTCACCCTTTTGTCCGACTAGGAAAGGAGCTCCTCCAAGCAATAAGGACGTGTCATACTTAAAATCAATCAAATTTTATTTGGACGTGCGTGCCTAATTTAATACTCTTTTCTAGGGGTGCAACATGTGCAGTTTAAAATACAAACATCACACGAGAACGTTTAGGTTTGATTTGACAAATTTAAAATTGTATATAAAATTATTTATAATTAGTGTATGAGTTTTTGAATTGTGCGGTACGATTTTGATTTCAAAATTAATTAAAATAACAAAATTTTATGTAATTTAAATTAACATTTAACATTACATAATATTAAATACCACTTTGATAACACACAACATTACTTATAATATTTTGTCTAAAAAAAAGTTAAATAGAAACAAACTCAAACCGTAAATTTGATTTTATATAATGTATGATGCAATTAATTTTATATAATGTAGGGTGTGACGCCCTCAAAATTGGTATACAACACCCATTCTGAGTCGCCAAATACATGGTACAAAAATAAGTACAACTTTATTAATACAATTATCGTACAAAATACGACAACACATAAGCTGTGAGTTTAAAAATAAATATTGTCTTTTAGACAATATCAACACTCAAATAAGTCCTCATTACAATTATTGATACACTATTTTACAAAATAGTGAGGACTACTAAAACGACATTCTAAAACCTTCATTCCATATCCTGACTAGTACTCGCTACATTCTCGCCTCCTGAGAAGAAAAATGGAATAAAAAGGAAAAGGGTGAGCTCAACTAGCCCAGTAAAGAATATTATGACTAAGATAATATAGAACAAATTATCATTAGTCCTCAACAGGGAAAAATCTGATAGAATATAATAGACAACAAGTTTCAGATCAATATTCGCAGCGGAAATAATAATTCATAGAAGAGTTACGTAGAGAATGAAATCTACTATTATCTATAAATTTAAAAGTCCATCTCAATATTTTATCCTCATAACATCAATTAATAAACATCTTGAATCAAATATTCATCTTTGCACTACGCGCCAAAAGATATTCAACAATTAATGTCATGTTCATCTCAACATCTCATACATCTTTGCACTACGGGCCAAAGATATTCATAAAAATTCAACCATCTTTGCACTACGGGCCAAAGATATTCATTATCATCATTTAGACCTAGGATGATGAAAAATATTTTAAAGAAAACGAATCCAAATGAAACAAAAGAATAAATATTAAGGAATCGTATTTTTAAATAGATTCCAAGTTCAAAAATACTTCATAAATAACCATAGTGGAGTAAAATTCAAGAATGATCAAAACATGGATACAATCAAAGCTAGTATCCATAATAGATGTTTTGGAACAAAAAATAAAAATTTAATTTTTCTGTGAATAGTCTTAGTATTAGATAGTGAATAGTCAGATATCGTGAATAATGTCGTATACGTGAATAGTAACCCCGACACTAAAAGACAAGAATTTCACAAGAAAAATCTTACCAATATTCCGGCATAATGATATTAAAAGAAATAATATCATTTATAAAAAAAATAACATCCCTTACCTCGAAAAGACAGTACTCTAGACTGGAATACTGGATATAGTGCTGAAGGAAACTTGCATCGTATAACAACACTCAAAGTATCAAAATACTCACAAGAATACGCTCGATAATATATAGAGAGAAAGAGAAGATTTCAGTTTCTGGTGTGATTTTCAATTATAACCTAAGCACCCTATTTATAGGAAATTGCTTAGAACACCAAAGTAGAAAATTTAATAAAATATTAATATAATTATATAAATTTCCTACGCACACCAAGAAAATTGAATTCAACATGTTTACCACTCATGTGGGGCCCTGTGACGCCCCCAAAATAGGTTTAATCCATCCAACCTATTCTGAGTCGCCAAATACATGGTACAGAAAATAACTACAACTTTATTACTACAATTGTCGTGCAAAATACAACAACACATATACTGTTGTGCCTCAAAAATAGGTATACATCACCTATTCTGAGTTGTCAATACATGGTATTAAAACAACTACAACTTTATTATTACAATCAGAAAAGCGTGAGTTTGAATACAAATATTATCTTCTGACAATATCTATACTCAAATAAATCCTCATCACATTTATTGATACATTATTTTACAAAAATGGTGAGGACTACTAAACAATTCTTTCTAAAACCTTCATTCCATACCTCCCACTTGCACTACTCGCTATATTCTCGCCTCCGAGAAGAAAAATGGAACAAAAAGGAAAAGGGTGAGCTCAACTAGCCCAAGAAAAGAATATTATGACTAAGATAATATACAACAAATTACCGTTAGTCTTCAACAAAGAAAAATCTAATAGAATACAATAGACAACAAATTTTAAATCAATATTCGCAAAATGAAATAATAATTCATTAGAAGAGTTAAGTAGAGAATGCAAACTACTATCTTCTATGTATGAATTTAAAAGTTCATCGCCTATCTTTTATCCCCGTAACATCAATCAATATACATCCGGAATCAAATATTCATCTTTGCACTACAGTGCCAAAAGATATTCATCATTAATCGTGTTCATCTAAACACTGCTCATCTTTGCACTACTACCAAAGATATTCTTCAGAATCATTCATCTTTGCACTACGGAGGCCAAAGATATTCAATAATATCATCATTTAAGACCGAGGATGATGAAAATATTTTTAAAGAAACGAATCCAAAGGTGAAACAAAATGACAAGGATTAAGGATTCGTACTTTGTTTTATTCACGCCCAAAAATACCTCCAAAAAAATAATCGCAGTGGTGTAAAATTCAAGAATGATCAAAACATGGATACAATCAAAGCTAGTATCCGAATAGATATTTTGGACGAAAAGAAAAATTTTCATTTTTCATGAATAAAGTCTCAAATTCGTGAATAGTGTCGTATATCGTGAATAGTCTCAGATATCGTGAATAAGAACTCTGACACCAAAAGTTCCAAATTTGATAAAAACTTCAGATCAATATTTCAACATAATGATATTGAAGAAATAATATCATTACGAAAAAAAATAATATCCCTTACCTCGAAAGATTAAGACTTCTAAATTTGGAATACCGGGATATAGTCTTTGAAGGAACTTACAATCGCCTAACAATACTCAAAGTATACTCAAAATACTCACAAGAATACGCTCGATAATATAGAGAGAAAAACTTCAGCTTTACGGTGTGATTTTCAATTCTAACCCAAGACCCTATTTATAGGAAATTGCTTAGAACACCAAAGCAGAAAATTTAATAAATTAATAATATAATTATATAAATTTCCTACGCATGCCTAGAATCTGATTTCAGCCATCAAACACATGCCACATTCTAGAAAAAGTAAGAAAAACATTTTTCTAATTTTAAATATTTTAAACTTCCAAAAATCAATTATTTCGGAGCTTCGGAACTTCAATAATTCATAATAAATAGCCCTTTCATCAGAAAATTCGAATCTCGCGAGTTTTTATAGGAAATTCAATTCTCTACAACTTTGCAGAAGAAAGTTTTTCCAAATTCCAAATAGAAATTAACCAAATCCACAAACTGGACGATTTTACGGTGCTATAATCAAATTTCAATAATAAATGGGGTCCAATTGAGCATGTTTAACATGTTTTAAATATTTATTGCAACAAAAATACTCTTCCTCCTCAGATACTCATATATCCCACATTCGTTGTAAAAATATCACCATTATTATATTATTAAAATATAATAATATATTTAAATGAATTATTTTATCGTAAAAAAGATAAAATTTTAATTTTCAACAATTGTCACATTAAAATTTTCTCCATCTATATCCACATAAAATTAATATTTTTCTCATCATATGAATCAATAATTAATTATTCATAAATAATATTACGTAATCACAATATCGACAACTGTGCGGTTCAGTGAAAGAGGGACTTTCCAATAAGAATTTCTCCCTTCTTGGCGCAATTAGGTGACCAAACCTCTCCTTAGATGTAACTTTCTAGACATTGCCAATAATGTTATCTAATAATATTATTCAGATAATATGAATTATTGCTTGATTATGAAAAATAATTGTGTAATGAAAATTATCAAACAACAAAGAATATAAAATATCAACGCAAAGAATTATTAATAAAATCTTTGAATAAATAATTATCGTAACCATTATTGAGTAGTGCCTTCTTACGTAAGAATCAATAATTGGTGCAATACCGGTGTCTTCTTGTGTTTTAACCAATTTAGTATTTTAACAAAGATTAATGGTAATAACTACACCGCTATTTTTAAACAACTTATATTTGTCGTTTTCTTCATCCAATCGCTCAGCATGGGGCCCACACATGGTCATTTTTGTGCGTATTTAATATTCTCGAAGCATTTAAATATTCCACGACCAAACGAATATTCCCTACAACAATGAATATTTTATAACCACTTGCTTATTTTGAAATATTTGCATATTTTACCCCTAACTATCCACATTAATCAAATCAACCCTTACTATTTCAAAATAATAAATAGAGAAAATTAAATTTCATTAATAATAAGTTGGGGTCTTACATATACTGTGAGTTTTAATACCAATTGTGACTAATGTCCCAACTATGGACAACACCTCACATTGATACATTACATAAAGGTACAAATCGATAACCTGCTTTAGAAATTAAAATCTTTTGGAAGTGCTCAAGAAACCTTCGTATATGGAGGAGGCCATGTATCTAAGTTATGATAGATATCATATGTCCGGAGAATTATCCTTGGTTGATTCAATAGACCCCAAAGAAAAACGAAGATTACTATCATGTTCCTTTCAATGGTGAGTCTTCTCTTGACATATAACTATCTCCACCGCTGCGATTGAACATTATGTTTCAACCAAACTCCAAGATCATATAGGTAGTGCTTTCGTAGATATACTCGCTAGAAGTGGATGTGCACAACCCTTTCTTATGATAACACGAGGTTGTATATCATTAGACATCTTGTATGACGAAAGGCAAAATACCCTTCCAAAGTCAGTTCACTCACCCCTATTCGCCCACCAAAATTAAATATCAAATGACGATACAATACGACACACTTATCTAAAGTTCTCAATAAAATTATTTTCATACTATTTAGGGAGAACCTCAAATTATAGACCACCGCTTCTATTCCCCTATTATCCTCGTTCAATTCAAAATTACACTCTTATTACTTGTAGTGCAAAAAGATGAATTGTTGTTGAATATCTTTGGCCCGTAGTCTGAAAGATGACCGTTGTTAAATATCTCTGGCGTGTAGTGCAAAGATGACCTGTTGTTGAATATCTTTGGCCCGTAGTGCAAAGATGATCTGTTGTTAAATATCTTTGGCATGTAGTGCAAAGATGAACTGTTAATGAATATCTTTGACCCGCAGTGCAAAAATGAACTTATTAGTATGATTATGAATGTAAAGCGTGATTTGGTATAACCATGATCTTTGATGTTTCGTAAAGACATGTGATGAAAAATATCTTCGCCTTGGATGAAAAGAGAAAATTAGAACTACAATTATGATTATGAGTTTATTCGCATGATTTGTGAATGTGATCTCATTGATTAATGTTACAGGGTTAAAGCATGGTGGACATTTAACATGGAGAAGATAATAGACTTTATGGTCTATTTGACTCTTCTAATGGATTGCTCGTTCCGCTACAACTATGGTTGAAAAGTTTTATCATCTACCATATGTTTTAAATCTCTGATTTATTACGGATGAAGGATATTGATAATTTAATTATCTTTAGTCATAATATTCTTTACTGAGCTAGTTGTGCTCACCCTTTTGCTTCAAAATTCCTTTCAGTTAATAAGAGTGTAGCTGGGTCGAGCGGGGATAACAAAGAAATAGTGTGATACTCCGAGACTGTCGAAGTTTCTCAATACATTATAAAACGTCATGACATGCAATATATAATTGTATTGAGGACCTAAGATGTGTGTGTCGTATTTTATACATCACTTAATAATTGATTTTGGTGAACAACAATAGTGTAAGACCTCAACTTTTTATAAATAAAATTGAATTTTCTATATTCATTATTTTGAAATAATAAGGAGTTAATTTGATATAATACTTTGGTTATGGGTAAAATATGCAAATTTTATAAAATAAGCAAGTGGTTATAAAATATTCATTTTTATCGGGGAATATTCGTTTGGTCGTGGAATATTCTTGTTGTTGGAGAATATTCGTATGACAGCGCAGCCATTCGTGGGCCTCATAACAGAATAACTGTCGGATGAAGAAAATGACAAGTTTGAGTTTTTATAAATAATAACAGTAGTTATTACTGAATTAACACCGTTGGATTACCCGATGGTTAAAATATAATAATCGTGGGTTGCATAAAGAATACACTAAGATTATTACAAAGATTTTTGAATTATTGATTCTTACGTAAGAAGACACTACTCAATAATTGTTACACAGAATTATTTATTCAATATTTTATTTTATTGATTCAATAATTCTTTGCGATATTTATATTATTGTTGTTTCAATAATTGTCAACGCATACAATTTTTTCCATTATCGGATCAATAATTCATATTATTTGAATAATATTATTAGATAGCATTATTGGCAATGTCTAGAAAGTTCTGTCAAGGAGAGGTTTGGTCACCTAATCAAGGCTACAAGAAGGAGAAATCCTTATCTGAAAGCCCTTCTTTCCGGGAACTACTTGGTTGTCATAATTGTGATTCCGTAATATTATTTTTGAATAATTAATTATTGATTATATGATAAAAAATATTTATTTTATGTGGATATAAATGAAGGATATATTTATTTAATGTGAATAAAAATGGAAGAATTTTTAGAAAAGTGACAATTGTTGAAAATTGATATTTTATTTTTCCGATAAAATAAGTCATTCAAATATATTATTATATTACATTATAAATGTATAATGTGATAATATAATCATGGTGATATTTTTACACTAAATTCACGTATATATGAATAAAATAGGGTGGAAGAGAGAAAAATGGAATTATGAATTCTTTTTAATAATTATAAATGTTTTAATATATATATATATATATATATATATATATATATATATATATATATATATATATAAACATGTGGTGGGTGGAGTTGTACTTTTTGGAAGGTTTTGAAAATTCAAAGGGAATGTTGCAGAGAAGAAAAAAAAAAAAAAAAGCCTCCGCATGTATTTTGAAAGTGTGAAAAAATCATCCGTATGTAGATTTCGGTTATTTTCTGTTTAGAATTTAGAAAAATTTTCTTCTACAAAATTGTAGAGAATTTAATTTCCTATGGAGTGAACATAAAATTCGTATTTTTCTGATAAAAGGGTCATTTATTGTGAATTAAATAGAGTGAAGATAATCAAATTGAATTATTTTTCAAATTGAATTTGAATTCTTTTATTTTAAAAACATGTGATAAAGGTAGAGTGGGCAAGTTGGACTTATGAGCATTGAGGTGTGCTGCAAGCTTTCAAAGTAATCACCCGTATGTAATTTTGTCAAAAATGTTGGGCTGGTAAGTCCCTATAAATAGGATGCTTAGTTGGAATTAAAAATCACACCAGAAACAAGTTTTCTCTCTTTATATTATCGAGCGTATTATTGTGAGTATTTCTCTTGAGTATAAGAATACTTTGAGCGTAGTTTTTCTGCAAGATTTTTTTAGAATAATATCCGATATTCTAGACAAATCCGGTTTCTACTAAGGTAAAGGATATTATTTTATTGCTTCTATAATTCCTGAAATAATCGTTTCATCTAATATCCTTTCATAGAAATATTGGTCTGAACTTTTTAATCAAATGTGGAACTTTTCATCACGGTGCATCGTTTCACGATTCATCGCTCACATGTCTCGCTCACTTGCCATTCTTTGTTCACGCATCGTTTACAAAAGAAAAAAATATTATTTTTTTCCCTTTCAAGTTATCTGTTGTGACCCTTATTCTTGAAATTGAATCCATGTTTTGATCTTCACTATAGTTTATTATGGAGCATTTTTGAACTTAGTTCATCTAAAGTACGGATCCCTAATCTTTGTTCTTCTATCTCACTGGATTCGTTCTCTAAAATATTTTTTATCATCCTCAGTCCTTAATGGTGATAATTGATGAATATCTTTGGCCTATAGTGCAAAGATGAATGATTACCTGATGAATATCTTTGGCCCGTAGTGCAAAGATGAACAGGTGTTGAGATAAACATGACTAACTGGTGATACAAATGAATATCTTTTGCCCGTAGTGCAAAGATGAATATTTGATGCAAGATGTATACTGATTAATGTTACAGGGATAAAATATTGATGATGGACTTTTAAATTCATAGATGATAGTAGATTTCATTCTCATCTTTAACTCTTCTCATTGAATTGTTATTTTCATGCTAAATATTGATCTAAAACTTGTTGTCCATTATATTTTATCTGATTTGTTGAAGGTTAACGATAATTTGTTATTCATTATCTTAGTCATAATATTCTTTACTGGACTAGTTGAGCTCACCCTTTTTCTTTTTGTTCTATTTTTCTTCTCAGGAGGTAAAAATGTAGCAGGAACCTGTCGGGGTAAAGAGTGATGGTCCTTGACAGTCGTTTTAGTAGTCCTCACTATTTTTGTAAAATAGTGTATCAATAAATATAATGAGGACTTATTTGAGTGTAGATATTGTCTAGAAGACAATATTTGTATTTAAACTCACAGCATGTGTGTTGTCGTATTTTGCACGACAATTCTAATAATAAAAGTTGTAGTTATTTCTGTACCATGTATTTGGCGACTCAGAATGGGTGATGTATACTTATTTTGGGGGCGTCACAAATAGGGTGATGAGAACCCGACCTTGAAAGCGTCAAAAGTGCACCGCGTTATAATGAAGAGAATAGAAATCTTCTCGTGTTCCTTTGGAGACTTAAAATATTTGCTGCTGTACTTTATATGGCATGTAATAATTTGAATATGAATATTGTCGTATTATATACGTTACAATATTTGTATTGAAACTCACAGTATATATGTCGTTGTATTTTGCACGACAGCAGTAGTAATAAAGTTGTAGTTGTTTTTTCAGTACCATGTATTTGGCGACTCGAATAGGTTGGATGGAATGGACCTATTTTGGGGCGTCATGATTGGTATCGAGCTTAGGATATGATCTCTGGCGGAGATCCGGATTAAAACTAGGAGGAGAGACGAGTAATATCCTTCGCTAGTGTGTCCTACCTAAGTGAATTTTCTTACTTCAATTGACAAATTGTGATATGTCAATTAACCTTTGTTTTGAAGCTGTATTCTAGAATGATATTTGAAATAGAGGAGATGAGAAATGAAGAAATCATGATGACAAGGAAGATGGAATTTGAAATGAAAGCAAGTTATTCTCAACTCTTTGAAATACCAGGTACGTAAATTTTGAGGACGAAATTTCATAAGGAGGGGAGATTGTAAGACCCCGAATTTTATGAAATAAAAGTATTCAATTTTTCTTATAATTATTATTCAGTAAATGGTTAAATTGATAAAAGTTTAAAGTTAAAGGTGATATATATATAAAATTTTAAAATATACAAAGTGGTTATAAAATACTCATTGTTGTTTGGGAATATTCGTTTGGTCGTGGAATATTCTTGTTGTCGGGAATATTCGTATGCAATGGCCAAGTAGCCTATTCGTGGGCCCCAAAATGAATAACTGTCGGATGAAGAAAATGACAAGTTTGAGTTTTATAAATAACGATGTAGTTATTACTGAATTAACAATTTGTTGGAATACTTCGGTGGTTAAAATACGATGTCTACGCATGGTTGCATAAGTAACACACTAGTATTGCCAAAAGATTTTTTGAATTATTGATTCTTCGCGTAAAAAGCACTACTCAATAATTGTTACGGTAATTATCGCTCAATATTTTATTTTATTGATTCAATAATTGCTTACGTTGATATTTTATATTATTGTTGTTTCAATAATTTTCACCGCATGATATTTTCCATTATCGGATCAATAATTCATATTATTTGAATAATATTATTAGATAGCATTATTGGCAATGTCTAGAAAGTTACATCAAGGAGAGGTTTGGTCACCTAATTGCATGCTGCTAGTAAGATAAATCCTTATCAAAAGCCCCTCTTTTACGGGAACCACCGTTTTTGTCATAATCAGGATTCATAATATTATTTGTGAATAATTAATTATTGATTTATATGATAAGGAAATATTTATTTGATGCAGACTGCATGGTATGCCAATATCCATAGTTTCTGATCGTGACCCAAGATTCACTTCACGATTTTGGGTTAGTTTGTAAAAAGCTATGGGTACGGATTTACGATTTAGTTCGGCATATCGTCCTCAGATGGACGAACAATCAGAGAGGACTATTCAAACTCTAGAAGATTTATTAAGACTCCGTGTCCTTGACTTTAAGGGAAGTTGGGATAATTTCTTACCATTTAAGGCGTTATATGGAAGAAAGTGTTGTTCTCCAGTATGCTGGGATGAGGTGGGTGAAGCAACGATGTTGGGACCAGAGTTGGTACGTATGACTACGGAAAAGATTCAAACGATCCGGCAACGTATAAAAACCTCACAAGATCGACAAAAGTGTTATGCTGTACTTCATAGAAAGGATATGGAATTCGATATTGGAGATCATGTGTTGTTACGTGTTGCTCCATGGAAAGGAGTTACGAGATTAGAAAGAGAGGAAAGCTCAATCCTCGATTCATTGGCCCATTTTTAATCTTCGATTGAGTAGGAACTGTGGCCTATAGACTCGCTTTACCGCTTGGTTGGTGAAGAAATGTGCTAAAATTCTAATTCAAATGTGGTGGGTGGCAATAGTAGCAGGTAAAGCCATTAGGTAGCAGGTCAAGTCTGCTTCGGCGTGCTAACATTTTCCTATAAATAGAGGGCTAAGTTAGAATTGAAAATCACACCAAAAACATAAGTTTTCTCTCTTTCTCTCTCTATATTATCGAGCGTATTTTGTGAATTTTTAGATACTTTGAGAGTTGCTATTCGATTGTAAGGTTCCTTCTTGCTTTTTACATTCGCCGTAAGTCTTCGCTTTTTTGAGGTAGGGGATTTTAAGGGTTATTATGTTTTTTCAGTTTCGTAATTTTTTCGACCCTCAAAAATTCTAGAAAAATTTGAAGTGATAATTTGATGAGTTTTCTTGATTGTGTCCAAAAATGGCGATTTTTGGATTTATGGATTAGGATTTATGGATTTTATGAGAATAGACTATTTTAAAAGTAAACCCTTATAACTCCTTGTGGTTAACTCCAAAATTGGTGAAATTTTTATTGGGAGTACAAATATATAACATCAGTATATTCTGTAATTTTTGGAATTTTTGGACAAAAGTACAATTTATGATAAATGTCTAAATATTCGGCAGTTTTGGCCATGTGAAAAATAGTAATTGAATTTTAAAAATTCCGAGAAAAATATATGTTCAATATGGGACTATATTATGCTAAATCCCATAAAAAAAATATTTTTGAAACTGATTTGGTATTTTTCATGAAAATAGAGTAGTTATGAGTAAATGAATTAAATATGTTATATGAAGTAACAAAATTAGAAAATAGGATTTTATGGCTTGGGAATCCTATATAAGGTATATGCAGATTTTTGATGAGGGTTTTGGTTATTAGTGATGAAATTTTATAATTTTGGCATTTTAGGATGATTAAATGCATTAATTGGTAAAGTGTAAATAATTAAAATAAATTATTAATAAGTTTAAGAAATGATTAAAATATTGTGGTAATATTAATAATATTAGATTATGAGATTATTAAGTGATTTATAACATTTGGATTAAGGTGTTATGAAATCATTGATTTATGAATCTTACTCTAGAAATTAAATGCAATTGTTGATTATATTATTTTTATTGTCATATATAACATTTTTATAATCCTAGTAAAGAAATTTCTCTTTGACATAAGTATATAGATGGGTAGATTATTGGTATGATTGTGACTATGGGTTCTCTTTGGCCAGTAGTGCAAAGTTGAATCGTTGACTGGTATAATCATGACCATTGAATTTACAATTGAATATTTTTAGCTTAAGTGCAAAGGTGAATTGATCAACATGGTTATAATTATTGTTTATATAAATTCTGAAATGATTATGTATTTCTTTGAGATATTAATATCTTTGGCCTGTAGTGCAAAGATGAATTTTTGTTGAATATCTTTGGCCCGTAGTGCAAAGATGACCTGTTGTTAAATATCTTTGGCGTGTCGTGCAAAGATGACCTGTTGTTGAATATCTTTGGCCCGTAGTGAAAAGATGACTTGTTGTTAAATATCTTTGGCATGTAGTGCAAAGATGAACTGTTAATGAATATATTTGGTCCGTAGTGCAAAGATGAACTTATTAGTATGATTATGAAAAGGAACTGTGATTTGGTATAACCATGATCTTTGATGTTTCAGGTAAAGACATGTGATGAAAAATATCTTCGTCTTGGATGAGAAGAGAAAATTAGAACTACAATTATAATTATGAGTTATTCACATGACTGTGAATAGGATCTGTTGATTAATGTTACAGGGTTAAAGCATTGTTAGTGGACTTTTAACATGGAGAAGATAATGGACTTTATGGTCTATTTGACTCTTCTAATGGATTGCTCGTTCCGCTGTAACTATGGTTAAAAAGTTTTATCATCTACCATATGTTCTAAATCTTTGATTTATTACTGATGAAGGTTATTGATAATTTAATTATCTTTAGTCATAATATTATTTACTAAGCTAGTTGTGCTCACTCTTTTGCTTCACAATTCCTTTCAGGTAATAATTGTGTAGCTAGGTCGAGCGGGGATAACAAGGAAATAGTGTGATGCTCCGAGACTGTCGAAGTTTCTCAATACATTATAAAACGGCATGACATGCAATATATAATTGTATTGAGGACCTAAGATATGTGTGTCGTATTTTATACGTCACTTAATAATTGATTTTGGTGAACAATAATAGGGTGATGAGAACCCGACCTTGAAAGCGTCAAAAGTGCACCGCGTTATAATGAAGAGAACATAAATCTTTTCGTGTTCCTTTGGAGACTTGAAATATTTTTTGCTGTACTTTATATGGCATGTAATAATTTGAGTATGAATATTGTCGTATTATATATGTTACAATATTTGTATTGAAACTCACAGTATATATGTCGTTGTATTTTGCACGACAGTTGTAGTAATAAAGTTGTAGTTATTTTTTGTACCATGTATTTGACGACTCAGAATAGGTTGGATGGAATGGACCTATTTTGGGGGTGTCATATATCTTCTCCATGTTAAAAGTCCACCAACAATGCTTTAATTCCTGTAACATCAATTAACAGTTCCTGTCCACAATCATGTGAATAACCCATAACCATAATTGTGGTTCTAAATTCCTCTTCTCATTTAGGACGAAGATAATTTACATCACCTGTCATTACTTGAAACATCAAAGATCAGGTTATACACTACAAGAAAACAGGTCATTGGCGACGACGTCATTAGCGACGCCAGTATCCCCATCGCCAATAATATCATTCTCGACGGCATAGCCGTCGCCAATGGTCCCCGTCGAGAATGACCCTTCCCGGGCCTAAATTTGGTGAGAATTTTTTGGTGGGCGTGGGAAAAGGTCATAAGCGACGACGCTTTTTGCGTTGGTAGTGAGGCCCGTCGAAGAATGGGTTAATATTTACATTCTTGACTTAATTTTTCCCCATTTCGCTATTATTTTTCTCCTTCTTCTTCCTCGCTGGTCATGCTTTTTCTTCCTTCCCGTCGCCCATTGGCCTTTTCTTCTTAGTCGCCGTCCTCTCTCTGCAAATAAGCCTCGTCGTCCCTCTTTGTCTTTCTCGACTGAGCAAGGTAATGTCTTCCCAATTTTAATTTTCCCCCAAATATAACCTAATAATCCCTCAAACGTTGCCCACTGATCAGTTTTTTTTGTTGTTGTTCGTTCACTGAATTTTATGCATATTGCTTCTAGTGTTTTGATTTGGTGTTTGGGATTAATTTGCCACGAAATTCATAGACTACAGTTAATAGCCAGATTTTGGATTGCTAGATTTTCCTGTTACTGAGCTAGTAACTGTTTGCTTTGTGAGAATAGAAAGAAAATATAATAAAATAAAGCTTTCTTACATCATATCCACCATCCTTTACTGTGTAGATGAAGAATGGAAAGTGCTTAAAGTTGTTTTGTTTGAGCTAAATCATATTAAAGTTAGACATTTATTTCTTCATGCTTACTCACTTTTGTAATGTGCTTTATGGTGTTTTATATTTTTATAATGTCTCACAATCTATCAGTTTTTTGTTATTGATCACTTCTTAATCTTATTAGATTGGGATAAGTCAACTAACGTGACCCATATAAAGGTATATCTGTTCGAAAAAGTGACATAATTTGTTCTACTAATTGAACGAAAGCATATAACTTAATTGTGTGGATGAAAATATCTTAAAATTGGGTCGCATCTTTGTCACATAAACTTAATTGTGCTTAAACTTTTGTAGACAAATGGTAAATAGTGTGACAACTTCAGTAAATCCAAATCTCTAACTCTATGGTTAGAACTCGGGAAAGGTGAGCGAAAAGAGAAGAAAAGAATTTATGTGAAGTAATATACAATTGATGAGGTGATATCTCTTTATATGTAAACCAATGCATCTCTTATGTTTTATAGTTTAATATAAAGGAAATAATAGTTACTGAACTGCTTTTTACTTGTTAAATATAAAAGTCAATAGTTATAGAAAGGGAAAAATAGTATCATATAACTATAATTGATGTTCGCTTCATATTCCTCCTATATTGACCTCATAGTAAGCATGACTACTTGTTTGAAAAATATAAAAATTACGGGACAAAAGATAACTGTATTTAGGTATGTTTTACCAAATGATGATTCATTATTAGTATCAGTTTCAGATTAAGATCCTTTATAAGCAAATATATTCAGTGTTTGACGCATCATGCATAATCTCTACATTCCTTGGTCAACTTTCTATTGTAGTGGCTACATGATCACAAAAGGTAACATCTATAGATGTTTCCTTTGGTTCTTTTATTTTCAATATTGTAAATGTGTATTAGTTGTTTTTTTTGGTAAGTTAAAAGTTAAAACTTCAGAAAATAGATTTGTTTCATTGATGGTGAACTCAGTCTGTGATAATAGTTTGTGACCTGATAAAAAGCTAGTATTCTTTTTGTTATACAAAAATAATCCATACTTTGACATGTGCATATTTTCATATAGTTTAGGAAGCTTAGAAACCCGTTTGAGATTCACTTAGTAAAAATGAATCTCAAATAGTCCCCGTTTTGGGACTGTTCTTGTATGTTTTGATCTCACTTAGGTCGGTATTAACGACTTGAGCACATTGTATATTTCGATCTCATAAGCTTGCATATACATTAACTTGGAGACTTGATTGTGTTTGTCTAACTTTCCATATATATACAGACAGTTGTCCAAGATGTTTGTGAAAGTATTATGCATACAAGCCAATCATGTATGATGATAAAGCATATACTGTGTAATCAATATTATTTATTTATTAATAAAAGAATTATTTATTAAAGGCATTTATTATCTACATGGTGCTGTTTTAATAATATGTGATAAACCCATAGTTTTAAGCAATGCTTTTAGAATCATGATGAGATCATGCTAATGAGATCTAAATTCTTAGATAACTTAAAACTAAAATGTTCCCAATCAATGGATTACTAAAAGGGATTAATGAATCCTGGATAGATTGGTACGTCGTTATTTGCTCATTGGATAAGGATGATTGATCTTATGATCATTTGTGTGGAGACACTAAAGCAAGTATGTAGTGCTTATTAGAGAATAAGTTCAATTTGAGCATTGACTCGCTTTAAGGAATACCTAATGGAGTTTTACTTACACATCGATAGGAATTCTGTAGTGATATAGTAATCTGAAATGATCCTTAGACTTAAGATCATCATAGTATCTTATATATAATGAATTACACTTTGACTTATTCCTTAAGACTCTTAGAGTATATCAAAGGGTATGCTTGGGTGTAATAAGTTATATATGAAGATAATGAATGACCAATAAAGAATCTACCACTTAGTAAAAAGGAGAAATGTCTATGTGATTCGATAAATGACAACCCGAATCCTTGGTTGAAGGTGGAATGAAATTAGAAAGTAGTTTCTAATTTGCATTCATTAGAGTTAATGCATTTAGAATCGAAATACATATAATTAAATAAAATAAGACGTGTGATAATTCCATATGTCTTATATTTAATTGGGACATTGTAGATGGTGGAAGGATTGAATTGTGCAGTAACTATTTACTCAAAGGTTCTTTTATGATTAATGTTGAAATCTATATTATCCGGAAAGTCGTTGATCATTGAGGGCTTATCCCTATTGTAGAATAAATATTATTTATTTAAATAAATTATTTGTTTAATTTATTTATTTAAATGAGATTAAATTGTTCTAATTGATTTACTCACAACCGGTTTAATATGGAGAACCTAAAGGGTCACACCATAAAAGTAAGAATAATTATTTAAGAAGTTAATGGCATAATTGTAATAATATATTAAGTATATTTAATTTAATCTATGGTGATAGAATAAATTAAATAGCTTAATATTTATTATTTAATATTTTAGAAATATTAAATATAAATTAATAAGAGGAGTCTTATTAATATTATTACAATTATTATTATTTTAATTTCTAAAAGGTTTAGGAATTAATTTAATATAAGTACTTCTCATTTATTCCTAATTGGATTAGGAAGGAAAATTAGTTAAAGGAGTTTAATTAATTACCCCTAATAGGATTAGGGAGCCCATTTAATTAAAAGAGTTTAATTAAATAAATAATACCTTATTTTAATTAAAATAGGGTTACACGATATCTTTATAAGAGAAGTCTTATATCGGATATCCGATATAATAATTCCTGTGAGTTGAAGAAAGACGCCTCTTTTTTCTATCTGAGATAAGAAAAACTAGGGTTTGAGCCAATATCCCTTCTTCTTGAAAATTCTTCTTCCTTGGTGGATCACCTCTAGAGGCCATACATTTGGGTGGCTTACATTGATCGAAAGGAAGGAATCAACCTTAGATTGAGGAGATCACGGAGAAGTAGGAGGTGAACTCGTGCACTGAGGAAGCTCGTTTATATAAGGGTATGATTTCATAATTTCTTATTCTTCGTTTAATTAATAATATGCATAAAGAATGATCCGGGTAATTGGTTTGTGAAATTTTTTTTAAACTCTGATTTTATCATGCTTCCGCTAATTTTTCAATTTGATTGCTACTTTGATTTTCACAAAACCTTTCAGTGGTATCAGAGCCAGGTTTATGCGAATTATTAATTATTTTGATTACATATATGTATGGGTATGTATTTAGAATAATTTATTGTATAAAATTATTATTTTATAAAAAAATTAATTAGAAAAGTTTTTCGTAAAAACGCTTTTGATTCTAGCGTCTCAATTATTTTTTTTTTCGTCTTTAACTGTGTCTACAAGACCTACTTCAGTAATATTGATTCTTTTGGTTCTGCATGGCGGCGTGGTTGTTTTGTTTCTCCAAAAGCATATCCTGTTGCATGTTATATATATTTTAAATATATATAAAAATTTGATAGTTTAGTTAAAAAAAAAAAAAAAAATCTTGGGTCACGTGAATCAATTATCATGTACTACAGTATGATTAACTTAATAATATATATATTATTAAGGTATATTTTTTTCTTAATAATTTTATAATTAAAATAAAGAGTTTATTTTAATCTTGAAATTGGATTTCATGCAACATAAAATTGCCCATTAAATGATACTCATATATATATAGAATGATTTTATTTATTGATACATATGATGATATGTATGATAATAAATTGGATTGATTATGGACAATTGACCAATGTGATTGGATTTATTTTGGTTGGATGTTTGAATGAATGAGTTTTATTAAATGGGGTCTGCGTACCTCGTCTTTTCTGGTTTTCTTCTTGATGTAAATTATATCTGTGAGACCCCAGATTTTATCAATAAAGATTTAAATTTTGTCGAAATAATTTTTAATATTATGGTGTGAATTTGAGATAAATATTATAGTTGTGGGTAGTATTTATAAATTTGCAAAGTATGCAAGTGGTTATATTATATTCGATTGGTCAGGGAATATTCGGTTTAGCGAGGGAATATTCGTATAACTACTCAATCATTGGTGGACCCTAATAATGTAATTATTGTCGGATTGAGAAAACGACAAAAATATTTTATTGAAATAACGGCGGAAGTTTTACCGTAGTTCTTTGTTGAACTACTCTAGTAGTAAAAAAGTGCGATGTCGTGTGGTTGCATAATAGCAAGATTACGGTATTGATTATTGATGCTTATGTGAGAAGTCACTCGGTTTGATTCCATTATTGTCGATTAATAATATGAATTATTATAGCGATAATGACGTTTTGTTTTATTCGTATTATTAACGTAATAAAAGCGAAACATCTTTTATATAAAATAGAATACTTTATTAAAGTTATTCATAAATAGAATATATTATATTTTATTATGCATAGTGTTGCGTAGTGTTTTTGCATAGTATTTTGCATAGTATTGCATAGTGTTTGCATAGTAAAATGTTTTTATATAAATAGAATATATTATATTTTATTTAAAAGATTTTTCTTTAAATATGGACCGTCGATTAAAGTAAATCAATCTGGACCGTTCATGGATTAATTCTTATGCATTCCATTTTCCTATAAATAGAAGCTCATTCCTTCATTATTTTCTTACAATTCATTGAAACTCTAGAGAGAAATTATAGAGAGAAACTATAGAGAGAAAATTATAGAAAGAAGAAGAGTATTCTTTACTTCACTACTTCTATATTCGGTTCTTTACTGTAGGGGTGTTATTCTTTCTTCTTGAAGAGAACTTCATTATTCCATTCACTATTATTCTGTTGGAATAACTTTTGTAAAAGTGGCGTACCTATACATAACTTTTGTGTACGCGGCATACCCTATACTTGGTGAAATCCTTATGTTATTCCATTGCTTATTATTACATTGGAATAACTTTTGTATCTGTGATTTACCTATACTTGGTGACATTCTTCTATTATACATTGGAACATCACATGCATGTGTTTTACACCGGACTGGTTCTGCTTTTTTTATTATTACTTGGAACATCTTGTGCATGTGTTTTACAGGACACGGTTCCGCTTTTATCATTCTCATTGGAATATCCTCATTCATGTGTTTTACACCGGATCCGGTTCCATCTTTATTATTCTGTTGGAACATCCCGTCGGTGTGAATTTCACGACACAGTTCCGTTATTATTATTACATTTGGAATAACTTTGTCTATCTGCAATCGCATGTATGGTGATTTCTTTTGTTATTCCATTCTTTATTATACCCAGTTGGTTAAAACTTTGACTTCTATACTCCATGAAATTAGTAGAATATCCTTGATATTTGCGTTTCATCCAGTATCTTTTCATGGAAATATTCTTCTGATCATTCTTGAATTTTACTCTGAAGCAGTATTATTATGTTGACAATTTGGGCGTTAATAATTCATGGATTAAATAATTCTTGAACTTGTTTTATTGAATTACTATGTCATTGTCATCATCCTCATGTTATATTATGTTATCTTTGGCTTACGTGCATAGATGAACTTAGTATGATTATGACCATGGATCATTCGGTATAATCATGACTTGATATAAATGATGTGACAAAAGTCCTCAGTGGCCTGTAATGCGATGATGGATAGTTTTGGTATGATTATGACCGGGGGTGATTCGGTATAGTCATGACCATTGATAATTTGATGAAAATCCTTGGCCGTGGTAGATGCGGGATGATTAGATGTGGTGGTTTATTTATTAAAGTGAGTCTCAAATGATAAAAATTGATGAAAACCTTTTAAAACCTAAAAGATAGTAAACTTTATTCTCTCTTGACTCTTTTAATGGATTCTTTATTCACCGCAGCTTAAACCGGTTGTCTATTGTATTTTATCGGTTTAACACCATTGAAGGCTAATGATAATTTATTCGCATTATCTTAGTCCTAATATTTCTTCTTTGGCTAGTTGAGCTCACCTTTTTCTTTCACCGTTCTTCTCTTGAAAATGAGAACCTAGGCTGGGACGAGTCGGGGAGCAAGTAATGGTCCGAGAGGATAGCATTAGTAGTCCTCACTATTACGTGAAATAGTGTGATAATAGTTGTAATGAAGACTCCTTTTGAGTTTGTATAATATCTAGTAGACAATATTTGTATTCCAACTCACGCTTTATGTCAGTATTGTACAGCTTATGCTAGGTTAGTAAGTTGTATTTGAATTTATGTACCATGTAAGTGGCGACCCAAGATGGGTGGCGATACCTAATTTTGGGCGCCACAATATCTCTTCTATGTACTTCCCTCGATCACTGGCGATCAAGGTTTCTATTTAAATTAAATAGTTTATGTAATAGGACTAGTTAGAATTTTTCAAGAACCAAGATCAAGGAGCAAGGAGCTTAAAAGACCCGTTTGTAATGGAGCAGTGTTTAAATGTAATAGTTATATTTAAATGTTTATTCTTTGCACCTCTAGGGTTTGACCTTTTGGTTCACTTGGTGGCTCTAGTGAACCAAACTAGAATAAAAGTCCATAATCAATCCGGGTAGAATATATAGTATTCTATATGTGCATGCTATTATTATATATATTATATATTATGCAAACATGCTTCGCATGTTTAATAATATGACACGTATTTTATATATATATTTGCATGCTATGTAAACAAGATGATAGACAAATAATATCAAATCCTCAAAGTTTTTTTTATATTAAGTCTTAAGCGTTCAAAGATATTTAGAATATCGAACGTCGCTTTCTAACATGATAAAATTAATAGAGTATTAAATATTTAATATGAGTTTGTTGTGTCACCACAAGGCAAGTATTAAGTATTTAAGATGTTAATTTATCATATTTGATGCTTATAAAGAAAATTGAACAATATTGTTTTGTTGTGTCACCACAAGGGCGATATTTTTCTTTTTTTGAATATATGGAAGTGCTTGAGTTGGACTTAACTTAGATAATTTTGATTCGGATGTGCCACCACTTGATCAAAATAATCTAAGAGGCAAAACATAAGGAGTTACATGATGATGTAATTGACAAGGAGTTGTCTACCTATTTATTTATATATAGTTTGTTGTGTCACCACAAGGCTATATATATTTGAAATGGGATCCTTATTCTCACTAAAGAAAAACTTTAATTAGATTTTGCTTAAACTATATAAATGAGGGTAATATAGTTTGAAGAAAATAGTGGGAGATACCAATATAAAATAAGACCTAATTTATTTTGGTAATTAATTAAATGAATGTTTGCTAAAATATTGTCTTTTTACATGCGAAATTTTGAAAATGTCACATTCACTAATTTCATCACAGTAAGCATACTTGATGCTAACAAACCGAATTTGAATCAACTACACCTGATTGGTTAAGGAATTTGAGAATTGTTCTCACTTTGAAAAAATTTCTTATGTCCTAAATTCGCCAGCATTCTTCAAAAAGTTGCGAGAGACACTTTCGAGGAAGAGATTGCTACTTTTAAATCGTGGCAAGATGATGCATCTGTGGCTCGATGCATCATGCTCGCATCCATGAGTAACGAGCTTGAGCGTCAAAGATGAAAATATGGATGCTCCTACTTGCTTCTTGCACCTTCGAGAGTTGTATGGTGAAAGCAAAGTAGGACAAGATATGAAATATCTAAGGAGCTCTTCCGATCTCGGATGACCGAGGGCACTCTTCATTGAGACTCATGTCCTAAAGATGATCAATCTGATTGAACGTCTTGACAACTTGGGTTCGTCGTGGATGGGGAATTGAGTCAAGATTTAGTCTTGCGCCACTCCCGCACACCTTCTCACAATTTGTTGTGAATTTTCACATGAATAAATTGGATGTCGACTTGCAATTACTTAACATGTTGAAAAGCTAACAAGGTCACTTCCCATCCAAGAAGAACCATGTCTTCTCGGTGGATGATTCTTCCAAGAAAAGGAAGAGGCCCAAGGTATCTTTTGAAAGAAAAAAATCCAAGAAGGCTAAAGGAAAGGCGAAAGTGAAGGATCAAAAAGAAACTCGATCCACCAATTGAAGAAAGGAATTTGCTTCCATTGCAATAAGTAAAGTCACCGGAAGAGGAACTGCAAGGATTATCTTGTAGAATAAAAGCGTAAGAAGCTTAGAGAGCTTCAATCCTAATTAAGGTTTGTTTATGATTGAAATTAATTTTTCCGAAAGTCAATCTTCTACTGGGTATTGGATACCGGATGTGGTTCTCACATATGTAATAATATCAGGGGACCGGTCGAAGTAGAAAGTTGAAAGCAAGGATGAGGTCGTCCTACGAGTGGAAAATGGAGCAAAGGTTCACGCATTAGGCTGTAGGATTTATTGTTTAAAGCACGCCACGGCAAGTTCATTAATTTAAATAATTGTTATTTTGTTCTAAATATCATTAGAAACATTATTTCTATCTTTGTATTGGATATGGATGGTTTTAATATTATAATAAAGAACAACAGTTGTTCTATTTATAATGATAATGTTTTATATGGTGTTGGTAATTTGCGAAATGGACTTTATATACTTGACTTGCATGAAAATATATTTCAAATTGAACAAACTAAGAAAAGGAAAAGAGATGATGTTAATTATACCTTCATGTGGCTTTGTCAGAGACTCGGTCATATGAAACAAGATTATCCAAGTTGCATAAAGATAGGCTCTAGAGTTATCTCGATTATGAATCATATCCAACCCGTGAATCTTATCTCATGGGTAAAATGACTAAATCTCCTTTTAGTGGAAAAGGAGAAAGAGTTACTGAGTTGTTAGCGTTGGAACACACGGATGTATGTGGACTATGACAACTAATCGCATCGAAGAGGGTATTCTTATTTTATTACATTCAATCGACGACCACTCAAGATTTGGATATGTGTATTTAATGAAATACAAATCAATCATTTGAAAAGTTCAAAGAGTTCGAAGTGAAGTTGAGAAGCAAACCGGGTAAGAGTATTAAGATTCTTCGATCGATCGAGGAGGAGAATACTTAAGTGGTGATTTTCTCAATTGTCTCAAAGAAAATGGTATAATCTCACAATGGACTCCACCAAGGACGCCACGGATGAATGGTGTATCTCGAAAGGAGAAATCGAACATTGTTGGACATGGTTGATCTATGATTAGCTTTACCGACCTTCCAGCTTCCTTTCGGGGATATGCCTTAGAATCGCTTACATACCTACTTAACAAGGTACCTACAAAATCCGTCCCCAAGACCCCATATGAGTTATGGATGGGGAGGAAACCAAATCTTAAGCATGTTAAGACTTGGGGTTGTCCAACTTATGTCAAAAAGTTTGAAAACGATAAAATTGCAGACTAGATCGACAAATGTAGATTTGTGGGATACCCTAAAGAAACATCGGGTATTATTTCTATCATCCAACCGATCAAAAGGTGTTTGTTGCGAAACATGCCGCCTTCTTGGAAAGGAGTTTATCCTTGAAGGGTCGGTGGGAGTAAGATATATCTTGAAGAGGTTCAAGAACCACAAAATACTACAGATCAAAGTGAGGTACCTAACCAAGTAGAGATTCCTTCATGCACACACCCTATTCAGAATCTGAAAGAGTACCAAAGATACCGATGTATGGACTTGTCATAGAAGATGAAAATGAGGTACGATCATAGATGATGATGATCCATTGAATTACTTAACCTGGCTATGAGTAGTAAAGACTTCGGAGAAAGTGGCAAGAAGCCATGAAATCCGAGATGGACTCCATGTATGAGAACCAAGTATGGACTTTGGTCTCACCACCAAGGCATTAAGCCTATTGGGTGTAAATGGGTCTTTAAAAGAAAGACTGGAGCGGACGGCAAGGTAGAGACCTATAAGGCCCATTTGTTTTGCAAAGGTTTCAAACAAAGACAAGGAGTTGACTATGACGAAACCTTCTCACCAAAGAGTAATGCTCAAGTCCATTCGGATTTTGCTTGCGATTGCAGCCTTACCATGACTACAATCTGGCGGATGGACGTGAAAACGGCCTTCCCTCGATGGGAAACTTGAGGAGGATGTGTATATGACACAACCGGAGGGATTTGTTTCAAAGGTTGGAACAAATCAAGTCTGTAAGCTTCTGACGATCCATTTATGGATTAAAGCAAGCTTCTCGTGGGTGAAACATCCGCTTTTAATGAGACAATCAAAGAGTTTGATTTTATCAAAAATGAGGATGAACCATGTGTGTACAAGAAGGTTAGTGGGAATATTTGTTTCATTCCTTGTATTATATGTTAATTGTAAGACCCCAAAATTATTTTTTAAATAAAAAGGAATTTCCTTTATTTATTATTTTGAAATAGTAAGGGTTGATTTGATTAATGTGGATAGTTAAGGGTTAAATACGCAAATATTTCAAAATAAGCAAGTGGTTATAAAATATTCATTATTGCCGGGGAATATTCGTTTGGTCGTGGAATATTAAATCTTTGTCAGAATATTAAATGCAATGGCCTTGAACCATGTATTGGGCCCCATAACTGAAAAGCGATTGGATGAAGAAAACGACAAATATAAGTTGGTTAAAAATAACTTGGCGTAGTTATTACTGAATTAAGATCGTTGGAATACCCATGGTTAAAATACGATGTCTGGCGTGGTTGCATAAGAAAGACACCTGCATATTACATGCAGATTGTTGAATTATTGATCCTTACGTAAAGGCCTTTACTCAATAATTGTTACTGATGTCTTGCTCAATATTTTATTTTATTGATTCAATAATTGTTTGCGTTGGTATTTTATATTATTATTGTTTCAATAATTATCAACGCACAATATTTCCGTTTATCGATCAATAATTCATATTATTTGAATAATATTATTAGATAACATTATTGGCAATGTCTAGAAAGTTCTGCTCTAAGGAGAGGTTTGGTCACCTAATTGCATGCTGCAAGAAGGAGAGATCCTTATTGAAAGCCCCTCTTCCAGAACCTGCCTGGTTGTCATAATCGTGATTCGTAATATTATTTGGGAATAATTAATTATTGATTTATATGATAAGAAAATATTTATTTGATATGGATATAAATGATGGATTTATTTATTATATGTGGTTATAATTGAAGGATTTAATGTTGAGGTGTTTTATCGGTTATTTTTGTTCGGAATGGAGGTATTAAAAATCAAATCAAGATTTTTACGATATATTCATGTGAGTTATAATTTTTAATCAACCGCTTGGATCGTTATGCGATTTTTGGATATGTTATACATATATAAGTTGAGTATATATCTCGCAAATTTTGAACCGTTAAAATGAACGAATGATTTGTTATAAATTTTAAGAGGTGTTTGATTAGGAAAGTAGGGTTATAATTGATTTTGGTGGAAAATTCTAGAATTGAGTGGGCCCCACTTGTGGTTGGTGAAAAAATGTGCTGAATTTTATTTCAAATGTGGTGGGTGGCAATAGTAGCAGGTAAAGCCATCATGTAGCAGGTCAAGTCTGCTTGGTAGGCTAACATTTTCCTATAAATAGAGGGCTAAGTTAGAATTGAAAATCACACCGAAACAAAGTTTTCTCTCTTCTCTCTCTATATTATTGAGCGTATTTTGTGAGTATTTAGATACTTTGAGAGTTCTTTGTTCAAGATAAGTTTCATTCAAAGATCACTTAGATCTTTCCTTCCGGCATCGATTCTTTGAGGTAAGGGATGTTATTTTCTTCTCGAATGATATTATTTCTTCAATATCATTATCTTTGAAATATTGGTTGGAACTTTTATCAAATTTGGAATTTTTCATGCTCGGGTTACTATTCATGAGTTACTATTCACGAGTTACTATTCATGAGTTACTATTCACGAAGTTACTTATTCACGAGTACTATTCATGAAGCGTGAAAATGTTTTTTGTGGAATTTCTATCTTTTGGTGTTTGAGTTACTATTCACGTACTCTGACTATTAACGATATCTGACACTATTCATCGAAAAATAAAATTTCTTCTTTTCGTCCAAAATATCTATTCGGATACTAGCTTTGATTGTATCCATGTTTTGATCATTCTTGAATTTTACACCACTATGATTATTTTGAGGTATTTTTGAACATGGATAAAACAAAGTACTAATCCTTAATCCTTAATCCTTGTCATTTTGTTTCAATTGGATTCGCTTTTTAAAAATATTTTCATCATCCTCGATCTTAAATGATGATATTATTGAATATCTTTGGCACATAGTGCAAAGATGAATGATTTCTGAAGAATATCTTTGGCTGTAGTAGTGCAAAGATGAATGTGTTTAAATGAATACGACCAATCGATGAATATCTTTGGCACATAGAGCAAAGATGAATATTTGATTCAGGATGTTTATGGATTGTTGTTACAGGATAAAAGATAGACGATGAACTTTTAAATTCATACATGTAAGAAGATAGTAGTTTGCATTCTCTACTTAACTCTTCTAATGAATTATTATTTCATTGCGAATATTGATTTAAAATTTGTTGTCTATCAGTATTCTATTAAATTTTTCCTGTTGAAGACTAACGATAATTTGTTGTATATTATCTTAGTCATAATATTCTTTATTGAGCTAGTTGAGCTCACCCTTTTCCTTTTTGTTCCATTCTTCTCGTGAGGCGAGAATATATAGAGATGCAGTCGGGGTATGGAATGAAGGTTTTAGAAAGGATTGTTTAGTAGTCCTCACCATTTTTGTAAAATAATGTATCAATAAATGTGATGAGGATTTATTTGAGTATAGATATTGTCTAGAAGATAATATTTGTATTTAAACTCACAGCTTTCTTGTTGTAATAATAAAGTTGTAGTTGTTTCGCATCATGTATATTGACAACTCGAATGGGTGATGTATACCTATTTTGGGGGGCGCCACGGTTGGTATCGAGCTTAGGGATATGATCTCTGGCGGAGATCTGGGAATAGAACTAGGAGGGAGAGACGAGTAAATCCTTCGCTAGTGTGTCTACCTAAGCTTATTTTTTTAGTTGGTCAAGATATATAGGGATATTATGTGATATATTGATTTCCTTAATTAACCTTGTTTTATGGCGAGATTTAAGATGGCAAAATTTGAAAATGTCAACAATGGAGTGAATGAGGCCGTGGATATACCTCTAATCACCAACCGGGATAATGTAATATCAAGCGAAGAAGGAATTAGAGATATCCATGTGGTGAGGAAGAATTAATAGTTGCACCCGAGCTAGTCGCAGAGGTAGCAAATGAGAGTGAGGAAGAAGAGGAACCCGAGGAGAATTTACTAGAAGAAATTTTTGATCAAAATGTAGAACTACGAGATCGTATTCGTGAGCTAGAAGAAACGAGTTGAAGAACCGCAAGCGGTGGTGGAACAAAGAGATACAACAATTCAAAATTGTGTTACCCGATATGTGATGCTCGAACAAAATCACGCTTTGGCAGAGGGTAAGATATTAAAGTGGAATCGAGAATTCAAATATCAAGGATCAATGAAAGAAGAAACAACCTGAACGAGTGAGAATGAAGGATGCGTGGGTAAAAGCGCACGACATGTTGATATTGTAGAAAGAGACGTCCGATCAAAAAAGGTTAAAATAGATGATATACATTTCTCTTTTTGACAAAGAATTGGAAGAACCCAACATCGAGTTTTAAATTACCTCATGCAGGCGGTCGATCTCAATTCGATATGGATCGAAGATTGATGATTCAGATCATGAATCGAGAGTACGATGAAGCGATTGAAGGTGGAATATGCCCATAGAAAAGTCCATTCCAACGATAGTAACGACACCAAATGCTACCCTGCATAAGTCAAAGCCGTGTAGTTGAAAGGAGAGCGGTTGTCACGACTTCCCAATAAGTGAGGAACCCGAACGAAGTTAGCATGGGTTAGTTAATTATAATTCTTGCGAAGTTTATACCTTATTAGATACCGCCTCTACCCATTCATTTATCTCTCCTGCATGTGCTCAACGCTTAAACTTGACTCAGGAGAAATTAGACTTTGACCTATCTGTGGAAACTCCGATTAGAGAAACTTTCATCACATCCATCGCTTTATAAATCTTGTTTGATTCAAGTTGGCACCATTTATTACGACTTCGCTGACCTTATCTCTTTAAAGATACTTGCTTTTGATGTGATTTTAGGAATTGATTGGTTAACTACTCATCATGCCAAAATTGATTGTTTTAAGTAAGGTTGTTAGTTTTCATATTCCTAACCAACCCGTTGTTATTAATTCAAGCAACTAAACCATTAAAATCAATCACTATCATATCTAATCATAAAGCTATTCGTTTATTGAAAAACGGATGTCAAGCTTTCTTAGCCCATGTTATGGATTTGAATAAAGACACGCCAAATTTGAATAATATTCTGTTGTTATTGACTTTCCGACGTATTTCGAAGAACTTCCTTCCTTACTGCCCAGACGTGAAGTTGAATTCTTTATTGATCTTGAACCCGTACAAAGCCCATTTCTAAAACCCCATATCGAATGGCTCCTATTGAACTTCAGGAGTTAAAGGTCCAACTACGTGAATTGTTGGACATCGGTTTCGATCGTCCCCAAGACATCTCCTTGGGGTGCTCTGCTTTATTCAGTAAAGAAGAAAGACGGGGAGTATGCGACTTTATTGACTATCGGAATTGAACCATGTCACCATCAAGAATAGGTATCCTCTACCTCGTATTGATGACTTGTTTGACCATTCTGAAGGGCACAATTCTTTTCAAAAATCGATCTTAGCTCGGATATCATCAAATGAAGATTAGAATCCCAGGATATTCCAAAGACTACCTTCGTAACTCCAGTATGGGCATTATGAATTCTTAGTCATGTCTTTCGGACTAACTAATGCTCCTACGGCTTTCATGGATATGATGAACCAATATTCAAGGAATATTTGGATCGGTTGTTGTTGTCTTTATTGATGACATCCTTATATATTCCAAAAGTCGTGAAGATCATGAGCACCATTTGAAGTCGGTACTCCAAAGGCTTCGTGAAAACCAACTATATGCCAAATTGAAGAAATGCGAGTTCGCTTCGAGGAAGTAGCCTTTCTTGGGCATGTGGTGTCAAAACATGGAGTATCTGTTGATCCGTGAAGATTGAAGCAATACAAAGTTAGAGGAGCAACCAAAGTCGGTGGATCAAGACGAAGCTTTTTGGGCTTAGTGGTTATTATCGGAGATTCGTGGAAGGGTTTTCTCGAATCGCTACTCCATTAACTCTTCAATTAACTCGGAAGGATACAAAATTCGTTTGGAATGAAGAATGTGAGAAGAGTTTCCAAGAGCTTAAGAGGAGACTTATTTCGCAGACTGTTACAACAATACCATCCGGTTCGGATGGATTTCTTATCTACAAATGATGCTTGAGCAAAAGGGTTAGGATGTGTTCTCATGCAACGTGGGAAAGTTATAGCCTATGCCTCATGACAACTTAAAGAGTATGAGAGAATTATCCTACTCATGATCTAGAGTTAGCGGCCCGATCGTTTTGCTAAAGATATGGAGGCACTATCTATATGGGGAGAAAGTGGAGATATATTCGCACCATAAAAGCCTTAAATATTTCTT
>CM035154.1:12325901-12628401 GCA_020205615.1 Panax quinquefolius
TAAAACACATGCATGTGATGTTCCATCGTAATAATAATAAAGACGGAACCAGTCCTGTAAAACACACGCATGTGATGTTCCAATGTAATAATAGAAGAATGTCACCAAGTATAGGTAAACCACAGATACAAAAGTTATTCCAATGTAATAATAAGCAATGGAATAACAACAGCCTTCTTCATGAATAAGAAAGAATAACACCCCTTACATTTGGTAGGAGATTGAATATCGCAAAGAAGCAGTAAGAATAAAATACTCTTCTTCTTTCTCTTATTCTCTCTATACTTCTCTCTATAGCTTGAATGAATTGTGAAAATAATGAAGCCTCAGCCTCTATTTATAGAAGATTTCTAGCTTAAGCACCCGCCGTGTGAAAAGGCAAGTGGCTCGAGCGACTAATGATGTGAAAAGAAAAGTGGTTCGACGCTTGTAATGTGAAACGACAAGTGGTTCGACGCTCAGAATGTGAAACGACAAGTGGTTCGACGTCGGTAAAGGTAATTACTATTAACGGAAGGTAAATACTATTGACGAAGGTAAATACTATTCACAAGGGTAATTACTATCGATTTAAGGTAAATACTATTCACAAGGGTAATTACTATCGACGGAAGGTAATTACTTATTATCGAAGGTAAATACTATTAATTATCGACGAAGAGACTCTTAGATGATGACATACGAGCCCCCATAAAATAATCAAACTTACCACAAATCATTTTTTTTCATCAACACATATTTAATCTTTCAACAATTATTAATCATTTATAACTTGTCGCCTCAATTATTGATTTAATACTATAACATATTATATGATGATATCGTGACAATAATTGAATCAATAATATAAGAGATATGATGCAAAGCATTATCAGAGTAATAATTAAGCATAATGAAAGTGACTTCTCACGAAGATCAATAATCAATACCGTGTGCTACTTACGCAACCACGCTGCATACATCGTATTTCTTTACCACCGGTAGTTCAACAGCTTTTTAATTCAGTAACACCTCCAAGTTATTTTTATAAAATATTTTTGTCGTTTTCTCAATCCGATAATAATTTGCATTGTGGGTCCACCAATGATTGAGCCATTGTATTTAATATTCCCTAACAAAAAGAATATTCCCCACCAAACTAATATTTTATAACAACTTGCATACTTTGTAAAATTTATAAATATTACCCACAACTATAACATTATATCAAATTTATTCCATAATATTCAAAATAATATTTATAGAAAAATTCATCTTTTATTTATAAAAGTTGGGGTCTTACAACCTCCCTTCTTATGAAATTTCGCCTCTTCTAAATTGTGGGGTAACGCACTGGTATGTCAAGAGGTAAGGATACCTTGATTTCATTTCAGATTCTAACTCCCAAGTCATTTCTCAACATCGTGGTTCCTCCACAAAACTTTGATTTGAGGTATAACTGGAGCGTAGAATATGTTCCTTCTTATCCAAAATTTGAACAGAACCTCTTCATACGTCAAATCTTCCGCTATTTCGTCTCGGTTCTAACTCAATAATATGGTTCGGTCTTTCACATATTTACGTAACATGGATATATGAAAACGTTATGAACACGAGACATACTAAGCAGAGAGAGCGAGTCTATAGCCACAGTTCCTACTCGATCGAGGATTAAAATGGACCGATGAATCGAGGATCGAGTTTTCTTCTCTTCCAAATCTTGTAAATCGCTTTCCATGGAGCAACTCTTAATAACACATGATCTCCTATATCAATTCCACGCCCTTTCGATGAAGATCAAGATAACTCTTTTGTCGATTTTGTGAGGTTTTTATACGTCGTTTGGATCGTTTCAATCTTTTCCGTAGTCATACGTATTCAACTCCGATCCCAACAACGCTGCTTCACCCACCTCATCCCAAAGATAATCGAAGAACGACACTTTCTTCCATACAACGCTTCGAATGGAGCCATGCCAATACTTGCTTGATAATCGTTGTTTAGGAAAACTCCACCAATGGTAAGAACTTGTCCCAACTCCCCTTGAAATCAAGGACACAGAGTCTTAATAGATCTTCAAGAGTTTGAATAGTCCTCTCCGATCGTCCGTCCGTCTCCGAGGATGATATACGCCGAAGCTAAATCGTGAAGTCCGTGCCCATAGCTTTTTGCAAACTAACTCAAAATCGTGAAGTGAATCTTGGGTCTCGATCGTAAACTATGGATACCTGCAGATACCATGCGCCTTACAATCTCGTTTATGTACATACGAGCAAGACGTTCAAATGTATAAGTTTCTCGACGCAGAAGAAATGAGCAGACTTGGTCAATCTATCAACAATGACCCAAATCGCATCAATGCCTCGAGAAACCTTAGGAAGACCCCAGAACGTAAATCCATGGTAATGTGCTCCCACCTTCCATTCCGAATTTCAAGTGGTTGCAATGGACCTTTTGGTACTTGATGCTCCGCTTTTAACTCGTTGACAAGTTAGACACCTCGAGATAAATGGCAAATATATCTCTCTTCATATTGCTTCCACCAAAATGTATGATTTAATATCATGATACATTTTGGTACTCCTGTGATGGATTGCAAATGGTGTGTCAGTGCCTCCATCATGATATTATACTTTAAATCGTGGTCGTTAGAACACAAAGTCCGGAGTTGACTCAAGTATTCCTTCTTCATCGATTCTTGCTTCCAGATAGCACCTTCTCAGCACTTTCTTCCTCATACGATCACCTCCGTGTCCGTAGCTTGAAAGCGACTTTAACTTTATCGATTAAAGTTTGATTCTACTCGTGATACTCGCTTATCATCACACGCGTCCTCGAGTCTTTAACTCTATCTCCATCCTTTGCAAGTCACATAAAATGGGCCTCATACGACAATATCGCACTCATACTTGCATATGATTTTCTACTCAACGCGTCGCCTACCACGCTCGCTTTTCCGTGATGGTATTGGATGGTACGATCATAATCTTTCAACAGATTCAAGCCAACGTCGTTGTCGACATGTTGAGTTCCTTTTGAGTGAAGAAATATTTGAGGCTTTTATGATCCGTAAAGATCTCCACTTTCTCCCCATACAAGTAATGCCTCCAAATTTTAAGTGAAGACAACAAATGCTAACTCTAGATCATGAGTAGGATAATTCCTCTCATATTCTTTGAGTTGTCATGAGGCATAAAGCTATAACTTTTCCATGTTGCATGAGAACACATCCCAATCCTTTTGCTCAAGCATCATCAGAGATGACAAATCCCTCCGAGGCGGATGGTATTATGAGCGTAACAAAATGAAATAAGTCTCCTCTCGAGTTCTTGAAAACTCCTCTCACATTCTTCGCCCAACCAAACTTTCAGATCTTTCGAGTCACCGAGTCAATGGAGTAGCGATTCGAGAAAATCCTTCCACTAATCTCCGATAATAACCAAATTTAAACCGAGAAAGCTACGACTTTGGCCATCGATTTAGGTTGTTCCAGCCTTTGAATAGCTTCAATCTTTCTTTGGGTCAACAGATATTCCATGACTTGATACCACGTGCCCAAGGAATGCTACTTCTTCAAGCCGTAACTCATATTTCTTCAACTTGGCATAAAGCTTATATTCACGAAGCTTTTTGGAGTGTCACCTCAAGTGTTGCTCATGATCTTCACGGCTTTTGGAATAAATAAGGATGTCATCAATAAAGAGACGACCACAAAGTGATCTAAATATTCCTTGAATACTCGGTTCATCATATCCATGAAAGGCAAAAGGAGCATTAGTCAATCCAAAGGACATGACTAGAATTCATAATGCCCGCATCGAAGTTCGAAGCCGTCTTTGGAATGTCACGGTTCTAATCTTCAATTGGTGATATCCTAATGAAGATCTATCTTTGAAAAAGAATTTGGCTCCTTGTAACCGTCAAAAGTCATCAATACGTGGCAATGGATACCTATTTTTGATGGTGACATGATTCAACTCCCGATAATCATTACAAAGTCGATACTCCCATCTTTCTTCTTCACTTAATAGTAACAGAGCACCCCAAGAAGAAGTACTGGGGACGAATAAAGCCAATGTCTAACAATTCCTCGTAGTTGGGTCTTTAACTCTCAAGTTCAATAGAGCCATTCGATATGGGGCTTTGAAATAGGTTTTCATCGGGTTCAAGGTCGATACAAAATTCAATTTCACGCCTGGGGTAGGCCAGAAGAAGTTCTTGGGAATACGCCAGAAATTTATTAACAATAGAAATATCGCTCAAAACCGACGTATTTTTGTTTAAATTGTGATATGAGCTAAGAAAGCTCGACATCCGCTTTTTCAATAAACGAATAGCTTTTATGGCTTGAGACGACCGTGATTGATTTTAATGGTTTAGTCGTTTGAATTGCATAATAGGTTGATTAGGAATATGAAAGCTAACAACCTTACGAAAACAATCAATTTTTGCATGATAAGTAGTTAACCAATCAATCCCTAGATTCACGTCAAATGCAAGTATTTTTAATGAAATAAGACCGACAGTAATGTGAGGGTACTGATTTGAACCAAACAAGACTTATAAACAAGTGGATGTAATGAAGATTTCTCCCAACGGAGTTTTCACAGATAAGTCAAAGTCTAATTTCTCCTGAGTCAAATTTAATCGATGAGCGCAAGTAGGAGAAATAAAAGAATGGGTAGAACCCAGATCAAATAAAGTATAGACTTCATTGAGTTTATGATAAGCTTACCTGTGATGACCTCATTCGGTTCCTCGCTCTCCTGGGAGGTCACAACAAACGCCTCCTCTTGACTACCGGGTTTGACTTTTCCGACTACCTTTGGTGCCTCCATCCTAAATTGAATTTGTCTTCGTAAACGGCAAAAATCGAGCTAAGTGACCTTCTCTTCCACAATTATAACACGCTTTGATGGCATGGCGCAGATTTGACCGATGTGTCCCTCTCCTCCGCATTTGAAGCATATGATAAGTGGTCTTTTCCTTCCTTAACAACGGTCTTTGGTGCCGACGTCTTTCCATCATTGTTGAATCTCATTTTCTTAAAATGTCCATTCTTATTGTTTTGGCCCCGATTACCACCCAAGTGGTTACCATATCCGCCCGTCGATTCCTCCACGCTTGTTGTCACCGCTCGATGACTACTCTCACCGGTATTATAATTTTTGCATTACCGCTTCTTTTTAGTCAAGGTTGACTCATTATCGCGCTTCCACTAATCGAGCCCCTATTTACAACATCCGAATACAAACACGGTTTATAGAAATAAGATGTCGACGTATCTCCGACTTCAAACCTCTTAAAAACATTCGCGCCATTCTCTCTTCATTATCCACAGTGGGACGAAAAACCGTGATAACTCCGCAAATTTTGCCTCGTATTGCGACACTGCGGCCATATTGTTTTGTTCCAACTTGATAAACTCCACCTTCTTCATGTGGCGAATACTTTCGTGAAAGTATTTGTCGTTGAATGACTCCTGGAACTTCTCCCAAGATATCTTCAAGACAAAGAGGTCGAGTACATTTTACCGATTCCCACCAAGAATCCGCCTCCGCGCTGCAACATAAAGGTGGCGAAGTGGAACCTTTGCTCCTGAGCATCCCAAGACATCAAATATCTTGATAACTGTTTTATCCATGCTTCCGTGAAGTGGTTTCGCTCTCCCTTAAACTCCGGTGGTCCCAGCCTTGAATTGTTTAGCGGTGATCGCTTAGAGAGTTTTCGTGTTTCCACCCTACGTTTTGGCGTGAGTCGCCTCGCTTCATTGTGCATAAATTGCATAAAGCCTCCGAACATTTGATCATTCATCATTTGGTCGGTGTTATTGTTGCACGTGAGGATTGTCGCCTTCCCGATGCACATTATCTTGATTATCGATATGTGGTGAATCAACGATCGCGCTGCGCTCCATTGCTATTCTCAACATTCTCGATGTCATTTTCAGACATCGCCACAAAACAAAAGGTTAATTGACATATAACAAATTATCCCTATCTTCCGACATTAACCAATAAATAAGACATAAACTTAGGTAGGTCATACTAAATAAGGTATTCCCCTGCCTCTCCCTCCTAGTACTATTCTCACATCTTAGCCAGGATCATATCCTCAAGCTCGATACTCAACCGTGACGCCCCAAAATTAGGTATACATCACCCATCTTAGGTCGCCACTTACGTATGGTACGTAATTTAAATACAACTTACTAACATAATCGCTAGGTGTATAATACGACATAAACCGTGAGTTTAAATACAAATATCGTCTACTAGATATTATACAAACTCAAAAAGAAGTCCTCATTACAATTATTATCACACTATTTCACGTAATAGTGAGGACTACTAATGCTATCTTCAGGACCATCACTCGCTTCCCGACTCGTCTCAAATTTATATTCTCATTTTCTCAAGAGAACACGGTGAAAGAAAAGGTGACCTCAACTAGCCCAAGAAGAAATATTATGACTAAGATAATGCGCAGAATAAATTATCAATAGTCTTCAACAATGTTAAACCGATAAAATACAATGATAAACCGGTTTAAGCTGCAGTGAGAATATGCAATCCATTAAAAGAGTCAAGTAGAAAATAAAGTCTACTATCTTTTAGGTTTTAAAAGGTTTTCATTATCGTTATATTTGAGACTCAAACTTTAATAAATATTCCACATCATCGAATCACCCCGCTACTACGCCAAGGATATTCTTTAAGTATCAACGCACCACAATTATTCACGCACTACGGGCCAAGAATATTTGTGTATTCATTAATGGTCATGATCATGCCAACAATCGGCCCACCAATGCACTACTACTACCATCGAGGATTTTTTGTCATTTCATTTGTAACATTACTATCATGATTACACCGAATAGTCTCTCGTCATAATCATACCAAGTCCATCTATGCACCTATGTGCCACAGATGACTTTCAACATAATATAAACATGAGGATGATGACAATGATATAAGAATTCAATAAAACAAGTTCAAGAATTATTTTATCCAGAATTATTAACGCCCAAATTATCAACATGATCTCTGTTTTGTAGAGTAAAATTCAAGAATGATCAAGAATATTTCCATGAAAGATATCGATGAAACGCAAATATCAAGGATATTCCACTAATTTCATGGAGTATAGAAGTCAAAGTTTTAACCAACTGGGTATAATAAAGAATGGAATAACAAAAGAAATCACCATGCATGCGATAGATCAAGACAGCGAAAGTTATTCCAAGCAGTAATAATAAATAACGGAACCAGTCCCGGCAGAAACGCATGCATGTGATGTTCCAACAGAATAATAATAAAAGATTTAACCAGTCCGGTGTAAAACACATGCATGTGATGTTCCATCGTAATAATAATAAAGACGGAACCAGTCCGTGTAAAACACATGCATAAGATGTTCCAATGTAATAATAATAAAGATTTTAACCAGTCCTGTAAAACACATGCATGTGATGTTCCAACAGAATAATAGAAGAATGTCACCAAGTATAGGGTAAAGCGTATACAAGTTATTCCAATGTAATAATAAGCAATGGAATAACAACAGTTCTCTTCATGAATAAGAAAGAATAACACCCCTTACATTTGGTAGGAAATTGAATCTCGCAGAAGTGTAGTAATAAAATACTCTTCTTCTTCTCTCTTATTCTCTCTATACTTTCTCTCTATAGCTTGAATGAATTCGTGAAAATAATGAAGCCTCAGCCTCTATTTATAGAAGATTTCTAGCTTAAAGACCGCCTGCGCGGTGAAAAGGAAAGTGGCTCGACGACTAATGATGTGAAAGGAAAAGTGGTTCGACACCAGTAATGTGAAACGACAAGTGGTTCGGCCTTTTTGAATAATGTGAAACGACAAGTGGTTCGACGTCGGTAAAGGTAATTACTATTAATCTAAGGTAAATACTATTGGACGAAGGTAAATACTATTCACAAGGGTAATTACTATTGATGCGAATATAAATACTATTCACAAGGGTAATTACTATCGACGAAGGTAATTTATTATCGACGAAGGTAAATACTATCGACGAAGAGACTCTTAGATGATGACATATACGAGCCCCCATAAAATAATCAAACTTACCACAAATCATTTTTTTTCATCAACACATATTTAATCTTTCAACAATTATTAATCATTTATAACTTGTCGTCTCAATTATTGATTTAATACTATAACATATTATACGATGATAATCTTGTGACAATAATTGAATCAATAATATAAAAGATATGATGCAAAGAATTATCGTAGTAATAATTAAGCATAAATGAGTGACTTCTCACGTAAAGATCAATAATCAATACCGTGTGCTTACTATGCAACCACGCCAGACATCGCATTATTTTTACCACCGGGTAGTTCAACAGCTTTTAACAGTAACACCTCCGTAGTTATTTTTATAAAATATTTTTGTCGTTTTCTCAATTCGACAATAATAATTGTTGGGGTCCACCAATGATTGAGCCGTTGTATTTAATATTCCCTAACAAAAGAATATTCTCCCACCAAACGAATATTTTATAACAACTTGCATACTTTGCAAAATTTATAAATATTACCCACAACTATAACATTATATCAAATTTATTCCATAATATTCAAAAATAATATTTATAGAAAAATTCATCTTTATTTATAAAAGTTGGGGTCTTACAAATTCACTAAAGCTTTAGAGCCATTATTATAGAGAGAAATTATAAAGAGAAAGAAGAAGAGAAGTCTGCTCCCTCACTATTCCAGTATCCAGTCTTCTTTTGAGGTAAGGGGTATTTTTTTTCATATTCATGAAGAGAACTTCGTTATTCCATTCTTTATTATTACATTGGAATAACCGTATACGTGGCCTACCCTATACTTGGTGAAATTCTTACGTTATTCCATTATTTATTATTCTCTTTGGAATAATGCAATACATGCCAAGTACTCGCATACATGGTGAAATTCGTTGTTATTCCATTCTTTATTATTTTGTTGGAATATCACATGCAATGCGCTTTTTATCTGGGACTTCGGTTAAAATCTTTATTATTCTGTTGAAATATCTTGTCTCGTGAATTTTTACGGGACACGGTTCCGTTATTTATTATTCTGTTGGAATAACCTCGCATACATCAAGCACCGCATGTATGGTGATTTCTGTTGTTATTTCATTCTTTATTATTCGTTGAATATCACGTACGTGCATGCGTATACGCCGACACAGTTAGATTATTTATTATTCATTGGGATAACTCAGTATATGCTAAGTATCGCATGTCCGGTGATTTCTTTTGTTATTCCATTCTTCATTATATTCGGTTGGTTAAAGTTTTGACTTCTATACTGGCTATGAAATATCATTTTTTGGTATTTTTCACATTTAGTTAATATTCACAAGTTACTATTCACCCAATTACTATTCACTCTAGTACTATTCACTTTCGGGTATTTAGGGAACTTTTCATGCCGTAATACTATTCACGAAGTTACTATTCACCGAAATTACTATCACCCGAATATTATTCACTCAGGTATTTGGAGTACTTTTCATGTCGGGGTACTATTCACAAGGTACTATTCTAGAAGTACTATTCACGTACTATTCACGGTGAAAAATTGATTCTTTTTCATTCAAATTATTTTGGTGGATGAATATTATTCTTGAATTTTACATTAAAGAAGTATCATGTTGATAATTTGATGTTATTAATTCTGGATAAATTAATTCTTGAAATTATTTTATTGAATTATTATGTCATTGTCATCATCCTCAAGTTTATATTATGTTGAAAGTCATCTATGGCCTATAATGCATAGATGGACTTGGTATGATTATGACAGTGGATTATTCCGGTATAATCATGACCGTAATGTTACAAATGATGTGGAAAAAGTCCTCGTTCGCCCGTAATCCATTGATGGGACGTTTTTTGGTATGATTATGGCTATGGATTCTTCTTGACAAGGGATAAAAGATGAATTATTTTATGGCATGATCGGACCGTTGATGAAAAACACGATTATCTTTGGCGTAGTAGTGTGGCGCCCCAAAATTAGGTATACGCCACCCATCTTGGGTCGCCACTTACATGGTACATAAATTCAAATACAACTTACTTAACCTAACTGCCGTGTACAATCGACATAAAGCGTGAGTTTGAATACAAATATTGTCTACTAGATATTATACAAACTCAAAAGGAGTCCTCATTACAACTATTATCACATTATTTCACAGAATAGTGAGGACTACTAATGCTATCCTCTGGACCATTACTTCCGTTCCCGACTCGTCCCAGCTATGTTCTCATTTCCTGAAGAGAACAGTGAAAGAAAGGGTGAGCTCAACTAGCCCAGTAAGAAATATTATGACTAAGATAATGCAGAATAAATTATCATTAGCCTTCAACAGTGTTAAACTGATAAAATACAATGAACAACCGGTTTAAGCTGCGGTGAATTAAAGATCCATTAAAAGAGTCAAGTAGAGAATAAAGTCTACTATCTTTTAGGTTTTAAAAAGGTTTTCATCAATTTTTATCATTTGAGACTAATTTTTAATAAATAAACCACCACATCTAATCATCCTGTACCACGGTCGAGGATTTTCATCAAATTATCAATGGTCATGACTATCCGAATCACCTGGTCATAATCATACCCAAAACTATCCATCATCATTGCATTACAGAATTGCCGAGGACTTTTGTCACATCATTTATATCAAGTCGTGATTATCTTAGAATGATCCACGGTCATAATCATACTAAGTTCATCTATGCATGCACGTAAGCCAAAGATAACATAATATAACATGAGGATGATGACAATGACATAATAATTCAATAAAACAAGTTCAAGAATTATTTAATCCATGAATTATTAACGTCCAAATTGTCAACATGATCTTTGTTTAGTAGAGTAAAATTCAAGAATGATCGGAAGAATATTTCCATTAAAAGATCTTTGGATGAAACGCAAATATCGAGGATATTCTACTAATTTCATGGAGTATAGAAGTCAAAAAGTTTTAACCAATTTGGGTATAATAAAGAATGGAATAACAAAAGAAATCACCATGCATGCGGTACCGCATAGAGCAAAAGTTATTCCAATGAATAATAATAACGGGAGTCAAGGTGAAATTCACACCAAGCGTGATGTTCCAAATGAATAATAAAGATGGAAACGGATCCGGTGTAAAACACACGATAGGATATTCCAACAGAATGATAAAAGACGGAACCGGTCCGGTGTAAAACACACTGCATGAGGATGTTCCAATGAGAATAATAAAAAGCGGAACCGGTCCGGTGTAAAACACATGCATGGATGTTCCAATGAATAATAGAAGAATGTCACCAAGTATAGGGTAAAACAGCGTATCTGAGTTATTCCAATGAATAATAAGCAATGGAATAACATAAGGATTTCACCAAGTATAGGGGTATGCCATGTATACGAGGTTATGTATAGGGTATGCCACTTTTACAAAGTTATTCCAATGCAGAATAATAGTGAATGGAATAATGAAGTTCTCTTGAAGAAGAAAGAATAACACCCTTACCGTAAAAAGAACCGAATATAGAAGTAGTGAAGAAAGCGAGAATACTTTTCTTCTTTCTCTCTATAGATTTTCTCTCTATAGCTTCTCTATAAATTTCTCTCTAGAGTTTCAATGAATTCGTAAGAAAATAATGAAGGAATGAGCTTCATTTATAGGAAAATAGAATGCGTATAGTAATTAATCCATGAGCGGTCAGATTGATTTACTTTAATCTGACGGTCCATATTTAAAGCAAAATCTTTTAAATAAAATATCATATATTCTATTTATATAAAACATTTTACTATGCAAACACTATGCAACACTATACAAAAACACTATGCAAAACACTATGTAACACTATGCATAATAAAATATAATATATTCTATTTATAGAATAACTTTAATAAAGTATTCTATTTTATATAAAAGATGTTTACATTTTATTACGTTAATAATACTGAATAAAACAAAACGTCATTATCATTATAATAATTCATATTATTAATAAATGATAATGGAATCAAAGCGGGTGACTTCTCACATAAGATCAATAATCAATACTGGTGTCTATCTTTATGCAACCACACGTATTCTTTGTGCTTTTTACTACTGAAAGTAGTTCAACAAGATCAAGCAGTAAAACTTCCGTAGTTATTTCAATAAAATATTTTTGTCGTTTTCTCAATCCGATAATAATTACATTGTGGGGTCCACCAATGATTGAGTCATTGTATACGAATATTCCCTGCTAAACCAAGAATATTCCCACCAATCGAATATAATATAACCACTTGCATACTTTGCAAAATTTATAAATACTACCCACAACTATAATATTATCTTAAATTCACACCATAATATTAAAAAATTATTTCAACAAAATTTAAATCTTTATTGATAAAATCTGGGGTCTCACAATCTCCCTCCTTATGGAATTTAGCCCTCGAAATTAGGATACGATACGATATGATAAAGAGATGAGAATACCTTGAATACCTTTATCATTGAAAACATTTAATTCATCTTTGTAATCCAGCCCCAAAGATATTCATTAACAATTCATCTTTGCACTACTGGGCCAAAGATATACAAATCATAAAACCTATAATCTTTGAGACTCGATTAATAGTATCACGACCACGAATTATCCATGCACTTCTCGGCAAGGATATTTTGTGTTGTCAATTACTGATCGTGATTATAATGAATAATCCTTGGTCATAATCATACCAAGTCTATCAATGCACTACTGACTAAAGATGACTTTTACCACATCCATGAATTAATATTTCATTCTTTGAGACTCATTTCAATAATTAATCCATATCATCGAATCATCCCCGCACTACGAGCCAAGGATATTCATTAAGATTATCATGACCACGAATTATCCATGCACTACTACCACGATAATCGTGTATTCATTAGATATCACGACCACAAATTATCCATGTACACTACGGCCAAAGATAATTGTGTATTCATTAGTATCACGACCACAATTATCCATGCACTACGGCCAAAGATAATCGTGTATTCATTAGTATCACGACCACAAATTATCCATGCACTACGACCAAAGATAATCGTGTATTCATTAGTATCACGACCACAAATTATCCATGCACTACGGCCAAAGATAATTGTGTATTCATTAGTATCACGACCACAAATTATCCATGCACTACGGCCAAAGATAATTGTGTATTCATTAGTATCACGACCACAAATTATCCGTACCTACTACCAAAGATAATTGTGTATTCATTAAGTATCACGACCACAAATTATCCATGCACTACGACCAAAGATAATTGTGTTTTCAATTACGGTTATGATTATACCGAATAATCCGTGGTCATAATCATACCAAGTCCATCTATGCACTACAGGCCACAGATGACTTTCAACATAATATAAACATGAGGATAATGATATAACGAATCAATCAAATGAGATAAAGGATAAATATTAAACATTTATAATATAATTTATCCAGGATTCAAGAATATCCCCATGTTATCAATCACTTAATAATCTCATAATCTAATAACATTAATATTATAACAATATTTTAATCACTTCTTAAATTTATAAACAATTTTTCTCAATTGTTTACGCTTTACCATATAATGCATTTAATCATTCAAAAATGCCATACTCATAAAATATCATCACCAATTATCAAATCCTCATCAAAAATATGCATATACTCTATATAAGATTCTCTAGCCATAAAATCCTATTTTCAACTTTGTTACTTCACATAACATATTTAACTCATATGTTCGTAACTAAACTATTTTCATGAAAAATACCAAATCAGTCCCAAAAATATTTCTTTTTCTGGGATTTAGCATAATATAGTCCCATAATGAAAATATATTTTTCTCGAATTTTAAAATTCATTTACTATTTTTAAAAATCAATTTCTAATTAATTCCTTAAGAAATTAGCTACCTCAAGTTTAACTCCAAAAATTCCCAAATCTTGGCAGGACCTTACACATGTTAACGTGAGCTTCTAGTTTAAATTTCATGGTCATCGGAGTTATAAAACTCTGGTTATAGAGTTTTAAATCGGGAAAAACCTAAATATTGAAATAGTCGTAACTTGCTCATTTTAAGTCAGAATGAGCTCATTTTTGGACAGGAGGTACTTTATACCGTATTCTTTCATGTCCCTAAAGGCCAGAATTTTTCTCATAATTTAAGTGGACTAAAACAGGTCCTTAAAAGTTTCGGGCGATAGCATTTTCGAAATTTACAGCTTTGGCCTCCTTTGCTAAAATTAGTCACACAAAAATCTACAACACCTTTTCCAGTAATTCCACTTGGATTAGTTAGGTAAATCATAGATCTAACTCTAGGACTTGACCACACTCAAAAATTCAAAATATAATAGGAGATATGGTCGATTGAATTTCATGTTACGTTTTTCACTAAAATCGATTTTCAACTCTTTGTGATTTCTAAGAAACTTTCATGTTTTCACATACTAACCAACATAACTCATCATAAAACTTACTAATACTTCATATACCCATGATTTTTATTAGTTCTATACTTTTATTATGACTTTCATCATAATCCACGTAAATGATCCTTTTAGTTGAAGAAATATTTGAGGGTTTAAGAAATGGGTTTTGTCTTTGGAATCAATACAAAATTCGATTTCACGTTCTAGGGTAGGCTAGGAAGTCTTCAATAATACGCCAAGAAATTTATTAATGATAAAATATCATTCAAAAGCATTACTCTCGTCCAAGACTTGGATAATACGTCACATTTATACCAACTGTGACTTACATCCCTTAACACAGATAGCACCTCACAATGATACCTATCAACTTGCCATCTTGATCATGGCGTCGCCTACGAGTAAAGTGCGGCTTGGTGCATTCCACACAAGAAAGTCAACAACGAAAGGATCGGGGCTCTTTACTTATGGCTTGATATAATGATGATTAACTTTAGGGTTTGGTTACTTTGAATTCAGAGTATATGGGTTGATTAGGAATATGAAAGCTAACAACCTTACAAAAAGAATAATAAGTAGTTAATCAATCGTTTTCAAAAATTACCTCAAAGGCAAGAATTTTTAAAGATATAAGATCGTGAAAGTGTTTATTTGAAACAACAAGATTAATAAAAGTGGAGGTAATGAAGGTTTCTCCCAACGAAGTTTTGATAGATAAATCAAAGTCTAATTTTTTTTTCAGAGTCAAATTTAAACATTGAACACAACTAGGTAGAATAAAAGAGTGGGTAGAACTTGTATTGAATAAAGTATAGACTTCGCAATAATTAATTTACCCGTAATAACCCGTTCGGGTTTTCGATAAACGCTTCTCGCTTAAATTACCGAAGTTTGACTTTACTATAGGTACATTCCACCCTTAAGTGCTTCTTCACATTCTCGATCCATGATTTGAATCATTATTCTCGATCCATATCGAATTCGGGTTGACCGCTATGCATGCGAGGTAATTCGGAATTCGATGTTGGGTTCTCCCAATTCTTGTCAAAAGCAAAGTCCATTTCATCTATTTTGGCTTTATTGGATCGGACGTCTTTTTCTACACTATCAACGCGTTGTGCGACTTTTACCCATGCATCGTCTATTCTCCTTCGTTCGATTGTTTCTTCTTTCATTTGATCTTTGATTTTTAAATTCTCGATTCCAACTTTAATATCTTTTACACCGCCAAAGCGTGATTTTGTTCGAACATCACATATCGGGTAACCCAATTTTGAATTGTTGTATCCCTTTGTTCCCACGACAGTTCTTGCCGTTCTTCAACCTGTTCTTCTAGCTCACGAACACGATTTTGTAATTCTAAGTTTTGATCATAAATTCTTCTAACCAATTCTCCTCGGGTTCCTCTTCTTCCTCTTCTTCCTCTTTTCCTCACTTTCACCGCTACCTACCGCAACTAGCTCGGGTGCAACAATTAGTTCTTCATTTACTACGTGGATATCTCTAATTTGTTCCTCGTCTCGACAATCTTTGCATTAACTCGATTAGTGATTAAAGGTGTCACAACGGTCACATTCACTCCATTGTGAATATTTTCATTTGCCATTTCCAAACACCGCCACAACACAAGGGTTAATTAATATATCAAATATTATCCCTATACTCGAATCTGACCGACCAATTAAATACCAAATAAATTTAGGTAGGTCATACTAGCGAATGAATTCCCCGTCTCTCCCCTCCTAGTACTATTCTCACATCTTAGCCAGGGATCATATCCTTAAGCTCTGATACCAATTGTGACGCCCCCAAAATTAGGTATCGTCACCCATCTTGGGTCGCCACTTACATGGTACATAAATTCAAATACAACTTACTAACCTAAGCGTCGTTGTACAATACGACATAAAGCGTGAGTTTGAATACAAATATTGTCTACTAGATATTATACAAACTCAAAAGGAGTCCTCATTACAACTATTATCACACTATTTCACGAATAGTGAGGACTACTAATGCTATCCTCTCGGACCATTACTTCGTTCCCCGACTCGTCGGCTATGTTCTCATTTCAAGAGAACAATGAAAGAAAAGGGTGAGCTCAACTAGCCCAAGAAGAAATATTATGACTAAGATAATGCGAGAATAAATTATCATTAGCCTTCAAACAGTGTTAAACCGATAAAATACAATAAACAACCGGTTTAATCTGCGCAATGAATTAGCAATCCATTAAAAGAGTCAGTAGAGAATAAAGTCTACTATCTTTTAGGTTTTAAAAGGTTTTCATCAATTTTATCACGAGACTCGAATTTTAATAAATAAACCACCACATCTAATCATCCACGTACCACGGTCAAGGATTTTCATCAAATTATCAATGGTCATGACTATACCGAATCACCCCGGTCATAATCATACCAAAAACTATCCATCAACGCATTACTGAATGCCCCGAGGACTTTTGTCACATCATTTATATCAAGTCATGATTATCTTAGAATGATCCCTGGTCATAATCATACTAAGTTCATCTATGCATGCGTAAGCCAAAGATAACATAATATAACATGAGGATGATGACAATGACATAATAATTCAATAAAACAAGTTCAAGAATTATTTAATCCATGAATTATTAACGCCCAAATTGTCAACATGATCTTTGTTTTCGTAGAGTAAAATTCAAGAATGATCGGAAGAATATTTCCATTAAAGATCTTTGGATGAAACGCAAATATCAAGGATATTCTACTAATTTCATGGAGTATAGAAGTCAAAGTTTTAACCATTTGGGTATAATAAAGAATGGAATAACAAAAGAAATCACCGTGCATGCGATTGCAGATGCATGCGAGTTATTCCAAGAATAATAATAATAACGAACGAGTGGTGAAATTCACACTGCCGACGGGATGTTCAACAGAATAATAAAGATGGAACGCATCCGGTGTAAACACAGATAGGATATTCCAACAGAATGATAAAGAGCGGAACCAGTTAAAGGTGTAAAACACATGCATGTGATGTTCCAACGAGAATAATAAAAAGCGGAACCGTGTCAGGTGTAAAACACACGATGCAGGATGTTCAAAATAGAATAATAGAAGAATGTCACCAAGTATAGGTAAATCAGCGTATACTGAGTTATTCCAATGCAGAATAATAAAGAATGGAATAACATAAGGATTTCACCAAGTATAGGTATGTCTGCGTATACGAGGTTATGTATAGGGTATGCCACTTTACAAAGTTATTCCAATGAATAATAGTGAATGGAATAATGAAGTTCTCTTCAAGAAGAAAGAATAACACACCTACTAGTAGTAAAAGAAATGAATATAGAAGTAGTGAAGAAGCGAGAATACTTTTCTTCTTCTCTCTATAGATTTTTTATCTCTATAGCTTCTCTCTATAATTTCTCTCTAGAGTTTCGGTGAATTTAAAAGAAAATAATGAAGGAATGAGCTTCTATTTATAGGAAAATAGAATGCATAGTAATTAATCCATGAAGCGGTCCAAATTGATTTACTTTAATCGACGGTCCATATTTAAAGCAAAATCTTTTAAATAAAATATCATATATTCTATTTATATAAAACATTTTACTATGCAAACACTATGCAACACTATGCAAAACACTATACAAAAAACACTATGCAACACTATGCATAATAAAATATAATATATTCTATTTATAGAATAACTTTAATAAAGTATTCTATTTTATATAAAAGATGTTTCGCTTTTTATTACGTTAATAATACTGAATAAAATAAAGCGTCATTATCATTATAATAATTCATATTATTAATCGACAATAATGGAATCAAATGGGTGACTTCTCACATAAACATCAATAATGAATACCGGTAATCTTCTTATGCAACCACACGTACATCGTACTTTTACTTACTAAAAGTAGTTCAATGAAGATCAACGGTAAAACTTCCATTTGTTATTTCAATAAAAATTTTTTGTCGTTTTTTCTCAATCAGACAATAATTACATTTGTGGGGTCCACCAATGATTGAGTCATTGTATGCGAATATTCCTGCTAAACCGAATATTCCCGACCAATCGAATATAATATAACCACTTGCATACTTTGCAAAATTTATAAATACTACCCACAACTATAATATTATCTTAAATTCACACCATAATATTAAAAAAATTATTTCAACAAAATTTAAATCTTTATTGATAAAATCTGGGGTCTCACACGTAGTGCATGGATAATTCGTGGTCGTGATACTAAATAATATCCTGGGCCTGTAGTGCAGGGATGATTTGATGATGTGGATTATTTATTAAGCTGAGTCTCAGTGATTAAGTTGATGAAAAACTTTTTAAATTGTTAAAGATAGTAGATTTTATTCTTTACTTGACTCTTTTAATGGATTGTTTGTTCCGCTGCAGTTAAACTTGATGTCTATTGTATTTTATCAGTTTAACATTGTTGAAGACTAATGATAATTTATTCTGCATTATCTTAGTCATAATATTTCTTACTGGGCTAGTTGGGCTCACCCTTTCCTTCACTGTTCTCTTCAGGAAATGAGAATATAGCCGGACTCTAGTCGGGGAGCGGAGTGAAGGTCCGGATGATAGCATTAGTGGTCCTCACTATTCTGTTAAATAGTGTGACAATAAATGTAATGAGGACTCCATTGAGAGTGGATATTGTCTAGAAGACAATATTCTTGTTTAAACTCTCAGCTTATGTTTTGTCGTATGTTACACGACAGTTGTATTATTAAGTTATATTTTGTATTTTTCTATCATGTATTTGGCGACTCGGAATAGGTGATGTATACCTGTTTTGGGGGCCTCACAGTTGGTATCAAAGCTTAGGGATATGATCCCTGGCTGAGATGTGAGATAAGAACTAGGAGGGGAGAGACGGGGAATTCCTTTGCTAGTATGACCTACCTAAGTTTAGTTGGTATTTAATTGGTCGGTTAGAGTATAGGGATAATATGTGATTGAATGAAGCGATTGGATGAAGAAAACGACAAGAATAAGTTGTTTATAAATAACGGCGTAGTTGTTACCGTTAATACTGTTAGAATACCCGGTGGTTAAAATACAGTAGCACACGATATTGCACCAATTATTGATTCTTACGTAAGAAGGCACTACTCAATAATTGTTACAGTAATTACTGTTCAATATTTTATTTTATTGATTTAATAATTGCTACGTTAATATTTTATATTATTGTTGTTTCAATAAATGTCACTACACAGTATTTTCATTATTAGATCAATAATTCATATTATTTGAATAATATTATTAGATAACATTATTGATGATGTCTAGAAAGTTACATCTAATGAGAGGTTTGGTCACCTAATCACAGCACTAAGTAAGAGAAATCCTTATCGAAAGCCCCTCTCTTTCACGAACTACGGCACATTTGTCGAAGATTGTGATTCCGTAATATTATTTATGAATAATTAATTATTGATTATTATGATATAAAAAATATTAATTTTATGTGGATATAGATGGAGAAAATTTTAAAGTGACAATTGTTGAAAAAAATTGATATTTTATCTTTTCTGATAAAATAATTCTTTTAAAATATATTATTTTAATAATATAATAATAGTGATATTTTTACAATAAATGTGGGATATATGAGTATATGAGGAGGAAGAGTATTTTTGTTGCATTAAATAATTAACACATGTTTTGTGTGTCGGCGGACCCCATTTTTTGACTGAAATTTGATTATAGCCTGTAAAATCGCCCGTTTATGGATTTCGATCAATTTCTGTTTGGAATTTGGAAAAAATTTCTTCTGCAAAGTTGTAGAGAAAGAAAATTCCTATGGAAAGGATACGTGGTTTGAATTTTTCTGATAAAATGGCTATTTATTATGAATTATTGAAGTTCTGAAGTTTTGAAATAATTGATTTTTGGAAGTTTTAATTATTATTTTGAAGAAAAACGTTTTTTGCTCTTTGGTAGCCATCACTTGCACATGTTAGTGGCTGAATTCAGATCTTCAAAGGTGGGCTTGACAAAAATTTAAATATATTATTATTTTATTAAATTTTCGCTTTGGTGTTCTAAGCAATTTCTATAAATAGGTGCTTGGGTTAGAATTGAAAATCACACGTAAACTAATGTTTTCTCTCTATTTTTCTCTATATTATCGTATTATTTTGTGAGTATTTTGATACTTTGAGTGTTCATATACGATGCAAGTTCCTTCAAAGACTATATCCCAGATATTCAGGTAAGAAATCTTGTCTTTTCGAGGTAAGGGATATTTTTTTTTTTTAAATGATATTATTTCTTCTAATATCATTATGCTGGAATATTGATAAGATTTTTCTTGTGAAATTTTTGTCTTTTAGTGTCAGGGTTACTATTCACGTATACGACACTAATCACAGAAAAATTAAATTTTCGTTTTTTATCTAAAATATCGATTATGGATACTAGCTTTGATTGTATCTATGTTTTGATCATTCTTAAATTTTACTTCACCATGATTATTTATGAAGTATTCTTGAACTCGGATTGTTTAAAGTACGAATCCTTAATAGTTGTTCTTTTGTTTCACTGGATTCATTTTCTTTAAAATTATTTTCATCATCCTCAGTCCTAAATGATGATGTTACTGAATATCTTTGGCCTGTAGTGCAAAGATGGTTGATTTTATTATAAATATCTTTGGCCCATAGTGCAAAGATGTACAGGTATTGAGATGAACATGACCGACTGATGAATATCTTTGGCCTGTAGTGCAAAGATGAATATTTTATTCAAGATGAATATTGATTGATGTTACAGGGATAAAATATTGATGATGGACTGTTAAATTCATAGATTATAGTAGATTTCATTCTCTACGTAACTCTTCTATGAATTATTATTTCACATTATGAATATTGATCTGAAACTTGTTGTTTATTATATTATCTCATATTTTTCCCTGTTGAAGACTAACGATAATTTGTTCTATATTATCTTAGTCATAATGTTCTTTACTGGGCTAGTTGAGCTCACCCTTTTCCTTTTTGTTCCATTTTTCTTCTCAGGAGGCGAGAATGTAGCGAGTTCTAGTCGGAGAGTGGAATGATGGTTCTAGAAAGATGTCTTAGTAGTCCTCACCATTTTTGTTAAATAATGTACCAATAATTCTAATGAGGACTTATTTGGGTGTGGATATTGTCTAGATGGCAATATATGTATTTAAACTCACAGTTTATATGTTGTATTAATAAAGTTGTAGTTTTTTTCTGTACCATGTTATTGACGACTCAAAATGGGTGGTGTATACCTATTTTGGGGGCGCACAATGATGGCATCGAGCTTAGGATATGATCTCCGGCGGAGATCGAGGAATAGAACTAGGAGGGAGAGCGAGTAAATCCTTATGCTAGTGTGTCCTACCTAAGTTTATTTATTAGTTGGTCAGTATATAGGGATATTATGTGATATATTGATTTCCTTAATTAACCCTTATTTTATGACAGTATTTGAGAATGGCAACTGAGAATGTTAACAGTGGAGCAAATGAGACCATGGAGACACATTTACCCACCAACGAGGAGAACGTGCAACAGGCTAGAAATGTTCCTCATGTGAACAACACCACTGAGCAGATGATGAACAACGGAATGTTTAGAAGCTTTTTGCAGTTCATGGAAAATCAGACGAGGGAGACTCGTGTTCAAAATACAGGTGGAAATGATAATAATTCACTGTTTATCACAGCCAAGCAGTTCAAAGAGTTGGGACCACCAGAATTCTGGGGAAAGCAGGATTCGATTAAGGCGGAGACCTGGGTTAAATAAATTACCAAGATATTCGATGTCTTGGGATGCACTGAGGAACAGAAGGTTCCATTCGCCACCTTTATGTTCCGTAATGAGGCAGATTACTGGTGGGAATTTGTGAAGCGTACCCATCCAGCCGCACTTAGCATGTCTTGGGAAATGTTTCAGAAACTGTTCAATGACAAGTACTTTCCTGAAAGTATTCATCATATGAAGGTGGTAGAGTTTATTAGACTGGAGCAAAACAATATGACGGTGTCCCAGTACGAGGCGAAGTTTGCAGAGTTATCCAGGTTTGCACCTCATTTGGTGGAGAATGAGGAACGATGACGCGGATGTTTCTAAGAGGTTTGAACCCCAGATACGCCAATATCTCATTCTCATAAATTTTCTCTATTAGGATGATGTCAATAGGGCTCAATTATTAGAGCGAGATAACGAGTACGACCAATCGAGGGACCACAACCGAGGATCATCTATGGTGATGTTAGTCATCGAACAACGATAACCAAATGGAGAAAGAAGAATACTGACAAGAGCGGCAACCACTGGTGGTAATCATGGCCATGAGAATAGAAGAAGCGAGTCGGGGGGAGATTTTAAAAAGAGGAGATTCAACAATGATAATGCGAAGATGTCAGCACCAGCAGCAACTGGTTCTAAGGGAGAAGAACGACCACCGGTCATATGCTATAAATGCGGGAAAGAGGGACATATCAGCCCAAAATGCCCACAACATTTCAAGGTATGTTATAATTGTGGAAAAGAAGGACATATCGCTCGAGATTGTACAGTAGTGAAACCAAGTCAAGACAGGATGGTGACTCAAAAGGTTTTCCCAGAAATGTCAAAGTCAACGGTTCCTGGAAGAGCATTTGTTGTGACTGATCAAAATGCGAGGAACCCAAACGAGGTGATCACGGGTAAGCTAATCATAAATTCTTGCGAAGTTTATACCTTACTAGATACTGGTGCTACCCATTCATTTATCTCTCCTGCTTGTGCTCAACGTTTAAACTTAACTCCGGAGAAATTAGACCTTGATTTATCTGTGGAGACTCCGTTAGGAGAAACTTTCATCACATCCACTGTTTATAAATCTTGTTTGATCCAAGTTGGCACCATCACATTACCTGTTGACCTTATCTCTTTAAAGATACTTACTTTTGATGTGATTTTAGGGATTGATTAGTTAACCACTCATCATGCCAAAATTGATTGTTTTCGTAAGGTTGTTAGTTTTCATATTCCTAACCAAACTGGTTATTTAATTCAAGCAACTAAACCACTAAAATCAATCACTGTCATATCAAGTCATAAAGATATTCGTTTATTGAAAAACGGATGTCAAGCTTTCTTAGCCCATGTTATGGATTTGAATAAAGACACGTCAAATTTGAATAATATTCCTATTGTTAGTAAATTTCCTGACGTATTTTCTGAAGAACTTCCCGGTCTACCCTCGGAATGTGAAGTTGAATTCTTTATTGATCTTGAACCTGGTACAAAGCCCATTTTTAAAACCCCATATCGAATGGCTCCTATTGAACTTCAGAAGTTAAAGGTCCAACTACAGGAGTTGTTGGACATCGGTTTCATTCATCCTAGTACATCTCTTTGGGGTTCTCCTGTTTTATTTATAAAAAAGAAAGACGGGAGTATGCGACTTTGTATTGACTATCGAGAATTAAACCATGTCACCATCAAGAATAGGTATCCGCTACCTCGTATTGATGATCTGTTTGACCAGTTGCAAGGAGCACAATCCTTTTCAAAGATCGATCTTCGTTCTGAATATCATCGGTGAAGATTAGGCGAGGATATTCAAAGGCGCCTTTGAACTTGGTATGGGCATTATGAATTCTTAGTCATGTCTTTTGGATTGACTAATGCTCATGCGGCTTTCATGGATATGATGAACCGAGTATTTAAGGACTATTTGGATCAGTTCGTTGTTGTCTTTATTGATGACATCCTCATATATTCCAAAAGTCAGTGAAGATCATGAGCACCATTTAAGTTGGTACTCTAAAGGCTACATTGAAAACAAGCTTATACGCTAAGTTGAAGAAATGCGAGTTCGGCTTGAGGAAGTAGCATTCCTTGGGCATGTGGTGTCAAAACATGGAGTATCTGTTGACCCGGCGAAGATTGAAGCAATACAAAGTTGTGAGCAAAGCGAAGTCGGTAATCAGACGTAGTAGTTTTGGGCTTATTTGGTTATTATCGGAGATTCGTGGAAGGATTTTCTCGAATCGCTACTCTCAGTTAACTCGGTGACTCGAAAGGATACAAAATTCATTATGGAAGCGAGGAATGCGAGAAGAGTTTCCAAGAGCTTAAGAGGAGACTCATTTTATTTTGTTACGACAATACCATCTGGTTCGGATGAATTTATTATCTACGCCGATGCTTGAGTGCAAAGGGTTAGGATGTGTTCTCATGCTGGCGTGGGAAAGTCATAGCCTATGCCTCGCGACAACTTAAAGAATATGAGAGGAATTATCCTACTCATGATTTAGAGTTAGCCTTGATCATTTTCATTAAAGATCTAGAGGCACTATCTATATGGAGAGAAAGTGGAGATATATTCAGACCATAAAAAGCCTCAAATATTTCTTCACCCAAAGGAACTCAATATCTGGCAACGACGTTGGCTCGAGCTATTAAAGATTATGACCACACTATTCAATACCATCTGAAAGCGAACGTGGTAGGCGGCCAGCGTTGAGTAGAAGATCATATCGCAGAACAAGTGCGATGATGTCAAGTATACGATAGAACCAACTTTAATTGATAAAGTTAAAAGTTGCTCAAGCCACGTGAACTTCGGAAATGATGCGTATGAAGAAGAAAGTGCAAGAAGGTTCTATTCCAGAAGCAAGAATAGATGAAGAAGGAATACTTCGAGTCCACTCCAAACTTTGTGTTCCTAACGATTCTGATTTGAAATACAAGATCATGATGGAGGCTCACAATACACCATTTACAATCCATCTGGAAGTACCAAAATGTATCGTGATCTTGACATACATTTTGGTGGAACAATATGAAGAGAGATTGCGCTGAGTTTATTTCGAGGTGTTTAACTTGTCGGCGTGTAAAGGTGGAGCATCAAGTGCCTAAGGGTCCATTCTGACCACCGATTCGAAATAGAAGTGGGAACACATTACCATGGATTTTGTTACGGGTCTTTCCGCGGTTTCTCAAGGCATAAATGTTATTTGGGTTATTGTTGATAGATTAACCAAGTCTGCTCATTTCTTGGCGATACGGGAGACTTATTCCCTTGAACGTCTTGCTAGTATGTACGTAAATGAGATTATAAGATTGTGAGATTGCATGGCATGCCAGTATCCATAGTTTCAGATCGTGACCCAAGATTCACTTCAAGATTTTGGGTTAGCTTGCAAAAAGCTATGGGTACGGATTTACGATTCAGTTCCGCATACCATCCTCGAACAGACGGACAATCAAAGAGGACTATTCAAACTCTTGAAGATCTATTAAGACTCTGTGTCCTAGATTTCAAAGAGAGTTGGGATAAGTATTTACCATTGGTGGAATTCTCCTATAACAACCGTTATTAGGCGAGTATAGGTGTGGCTCCATTCGAAGCATTGTATGGATGAAAGTGACGCTCTCCAATATATTGGGATGAGGTAGGTGAAGCAACATTGTTGGGACCCGAGTTAGTACGTATGACTACGTAAAATATCCAAATGATTCAACAACGTATACAAACGGCACAAGATCGACAAAAGAGTTATGTAGATCTTCATCGAAAGGACGTGGAATTTAGTATTGGGGATCATGTATTATTGCGTGTAGCTTCATGGAAGGGAGTAACAAGATGGGGTCTTACAACTTCACCCACCTCGTCCCAACATACTAGAGAGCGACATTTTCGTCTATATAATGCTTCGAATGGAACCACACCTATACTTGCCTAATAACATTGTTGTAGGAGAGAATTCCACCAATGATAAATACTTATCCCAACCGCGCCTTGAAGTTCAGGACACAGTAGTCTTAATAGATCTTCAAGAGTTTGAATAGTCCTCTCCGATTGTCCGTCTGCTTCGAGGATGGTATGTCGAATCGAATCAGAAAATCCACAGATAGCTTTTTGTAAGCTAACCCAAAATCTTGAAGTGAATCTTGGGTCACGATCCAAACTATGGATACCGGCATGCCATGCAACCTCACAATCTCATTTACATATATACTAGTAAGACGCTCAAGGAATAAGTCTCCAGACGGCAAGAAATGAGCAGACTTGGTTAATCTATCAACAATAACCCAAATAAGATTGATGCCTTGAGAAACCGTAGGAAGACCAGAATTTAAATCCATGGTAATGTGTTCCCACTTCCATTTCTGGAATCTCAAGTGGTTGCAATTAACCTTTAGGTACTAGATGCTCCGCCTTTACACGCCGACAAGTTAAACACATCGAGATAAACTTTGCAATCTCTCTCTTCATATTGTTCCACCAAAATGTATACGTCAAGATCAATTTATACATTTTGGTACTTCCAGATGGATTGCAAATGGTGTATTGTGTGCCTCCATCATAATCTTGTACTTCAAATCGTAGTCGTTAGGACACAAAGTCCGCTGTGGACTCAAGTATTCCTTCTTCATCAATTCTCGCTCGAATAACCTTCTTTGTACTTTCTTCTTCATACGATCGCCTCCTGCCTCGGTGGGCTTGAAAGAACCTTAACTTTTTCTATTAAAGTTGGCTCTATGTGTATACTTGACATCATCGTACTCATTCCCCGCATATGATCTTCTACTCAACGCGATACCTACCATGTTCGCTTTTCCGTGATGGTATCAATAGTGTGGTCGTAGTCTTCAATAGCTCGAGCCAACGTCGCCGCCGCCGCATGTTGAGTTCTTTTTGAGTGAATAAATATTTAAGGCTTTTTTATGGTCCGAATATATCTCCACTTTCTCCCCATATGATAGTGCCTCCATATCTTTTAATAAAATGATCACGCTAACTCTAGATCACGAAGTAGGATAATTCTCTCTCATACTCTTTTAAGTTATCGCGAGGCATAAAGCTATGACTTTCCCACGCTGCATGAGAACACATCCTAACCCTTTCGCTCAAGCATCATTGTAATAAAAAATCCATCCGAACCAGATGGTATTGTTAACAAAGCCAAATAAGTCTCCTCTTAAGTTCTTGGAAAATCTTCGCATTCTTCGCTCCAAACGAATTTTGTATCCTTCCCAGTTAGCATGGGTTAACGGAGTAGCGATTCGAGAAAACCTTCCATTTAATCTCCGATAATAACCAAATTTAAGCCCAAAAACTACGATTTCACCACCGACTTTTATTGTTCTAACTTTCAGATTGCTTCAATCTTTCACGGATCAACAGATACTCCATGTTTCGATACCACGTGCCCAAGGAATGCTACTTCTCAAGCAAGAACTCGATTTCTTCAACTTCGCATAAAGCTTGTTTTCACGAAGCCTTTAAAGTACCAAATTTTTCAAATGGTGCTCATGATCTTCACGACTTTTGGAATATATGAGGATGTCAATAATAAAGACAACAACGAATTGATCCAAATATTTCTTGAATACTCGATTCATCATATCCATGAAAGCCGCAGGAGCATTAGTCAATCCGAAAGACATGACTAAGAATTCATAATGCCTGCATCGAAGTTCTAAAGGCGCTTTTGAATATCCTCGCTAATCTTCAATTGATGATATCCGTAACTAAGATCGATCTTTGAAAAAATTGTGCCCTCAGAATCGGGTCAAACAAGTCATCAATACGAGGTAGAGGATACCTATTCTCGATGGTGACATGGTTCAATTCCGATAGTCAATATAAAGTCGATACTCCCCGCTCTTCTTCTTTATTTAATAAAACAGAGCACCCCAAGGAGATGTACTAGTCGAATGAAACCGATGTCCAACAATTCCTCAGAAGTTGGACCTTTAACTCAAGTTCAATAGAGCCATTCGATATGGGGTTTTAGAAATGGGCTTGTACTGTGTTCAAGATCAATAAAGAATTTAACTTCACGCTCGGGGCAGACCGGAAGTTCTTCAGAAATACGCCAGAAAGTCAATAACAACAGAATATTATTCAATTTGACGTGTCTTTATTCAAATCCATAACATGGGCTAAGAAATCTTGACATCCGCTTTTCAATAAAAGAATAAATTTTTATGATTAGATATGATGACAAATGATTGATTTTAATGGTTTAGTTGTTTGAATTGCATAACGAGTCAAGTTAGGAATATAAAACTAACAACCTTACGTAAAAACAATCAATTTTGGCATAATGAGTAGCTAACCAATCAATCCCTCAAAATCACATCAAAAACAAGTATCTTTAAAGAGATAAGGTCAACAGGTAAGGTGATGGTGCCAACTTGAATCAAACAAGATTTATAAACAAAGGATGTGATGAAAGTTTCTCCCAACGGAGTTTCCACATGATAAGTCAAAGTCTAATTTCTCCGAGTCAAGTTTAAACGCTGAGCACAAGCAGAGAGATAAATGAATGGGTAAAACCAGATAAGTAAGGTATAAACTTCGCAAGAATTTATAAATACTACCCGTGATCACCTCGCTTGGGTTCCTCGATTTTGACTGGGCCACAACAAACGCCATCTAGAACCGTTGACTTTGACTTTTCTAGATGTTTTTGAGTCACCGTCCTCAATGAACTAGGTTTTGCTACCATACAATCTCGAGCGATATATGTCCTTCCTTTCCACAATTATAGTATACCTTGAACTGTCAGGGCTTTGACCGATATGTCCTCTTTATGCATTTATAGATACGACCGGTGGTCGTTTCTCCCTTAGAACCGGGTCGCCAAGACTGCCGCCTTCACATGGTCGCTGTTAAATCTCCTCTTTTTAAAATCCTCCCGACTCGCTTCTTCTATTTTCACGGTCATGATTACCACCAGAGTGGTTACCATTTTGTCCATCTTTTTCTTTCTCCGCCGGTTATCGTTGTTTTGTTGATCGCCATCTCCGGTATTATCCTCCGGTCAGGGTCCCTCGGTTGACTGCATTTCGTTATCTCGCCTAATAATCGAGCCCTGCTTACAACATCCGAAGAGAGAAAATTTACGAAATGAGATATCGACGACGCCGGTTTCAAACCTCTAAGAAACATCCGCGCCATATACATTCCTCATTCTCCACCAAATGAGGTGCGAAACCGGATAACTCGCAAACTTTGCCTTCAGATCGAGACACCGCTCACGTTGTTTTGTTCTAATCGATGAACTCCACTTCCTTCATATGACGTAACACTTTCGTGAAAGTATTTGTCATTAAATAGTTTCAAACGCCTCCCAAGACACGCCGAAAAGTACCGGATGTGTACATTTCACGACTCCCACCAAAAGATGTCTCATTTCGCCACGGAATATAAAGGTGGGGAATGGAACCTTCGTTCCTCCGCATCCCAAGACATCGAATATCTTGGTGATTTGTTTGACCCACGCCTCCACCTTAATCGGATCCCGCTTCCCTGCACTGGTGGTCCCAACTCTTCGAACCGTTGGTTTGGACAACCCGTGAATTGCTATCATTTCCTCCTATTTTTGAACACGAGTCTCCTCGTCGATTTTGCATGAATCGCAAAAAGCTTCTAAACATCCCCTCGCTCATCATCTCGTCAATGGTGTTGTTCATAAGAGGAACATTGTTATTGTTGCAGACGTTCTCCTCGTTGTCAAGATAAAAGCGTCTCCACTCATTCCTCATTTACTCCATGTTAATATTCTAAGTCGACATTCTCAAATATCGTCATAAAACAAGGGTTAATTAAGGAAATCAATATATCACATAATATCCCTATATATCGACCAACTAACAAATAAGCTTAGGTAAGACACACTAGCTAAGGATTTACTCGCCTCTCCTCCTAGTTCTATTCCCCGATCTCCGCCAGAGATCATATCCCTAAGCTCTCGATACCAACCGTGACGCCCCCAAAATAGGTATACATCACCCATTCCGAGTTGTCAATACATGGCATGTAAACAACTACAACTTTATTATTACAACAAGAAATCTGTGAGTTTGAATACAAATATTATCTTCTAGTATAATATCTATACTCAAATAAATCCTCATCACATTTATTGATACATTATTTTACAAAAATGGTGAGGACTACTAAACAACTCTCTCTAGAACCTTCATTCCATACCCCGACTGCACTCGCTTATATTCTCGCCTCCCCGAGAAGAAAAATGGAACAAAAAGGAAAAGGGTGAGCTCAACTAGCCCAAAGAAGAATATTATGACTAAGATAATATACAACAAATTATCGTTAGTCTTCAACAGGAAAAATCTAATAGTAATACAATAGACAACAAGTTTTAAATCAATATTCGCAGCAGAAATAATAATTCATTGTAAGAGTTAAGTAAAGAATGCAAACTACTATCTTCTATGTATGAATTTAAAAGTTCATCGCTCATCTTTTATCCCCTGTAACATCAATCAATATATATCCGGAATCAAATATTCATCTTTGCACTACAGCCAAAGATATTCATCAGTTGGTCATGTTCATCTAAACACCTATTCATCTTTGCACTACGGGCCAAAGATATTTATCAGAAATCATTCATCTTTGCACTAAAGGCCAAAGATATTCAATAATATCATCATTTAAGACTGAGGATGATGAAAAATATTTTTAAAGAACCGAATCCAGTGAAACAAAATGATAAGGATTAAGGATTCGTACTTTGTTTTATCCATGTCCAAAAATACCTCAAAAATAATCATAGTGGTGTAAAATTCAAGAATGATCGTAACATGGATACAATCAAAGCTAGTATCCACAATAGATATTTTAGATTTAAAAGGAAAATTTTTCATTTTTCGATGAATAGTCAGTATTATTAGTGAGTAGAGTGTCGTATACGTGAATAAAGGCCAGATACGTGAATAAGAATCTCAGACACCAAAAGTTCCAAATTTGATAAAAACTTGGATCAATATTTCAAAGATAATGATATTGAAGAAATAATATTATTACGAAAAAAAATAATATCCCTTACCTCGAAAGATCGGTCTTCTAAATTTGAAACACCGGATATAAAGCTATGACTTGAACTCGCACCAGTATATAAGCAATACTCAAAATACTCACAAGAATACGATCGATAATATAGAGAGAAAACTTCAGCTTTCGGTGTAATTTTCAATTCTAACCTAAGCACCCTATTTATAGGAAAATGCTTAGAACACCAAAGCAGAAAATTTAATAAAATATAAATATATATATATATATCAAAATTCCTACGCCACTATTGAAATTTGATTTCAGCTCAATAAGCACATGCCACCTTCTAGAAAAAGTAAGAAAAAACATTTTCCTAATTTAAAATAATTTAAACTTCTAAAAATCAATTATTTCGGAGCTTCGGAACTTCAATAATTCACAATAAATAGTCCTTTTGTCAGAAAATTCAAAACTCACGACTTTTTATAGGAAATTCAGTTCTCTACAACTTTACAGAAGAAAGTTTTTCTAAATTCCAAACAAAAATTGATTGAAATCCGCAAACGGACGATTTTACAAGCTATAATCAAATTTCAAATAAGAAATGGGGTTCTGAAACACATAAAACATGCTTTAAATATTTTGGTAACAAAATACTCCTCTTCCACATATACTCATATATCCCACATTCATCGTAAAAACATCATCATTATTATATTATTAAAATATAATAATATATTTAAATGAATTATTTTATCGTAAAAAGATAAAATTTCAATTTTCAACAATTGTCACATTAAAAATTTTCTCCATCTATATCCACATAAAATTAATATTTTTCTCATCATATGAATCAATAATTAATTATTCATAAATAATATTACGTAATCACAATATTGACAACCAGTGCGCCTTGCAGAAAGATGGGGCTTTCAATAAGAATTTCTCATTACTTAGCCTTGCAATTAGGTGACCAAACCTCTCCTTAGATGTAACTTTCTAGACATTACAATAATGTTATCTAATAATATTATTAGGATAATATAAATTATTGCTTCGATAATGAAAAAATCTTGTGTAATGACAATTATGAAACAACAAAGAATATAAAATATCAACGCAAAGAATTATTAAATCAATAAAATAAAATATCGAATAAAGAATTATCGTAACCATTATTGAGTAGTGCCTTCACGTAAGAATCAATAATTGGTGCAATAATGTAAAGCTTCTTGTGTGTTAACCACCGAGTATTTTAACAAAGATTAACCAGAATAACTACGCTAGTTATTTTTAAAAACTTATATTTGTCATTTTCTTCATCCAATCTTTTCCGTTATGGGGCCCCATACATATCGTTTTGCGTCGTATTTAATATTCCCCGACAAGACGAATATTCCACGACCATACGAATATTCCCCGACAACGATGAATATTTTATAACCACTTGCTTATTTTGAAATATTTGCGTATTTTACCCATAACTATCCACATTAATCAAATCAACCCTTACTATTTCAAAATAATAAATAGAGAAAATTAAATTTCATTAATAACAAGTTGGAGTCTTACAACGGGCCAAAGATATTCAACAACAGGTCATCTTTATACTACACGCCAAAGATATTCATCAATAATTCATCTTTACACTACAGGCCAAAGATATTCATATCTCAAATAAATATATAATTATTCAAAATTTATATAAACAATAATTATAACCATGTTGATCAATTCACCTTTGCACTTAAGCTAAAAATATTCAATTATAAATTCAATGGTTATGATCATACCAGTCAACAATTCATCTTTGCACTACTGGCCAAAGAGAACCCATAGTCACGATTATACCAATAATCTACCCATCTTTACACTTAAGTCAAAGAGAAATTTCATCACCGAAATTATAAAAATGTTATATATGATAATAAAAATAATACGATCAACAATCGTGATTTAATTTCAAGAGTGATTCATAAATCAATGATTTCATAACACCTTAATCCAAATGTTATAAATCACTTAATAATCTCATAATTTAATATTATTAATACTACCATAATATTTTAATCATTTCTTAAACTTATAAATAATTTATTTTAATTGTTTACACTTTACTAATTAATGCATTTAATCATACTAAAATGTCAAACTCATAAGATTTCATCACCAATAACTAATAACCTCATCAAAATCTATATATACCATATATATGATTCCCAAGCCATAAAATCCTATTTTTTCAATTTTGTTACTTCACATAACATATTTAATTTATTTATTCATAACTAGTCTATTTTGATGAAAAATAACTAATCGGTTTAAAAAAATTTTTTTTCGGGATTTAGCATAATATAGTCCCATATTAAACATATATTTTTCTCGTAATTTTTAAAATTCATTTATTATTTTGCATACGTGGTCAAACTCTATTAATATTTAGACATTTATCATAAATTGTACTTTTGTCCAAAAATTCCAAAATTTACAGAATATACTGATGTTATATAGATGTACTCCCAATAAAAATTTCACAAATTTTGGAGTTAACCATAAGGAGTTATAAGAGTTTACTTTTAAAATAGTCTTGTCTCATAAAATTCATAACTCCTAATCTATACATCCAAAAATCGCCATTTTTGGACACAATGAAAGAAACTCATCAAATTATCATTTCAAATTTTTTCAGAATTTTTGAAGGTCTGAAAAATTACGAAACATGATAAACATAATAATCCTTAAAATCCCTTACCTCAAAAGGGCAGTACTTCTGACCGGAATGTTGGATGAAAAGCCGAAGGAAACTTGCACTGAATAACAACTCTCCAAGTATCTAAATACTCACAAAATACGCTCGATAATATATTGAGAGAAAGAGAGAAAGCTTATGTTTCTGGTGTGATTTTCAATTCTAACTCAAAGACCCTATTTATAAGAAAATACTAAGTATCAGAAAGACTTGACACATAGTCGATGGCTTTACCTACTACTATTCTCACCTACCACATTTAAAATTGAATTCAGCACATTTCTTCACCAACCAAAGGTGGGGCCCGCCGATTCTAGAATTTTCCACCAAAATGATTTATAAACCTAATTTCCAAATCAGTCACCTCATAAAATTCATAACAAATCATACGTTCATTTTTAACGGTTCAAAATTTGTGGACATATACTCAACTTATATATGTATAACATATCCAAAAATCACAACGATCCAACGGTTGGATTAAAAATTATAACTCACGTAATAAAGCTTTAAGAACATTGATTTGATCTTTTAATACATCCAATCCGACAAAATGCTGATAAAATACCTCAACATTAGTTCCTTCATTTATAACCATATAAATAAATCCATCATTTATATCTGCATCAAATAAATATTTCCTTATCATATAAATCAATAATTAATTATTCACAAATAATATTACAGAATCACAATTATGACAACCAGGTGGTTCCCAGGAATGAGGGGTTTTCCGATAAGGATTTCTCCTTCTTGGGCGCGCAATTAGGTGACCAAACCTCTCTGATGTAACTTTCTAGACATTGCCAATAATGCTATCTAATAATATTATTCAAATAATATGAATTATTGATCCGATAATGGAAAAATGCATGCGATGACAATTATGAAACAACAATAATATAAAATATCAACGCAAGCAATTATTGAAACAATAAAATAAAATATTGAACAATAATTATTGTAACAATTATTGAGTAGTGCCTTCTTACGTAAGAATCAATAATTTAAAATATCGCATGCAATCTGGTAATACTCTTGTGCGACGCCAGCGACATCAGATTTTAACCATCGGGTATTCCAATGCGGTGTTACTTGGTAATAACGACGTCGTTATTTATAAAACTCAAACTTGTCGTTTTTTCTTCATCCGACGCTTATTCGTTATGGGGCCCATAAGCGGCTACTTGGCAGTCATCGCATTTAATATTCCCAAACAACAAGAATATTCCACGAATCGAACGAATATTTCCGACAACAATAAGTATTTTATACCACTTGCTTATTTTGAAAATTTTACATATATCACCCTTAACTTTAACTTTTATCAATTTAATCACTTACTAAATAGAAAATTGAATACTTTTATTTCATAAAATTCGGGGTCTTACTATAAGACCCCAACTTTTATGAATAAAGATGAATTTTCTATAAATATCATTTTGAATATTAGGAATAAATTTGATATAATGTTATAGTTATTGTGTAGTATTTATAAATTTCGCAAAGTATGCAAGTTGTTATATATATTCGATTGGTGGGGAATATTAGATTTTAGCGAAGAATATTAAGTAAAAAGCAGCCAATAATCATTGGTGGACCCCTAGCGGAATTAATTATCATTTCGGATAAAAATGACAAAAATATTTTATGAAAATAATGGTGAATTTTAACCATTAATCTTTGTTGAACTACTCGATAGTAAAAGTACTGATGAATACGCGTGGTCGCATAGTAGCATGCGGTATTGATTATTAATACTTACGTGAGAAGTCCAGTTTTGTTTGAAAGAATTGTTGCACAAGTATCTCACGTTATTTGATTCAATTATTGTCGATATTTTATATATTATTAAATCAATAATTGAGATGACAGAGTTATTAATATTATTATTTGCAATATTAACGATGTTCAGAAGTTACGCCAGGAAAGGTTTGGTCACCTAATTGCGCGACAATAGGGAGAAATCCTTATTGAAAGTCCCCTCTTTCCTGGGAACGACCTGGTCGATTAATATTGTGAATTATAATAATGATGATAAATGTTGTTAAAAATATTGAGAGGATTTTTTTTTTTATGAAGTGGTTGTTGTAAATTTTGCTTATTTGATGGACCCCCATTTATCCATTTCTCAAAAATCGGTAGAAGTTGTTCAGTATATAGTAATCAAAGGTGAGAGCCCACATGTTAAAAATGACATATGGGTGGAAGAAATTTTGGTCATCACGGGTGGGAATTGGAGCAGAATTGTCTTGAAAAGAAATGAAGTATATATATATAATATATAGTATATGCATGTGTGATATATATATATATATATATATATATATATATTATGTGTGAGTGGGTGTTGGTGGAGGAAATTGGAAGCAAATTTAGTGGAAGATTTAGTAAGCCTTTGCCGTAAGGCAAAGGTTATAAATATATATATATATATTTTATAAGTTTTATTTTTTAAGAAAAATAGAATATATTATATTTTATTGAATATTATATTAATATTTTTGAAAATTGGACGACTGAGGAAATTTTGTTTCGCCGTTTGTGATTCTTCAAATTATTTCGTCCGAAATTCTGCACGTCCGTGATTAAATTTTTCAAATAGTATCCTTCCATTCTCCTATAAATAGAAGCTCATTCCTTCATTATTTCTTACTAATTCACTGAAACTCTAGAGAGAGAAAACTATAGAAGGAAAGAAGAAAAGTATTTTGCTACTTCACTACTCTTATATCCAGTACTCTTCTTTCAAAGGTAAGGGGTATTATTTCTTTTGTATTCATAAAGAGAACTTCTGTTATTCCATTCTTTAATATTCTGTTGGAATATCATGTCTGTGCATTTACCCGGACCTGGTTTCGTCTTTATTATTCTGTTGGAATATCACATGCATGCGTTCTGTTGGACTCGAGTTAAAATCTTTAATATTCTGTTGGAACATCCTGTCAGTGCGAATTTTGCCTGACCTGGTTCCGTTATTTTGTATTCTGTTGGAATAACCTGCCTATGCGAAGTACCGCATGCATGGTGATTTTTGTTGTTATTTCATTCTTTATTATACTCAGTTGGTTAAAATTTTGACTTCTATACTCCATGAAATTAGTGGAATATCCATGATATTTGTGTTTCATCCAGTATCTTTTCATGAAAATATTCTTCTGAGCATTCTTAAATTTTACTGTACAAAGAAGTACCATGTTGACAATTTGGACGTTATTAGTTCCTGGATAAATTAATTCTTGAACTTATTTTATTGAATTCTTATATCATTGTCATCATCCTCATGTTTATATTTTGTTGAAAGTCAAATACGGCATTGTAGTGCATAGATGGACTTGGTATGATTATGACCGAGGATTATCCGATTGTAATCATGGACCGTAATGTTACAAATGATGTGGTAAAAGTCCTCATTGGCCCGTAGTGTATTGATGGATGGTTGTTGGCATGATCATGACCATTGAGGAATACACAAATATCCTTGCCCAGTGGTCATGGATAATTTGTGGTCGTGACCCTAATGAATATCCTTGGCCGTAGTGCAGGGATGATGTGGATTATTTATTAAGCTGAATCTCAGCGATAAAAGTGAGTAGATTTTATTCTCTACTTGACTCTTTTAATGGATTGCATGTTCCGCTGTAGTTAAACTTGATGTCTATTGTATTTTATCAGTTTAACACTGTTGAGGACTAATAATAATTTATTCTGCATTATCTTAGTCATAATATTTCTTACTGGGCTAGTTGAGCTCACCCTTTCTTTCACAGTTTCTCTTTAGGAAATGAGGACGTGCCGGGACTAGTCGGGGAACGGAGTGATGGTCCAGATGATAGTATTAGTAGTCCTCACTATTCTGTTAAATAGTGTGACAATAAATATAATGAGGACTTATTCTGAGAGTGGATATTGTCTAGAAGACAATAATTGCATTAAAACTCACAGCTCTCTTGTTGTATATTAAAGATTGTATTCGTATTCTGTACCATATTTTTGGCGACTCAGAATAGGTGATGTATACCTATTTTGGGGGTGTCACACTTACAATCTCCCCTCCTTATGAAATTTTGTCCCCGAAATTTACGTACCTGGTATTTCAAAGATTCCATCTTCCCTGTCCTCATGATTTCTCCATTGCTCATCTCCTGTATTTCAGATATCATTCTAGAATAGAGCTTCAAAACAAAGGTTAATTGACATATCACAATTTGTCAAATTAAGTAAGAAAATTCAACAGGTAGGTAGGACACAAATTTAGTGAAGGATATTTCTCGTCTCTCCCTTCCTAGTTCTAATCCCGGATATCCACCAGAGATCATATCCCTAAGCTCTGATACCAAATGTGACACCCCCAAAATAGGTCCAATCCATCCAACCTATTCTGAGTCGCCAAATACATGGTACAAAAAATAACTACAACTTTATTACTACAATTGTCGTACAAAATACAACAACATATATACTGTGAGTTTTAATACCAACTGTGACTCATGTCCCAACTATGCACAACACCTCACAATGATACCTTACATAAAGGTACAATCTAGAACTGTTTTAGAAATTAAAATCTTTGGAAAGTGCTCAAGGAAACTTTCGTACATAGGAGGCCATGAATCTAAGTTATGATAGATATCATATGTCCAGAGAATTATCCTTGGTTGATCCAATAGACCCCAAAGAAAAATGAGAAGATTACTATCATGTTCCTTCCAATGGTGAGTCTTCTCTTGACATATAACAATCTCCACCGTCTGCGATTGAACATTATGTTTCAACCCAACTCCAAGATCATATAGGTAGTGCTCGTAGATATACTCAGCAAGTGGATGTGCACAACCCTTTCTTATGATAACACGAGATTGTATGTCATTAGACATCTTGTATGATAGTGGCAAAACACCCTTCCAAAGTTGGGTTCATCTCACCCTATTGTTGTTCACCAAAATCAATTATTAAGTGATGTATAATATATGACACACACATCTTAGGTCCTCAATACAATTATATATTGTATGTCATACCGTTTTATAATGTGTTGGGAAACTTTGATAGTCTCGGACCACCACACTATTCCCCTGTTATCCCCGCTCGACCCAACTACACTTTTATTACCTGAAAGGAATTGTGAAGCAAAAGGGGTGAGCACAACTAGCCCAATAAAGAATATCATAACTAAAGATAATTAAATTATCAATAGCCTTCATCAGTAATAAATCAGAGATTTAGAACATATGGTAGATGATAAAACTTTTCAACCATAGTTGCAGCGGAACGAGCAATCCATCAGAAGAGTCAAATAGACCATAAAGTCTATTATCTTCTCCATGTTAAAAGTTCACCAACAATGCTTTAACCCTGTAACATTAATCAACCGATCCTGTTCACAGTCATGTGAATAACTCATAATTTTAATTGTAGTTCTAATTTTCTCTTCTCTTCCAAGACGAATATATTTTTCATCACATGTCTTTACCTGAAACATCAAAGATCATAGTTATACCAAATCACAGTTCCTGTTCATAATCATACTAATAAGTTCATCTTTGCACTACGTGTTAGGTTTGTAATATTCATGAACGCAATCAAATTGCACAAAATAAGCGGAAACGTGGAAAATCAGAGTTTTAAAATTTTACAAACCATATACCCGGATCACCCTTTATGCACAATTATTAATTAAACGAAAAAGAAAGAACAAGAATCATACCCCTTGAAGATCCGAAGCTTCCTCGTATCGTTCACCTCAATCCTTTTCGCGTTCAACTTGAATCCACCGGGTTTGGTTCCTTCTTTTGATCAACGTTAGCCACCCAAGTATTTGGCCTCTAGAGGTGATCCACCAAGAAAGAATAAAAATTCAAGAAGATGGGTGTTTGGCTAAACCCTAATTTTTCTATCTCTCATAGAAAATGGTGTACTCTCCCAACTATTGGAATTACGTATTCTATGAATACATCAACAACCACCTCTCCTAATAATAAGACTTCTCTTATTTATAGATGTGGGCAACCCTCCTTAACAATTAAGGAATTGAGTTTTATTTTAATTAATTAAATTCTTTTAATTAATTAAGCTCCCTAATCTTATTAGGGATAATTAATTAAACTCTTTTAATTAATTTGCCTTGTAATCCTATTAGGATATTTAAGAGTAATTTTATTAATTAATTCCAAACTCCTTTAAGAATTAAATAATAATAATAATAGTAATAATAATAATAAGACTCCTCTTATTAGTTTATATTTAATATTTCCAAAATATTAAATAATAAATATTAAGCTATTTAATTTATTCTATCACCATAGATTAAATTAAATATACTTAACTTATTATTACGATTATGCCATTAACTTCTTAAATAATTATTCTTCCTTTTATGGTGTAACCCTTTAGGTTCTCCATATTAAACCTAGGTTGTGAATAAATCAATTAGAACAATTATAATCTTATTTAAATAAATAAATTAAACTAATAATTTATTTAAATAAATAATATTTATTCTACAATAGGGATAAGCCTCCTAGCGATCAACGACTTTCCGGATAATATAGATTTCAACATTAATCATAAAAGAACCTTTGAGTAAATAGTTACCGCATAATTCAATCCTTCCACCATACAATGTCCCAATTAAATATAAGACATGGAATTCTTGTCAAGTCTTATTTTATTTAATTATATGTATTTCGACTCTTAAATGCACAACTCCAAATAATGCAAATTAGAAACTCTTTTCTAATTTCATTCTGCCTTGGCCAAGGACTACTGAGTTGTTATTTATCAAATCACATATGATATTTCTCTTCTTTTACTAGAAGTAGTTGATTCTTTATTGATCATACATTATATCCATGTACAACTTATTATACCCAAGCATACCCTTTGATATACCCTAAGGGTCTTAAGGAATAAGTCAAAGTATAACTCATCATACACAAGATACTATGATGAACTCAAGTCCAAGGATCACTTAGACTACTATCACTACAGAATTCCTATTGATGACAAGTAAAACTCCATTAGGTATTCCTTAGCGAGCCCACGTTCAAATGAACTTATTCTCTAATAAGCACCTACATACTTGCTTTAGTGTCTCCACACAAATGATCGTGAGATCAATCATCCTCATCCAATAATGAAGAACGTATATTCAATCTATCCGGATTTACTAATCCCAATTTAGTAATCCAACGATTGGAAACTATTTTAGTTTTAAGCTTTCTAAGAATTTAGATCTCATTAGAATGATCATCATTATTATTCTAAAAGTATTGCTTAAAACTATGGGTTTATCACATATTATAAAATAGCATCATGTAGATAATTAAAAGCCTTTAATAAATAAATACTTTTTATTAATAAATGAATAAGATTGTTACAAAGTATATGCTTTATCATCAAACATGATTGGCTTGCGTGCATACTACTTTCACTACGGGCCAAAGATATTCATTAACAATTCATCTTTGCACTACATGCCAAAGATATTCAACAACAGTTCATCTTTGCACTACGGGCCAAAGATATTCAACAACAGGTCATCTTTGTACTACACGCCAAAGATATTCATCAACAATTCATCTTTTGACTACTGTGCCAAAGATATTCATATCTCAAAAAATATATAATCATTTTGAATTTATATAAACAATAATTATAACCATGTTGATCAATTCACCTTTGCACTTAAGCTAAAAATATTCAATTGTAAATTCAATGGTCATGATCATACCAGTCAACAATTCATCTTTGCACTACTTGCCAAAGAGAACCCATAGTCACGATCATACCAATAATTTACCCATCTTTACACTTAAGTCAAAGAGAAATTTTATCACCGGGATTCTAAAAATGTTATATATGATAATAAAAACAATATGATCAACAACTATATTTAATTTCAAGAGTAAGATTCATAAATCAATGATTTCATAACACCTTAATCCAAATGTTATAAATCACTTAATAATCTTATAATCTAATATTATTAATACTACCACAATATTTTAATCATTTCTTAAACTTATAAATAATTTATTTTAATTGTTTACACTTTACTAATTAATGCATTTAATCATACTAAAATGCCAAACTCATAAGATTTCATCACCAATAATCAACAACCTCTCAAAAAATCTTATATATACCATATATAGGATTTCAAGCCATAAAATCCTATTTTTCAATTTTGTTACTTCACATAACATATTTAATTTATTTATTCATAACTAGTTCATTTTCATGAAAAATACCAAATCAGTTCCAAAAATATTTATTTTCTGGGATTTAGCATAATATCGTCCCATATTGAACAAATATTTTTCTCGGAATTTTTAAAATTCATTTACTATTTTTCACAAGGTCAAAACTGTCGAATATTTAGACATTTATCATAAATTGTACTTTTGTCCAAAAATTCTGAAATTTACAGAATATATTGATGTTATATAGATGTACTCCCAATAAAAATTTTACCAATTTTGGAGTTAACCACAAGGAGTTATAAGGGTTTACTTTTAAAATAGTTTTTTCTTATAAAATCCATAACTCCTAATTTATACATCCAAAAATCGCCATTTTTGGACACAATCAAGGAAACTCATCAAATTATCATTTTAAATTTTTCCAAAATTTTTGAAGATCCGAAAAATTATGAAACATGATAAACATAATAATCCTTAAAATCCGCTACCTCAAAAGAGCAGTACTTCTGACTGGAATGTCGGATGAAAAGCCGAAGGAAACTTCCATTGAATAGCAACTCTCCAAGTATCTAAATACTTACAAAATACGCTCGATAATATAGAGAGAGAAAGAGAGAAAGCTTATGTTTCTGGTGTGATTTTCAATTCTAACTCAGCACCCTATTTATAGGAAAATATTAGCACGATGTAGCAGACTTGACCTGTAACCTGATGGCTTTACCTGCTACTATTTCCACCCACCACATTTGAAATAGAATTCAGCACATTTCTTCACCAACCATAGGTGGGGCCCGCCGATTCTAGAATTTTCCACCAAAATGATTTATAAACCTAATTTCTGAATCAGTCACCTCTTAAAATTCATAACAAATCATACGTTCATTTTTAACAGAAGGGACACATCCGTCCAAACTGTACGCAGTAATCCAAAGCGTGTTTTAATTGTGAAAGAGAAGGTCACCTAGCTCGATTTTATCGTATGGTGAAGTCAAGTCCAGCTGGGATGGTGATGCCAAAGGATGTCCCAGACAAGCCAAAGCCGGTAGTTTAAGAGAGAACGTTTTTTTTTCATGACGAGGAACCTAAATAAAAATTATCACGGGTAAGTTAATCATAAACTCTTGCGAAGTTTATACCGTGTTAGATACCGGTTCTACTCATTCTTTTATTTCACCTAGTTGTGTTTAATGTTTGAATTTAACTCCGGAGAAGTTTGACATTGATTTATCTGTTGAAACTCAGTTGGGAAAAACCTTCGTTGCCTCCACTATTTATAAATCTTGTTTGATTCAAATCCACACTTTCACGTTACCTGTCGATCTTATCTCTTTAAAAATACTTGCCTTTGATGTGATTTTAGAAATCGATTAGTTAACTATTCATCATGCTTTTAGTAAGGTTGTTAGCTTTCATATTCCTAACCAACCTGTTATGCGAATTCAAGCAACCAAACCCCTAAATTCAATCATTGTCATACCAAGCCATAAGTAAAGAGCCCCGATCCTTTCGTTGTTGACTTCCTTGTGTGGAATGCACCGAAGCCAGACTATCCGTAGGGGACGTTGTGAATAACGATGACAAGTTGATAGGTATCAATGTGTCGTGTTATCCAAGTCTTGGATGAGAGTCACAGTTGTGAATGATATTTCTATTGTTAATAAATTTTCTGACATATTCTTGAAGACTTCTTAGCCTACCCCTAGAGCGTGAAATCGAATTTTGTATTGACCCCTTTACAAAACCCATTTCTAAAACCCTCAAGTATTTCTTCACCTAAAACGAACGTATTATGCGCTAAAGACGTTGGCTCGAGCTGTTGAAGATTACGATCGTACCATTCAATTCCATCGTGGAAAAGCGAACGTGGTAGCTAACGTGTTGAGTAGAAGATCGTATGTATTTACGAGTGCGAATATATGAACCCACGTGAAGATAACGAATATACGAGTAGAATTGACTTTAATCGATAAAGTTAAAGCCACTCAAGCTAAATACTCAAAGCTGATGAATGTGAAGAAGAAGGTTCAAGAGGGCGTTATTCTAGAAACAAGAATCGATGAAGAGAAGAAATCTCAACCCTCGATTTAATTGATCCATTTGAAATCCACGATTAAGTAGGAATTGTGGCTTATAGACTCGTTTTACCGCCAAGAATGTCGCTTGTTCATAACGTTTTTCACGTATTGATGTTACGTAAATATGTGGACAACCCGAACCACATTATTGATTTAGAACCAGACGAGATAACGAATAATTTAACGTATGAAGATGTACTTGTTAAAAAATCCTGGAATATATTCTACGCTTAAAGGTTATACCTCAAGAGTTAGAATCGGGCGAAGTGTCCTCATCTGTTCGGCATACCAAGTACGTACATAAATTTCGAGGGTGAAATTTTATAAGGAGGGGAGATTGTAAAATCCCAAATTTTACGAATAAAGATTTAAATTTCTAGAATTATTTTTTTTAATATTATGGTGTGGATTTAATATAATGTTATAGTTGTGGGTAATATTTATAAATTTTGTAAATTATGCAAGTTGTTATATTATATTCGATTGGTCGGGGAATATTCTTTATGTCTGAGAATATTCGTGCGACGGCACAATCATTGGTGGACCCCACAAAAGAATTATTGTCGGATTGAGAAAAAGACAAAAATATTTTTATGAAAATAATGGCAGAAGTTTTACCGTTAAAACTGTTGAACTACCCGGTAGTAAAAGTACAGTAATACGCGTGGTTGCATAGTAGCACACGGTATTGATTATTAATGCTTACGTGAAAAGTCACTCAGTTATACTCAATTATTGCTATAGTAATTGTTGCATCATATCTCTCATATTATTGATTCGATTATTGTCACAGTATTATCTACATTATATGATATATTATTAAATCAATAATTGAGACAACAAAGTTATTCATATTATTAAATTACAATATTTATAATGTCTAAAAGTTCTGTCAAGGAGAGGTTTGGTCACCTAATTGCGCGCCAATAAGGAGAAATCCTTATCGGAAAGCCCCCTCTTTCCTGGGAACGACCTAGTTGTTAAATATTGTGAGTTCTAATATTAATGATGAATAAGTTCGTGTTGATTAAAGATGAATTTGATAGTTCCATTGTGTTGGGATTATTGGTGTTAGTTGAAATTGACATCTATTCCGATGATAATTGATGTCCGAGGGTTATATTGATAAAACGGGTAATTTATCGGATAAATGAGCAATTAATTGATACTAATTCACATGATTATAACTATTTGTTCACATGTGTGTACTATTGATTCACATTCTTATTACTATTAGGGGAGTTGGTGCAAGATTGATAATACTTGCATGATTAAATTAAAGATGGAGGTATAGATGGACGTACTTTATTGTAATTAATTTTTTCACATGTTTAGAACTATTGAGTCACATGATTTTACTATTGATTCACATGATTTACTATTAGGGGAGTTGGTGCAAGATTGATAATACTTGCAGGACTAAATTAAAACTGAAAGAAAAGTTAGAGGTATCAGATTGTAATTTTTGAGCCCCAAAGCGTGCAATTATCGAAACTATATTTTTCTATAAATGAAGCTCATTCTTCCTTTATTTCTCACCAATTCACTAAAGTTTTAGAGCCATTATTATAGAGAGAAAGAAAGAAGTCTGCCCCTCACTATTCCAAAGATATCAAATTTTTTTTGAGGTAAGGGTATTATTTTTTTCATATTCATGAAGAGAACTTACATTATTCCATTCTTTATTATTACATTGGAATAACTCAGATATCATGATCTACCCTATACTTGGTGAAATTCTTACGTTATTCTATTATTTATTATTCTGCAGAATAACTATCTATCATGCCAATCACCGCATACATGGTGAAATTATGTTGTTATTCCATTCTTTATTATTCATTGGAATATCTTGTTCATTCATTTTTCTGGCTTGGGACTGGTTTTCGTCTTTTATTATTACGTTGGAATATCTGTCACATGCAATGCGTTTCTGCTGGGACTCGTTAAGTTATTTATTATTCATTGGAATAACTTGCATACTATCGCAAGTACCGTATGTATGGTGATTTTTGTTGTTATTTCATTCTTTATTATTTCATTAGAATAACTTTGTTGGTGCGACATACTTACGCCTGATCTGGTTCCGTTATTTATTATTTTATTGAGATAACTTTGTTTATGCAAAGTATCGTATGTCCGGTGATTTCTTTTGTTATTCCATTCTTTATTATATTAGGTTGGTTAAAGTTTTGACTTTATATATACAATCATGAAATATCATTTTATTTGGTATTTTTTTTTATTACGAGTTACTTATTCACTGAGTTCTTATTCACCCGATTACTATTCATTCTAGTATTATTCACTGGGTATTGGGGCACTTTTCATGCCGGAATACTATTCACGAGTTACTATTCACGGATTACTATTCACCAAAATTACTATTCACCTGAATATTATTCACTCGGGTATTTGGAGTACTTTTCATGTTGGGGTACTATTTATAAGGTACTATTCCCGAAGTACTATTCACGGGGTACTACTCACGATAAAAAATTGATTCTTTTCTGTCCAAATTATTTTTGGTGCATGAATATTATTTTTGAATTTTACTCTACAAAGAAGTATCATGTTGACAATTTGGATGTTATTAATTCCTGGATAAATTAATTCTTGAACTTATTTTATTGAATTATTATGTCATTGTCATCATCCTCATGTTTATATTATGTTGAAAGTCATCACGGGGCTCAGTGCATAGATGGACTTAGTATGATTATGACTGAGGATTATTCGGTATAATCATGGTAGTAATGTTACAAATGATGTGAAAAAAGTCCTCATTGGCCGTAGTGCATTGATGGACAGTTTTTGGTATGATTATGGCTATGGATTCTCTTCGGCCAAGGGAGCAAAGATGAATTGTTTTATGGCATGATCAAGACCGTTTATGAAAACACGGTTATCTTTGGCCCGTAGTGCATGGATAATTCGTGGTCGTGATACTAAATAATATCCTTGGCCTGTAGTGCAGGGAGATTGATGATGTGGATTATTTATTAAGCTGAGTCTCAGCGATTAAGTTGATGAAAAACTTTTTAAATCGTAAAAGATGGTACATTTTATTCTCTACTTGACTCTTTTAATGGATTGTTTGTTCCGCTACAGTTAAACTTGATGTCTATTATATTTTATCAGTTTAACATTGTTGAAGACTAATGATAATTTATTCGCATTATCTTAGTCATAATATTTTTACTTGGCTAGTTGAGCTCACCTTTACTTCATCTTTATTCTCTTGAAATGAGAATATAATTTGGGACGAGTCGGGAGCGGGTGACGGTCGAGATGATAGCATTAGTAGTCCTCACTATTACATTAAATAGTGTGACAATAAATGTAATGAGGACTCCATTGAGAGTGGATATTGTCTAGAAGGCAATATTCTTGTTTAAACTCTCAGCTAATGTTTTGTCGTATGTTACACGACAGTTGTATTATTAAGTTGTATTTTGTATTTTTGTGCCATGTATTTGGCGACTCAGAATAGGAGATTTATACCTGTTTTGGGGGCGTCACACACGCAACCCATTCTGAGTCGCCAAATACATGGTACAGAATTCAAACATAAACTTCATTTATACAACTATTAATTGTCGTGTAAAATCCGACAAAACATAAGTTGTGAGTTTCAATACAAATATTGTCTTGTAGACAATATCCAAACTCAAATAAAGTCATCATTATAATTATTGTCACACTATTTTACAGAATAGTGAAGATTATTATAATAACCATCTTGGACCATTACTCCACTCTCCGACTAGTCCTAGTAATATTCTCGCCTCCTAAGAAGAACAATGGAACCAAAAAGAAAAGGGTGAGCTCAACTAGCCTAGTAAAGAATATTATGACTAAGATAATGTAGAACAAATTATTCTTAGTCCTCAACAGAAAAAAATCTAATAGAATACAATAGACAACAAGTTTTAGATCAACAACTGCAGCGAAAATAACAATCCATTATAAGAGTCAAGTAGAGAATTATGTCTACTATCTTCTATGATTTAAAAGTCCATCATCAATATTTTATCCATGTAACACCAATCAATAAATATTTTCAATCAATGAATTATCTATGCACTACGGGCCAAAGATAATCATTTGCATCACCAGTGGTCATGATCATGTCATACATCTGTCCATCTATGCACTACGGGCCAAAGAGGACTTTAACCACAAACTGTTATCTGTAACATTAAAGATTATGATTATACCAATACACAATTTTTGGTCATAATTATATCAACCAACAACCAATCTTTGCACTACGCGCCAAAGATGACTTTCATCATAATATAAGCATGATGATGATGACAATGATATAAAGAATAAATCAAGTGAAACCAAGGATAAATATTAGAGATTTATAATTTAATTTATTCAAAGTTCAAAATTGTCCAAATTGTCAACATGATAACTAATTGTGGAGTAAAATTCAAGAATGATATTCATGTATCGAAAATAATTTGGACAGAAAAGAAAATTAGATTTTGTTGTGAATAATATATATGAATAGTGCCCCGACATGAAAAGATTAAAATTTAATAAGAAAGTTCAGACAAATATTCCAGTGAAATGATATTAGATGAAGCGCAAAACTTAAGGAATTTATAATCATTTCAGGAATTATAGAGACAATATTTATCATAGTACGTTTAAATTAAGAATATGAAATGAAATAATATCACTTACATAATATAGAGTATGAAAGAAAATAATATTTCTTACGAGTATTGAAATAAAATAACATCCTTTACCTTAGTAGAAATTAGATTTGACTTGGAATATCGGATATTATCCTGAGAAAATCTTGCACTAAAAGTTACACTCAAAGTATTCTTATACTCAAAAGAAATACTCACAATATTACAGTAGGAATGCTTGAGATTTTTGGTGTGTTTATGAAGGAGGGTTACCCCCCCCCCCCTTTTTATAGTGCAACCTCAGAGGGAAATCCAATAAACTTTGCCTAACTTTTCCTTTTTTTTTCTTCTTTGCCTAACCTACAATTTCTTCTCTGCCTAACTTCTCATTTTTTAATGGTTGAAGGCCTACTAAATTTGGAGAAAAGAATTGCAGGATGAATAACCAACTTGGAAAAAAATACAAGGCTATAATGTTCTTGAAAACAAAGCATTCAATTACAATTTGCTAACCTTCGTCCCTTTTATCGCATGCTTATATATATATATATATTATAATAATATTATTATTTAAACAGTTATAATATATTATAGTAATATATTTGAATGAACATTTTATTGGAAAAAATAATTGTGATTCCATAGAAAAATATGTCAAACTTTCAACAAATGTTTCATGTTAAATTCCTTCATTTATATCAAAATTGAACCAATATTCACCACATAATAATTATTCACAATAAATATTATAAGCTCACAATATTAACAACCAGATCATTCTCAGGAAAAAAGGGGTTTTCGATAAGAATTTATCCTTATTGGCGCGCAATTATATAACCTAACCCCTTTCCTCGATAGAACTTTTATAGACATTGCTAATAATGCTAAAAAATAATATAAAATATTGTTCAGATGTTACTGTAACAATTATTGAGATACAATGTGTGAGACCCTAAATTTTATGAATAAAGATTTAATTTTCTCGAAATATTTTTTTTTAATATTATGGTGTGGATTTGATATAATGTGATAGTTATGGGCAATATTTATAAATTTTGCAAAGTAAGGAAGTTGTTATATAATATTCGATTGGTCGGGGAATATTCGTTTTAACAGGGAATATTTGTACGACGGCACAATCATTGGTGGACCCCACAACGGAATTATTGTCGGAATGAGAAAATGACAGAAATATCTTTTTATAACGGCGGAAGTTTTACCGTTAAAATTGTTAAACTACCCAGTAGTAAAAAATACGATGTCTGGCGTGGTTGCATAGTAAATTTACGGTATTGATTATTGATGCTTCATGAGAAGTCACTCGCTTTTGTTCAATTATTACTACGAGAATTCTTTGCATGGTATCTCACGTTATTTGATTCAATTATTGTCGAAATTTTATATATTATTAAATCAATAATTGAGATGACAAGTTATTCATATTATTATTTGCAATATTGACGATGTCTAGAAGTTCTGTCAAGGAGAGGTTTGGTCACCTAATTGCACGCCAATAGGGAGAAATCCTTATTGAAAAGCCCCCTCTTTCCTGGAAATGACCTGGTTGTTAAATATTGCGAATTATAATAATGATGATAAATGTTGTTAAAAATATTGAGGGGATTTTTATGAAGTATTTGTGTAAATTTTGATTATTATATGGACCCCCATTTACCCATTTTTCAAAATAACCGGTAGAAAGTTTTTCAGTAAATATGTAATATGGTGGAACCCACCTTTGATGATGACATGTTGGTGGGAGGGGAACACGTGGGGCCCACGTGTAGAAAAATAAAATTGGGGGAGAAGAAATGGATTCACGGGTGGATTAAGGAAAAAGGAGTACTATTATTACATTATATATATATATACCTTATTTTCAAAATAATCGATAGAAAGTTTTTCAGTATATATGTAATATTGTGGAACCCACCTTTGATGATGACATGTTGGTGGGAGGGGAACACGTGGGGCCCACGTGTAGAAAAATGAAATGGGGGGAAAAGAAATAGATTCACGGGTGGATTAAGGAAAAAAGAGTACTATTATTACATTATATATATATATATATATATATATATATGATAGTTGATTAAGGGGGGTAAAAGTCACGGGAAATGGAAAATGGCAGGGAGGGAGTACAATTATTATTATATATATATATATAATAATAAGTTTTGTTTTATTAGATTATAAATAGAATATATTATATTCTATTTAAAGTTTTTGTTTTATTAGAATATTTTATTGCATAGTGCTGCATAGTAAATTAAAATTTTCAAACGTTTCAACTGATGAATTCGCCCGTGACATTTTCCTTCACTATGCATCTAAATAGTATCCTTTCCATTCTCCTATAAATAGGATGCTTATTTAGAATTGAAAATCACACCAAAATCAAATAATTCTTCTTCTATAATATTGAGCGTATTTCTTTCGAGTTTTAGAAAGCTTTGAATGTAGAAAATAGTGAAAGTTTTCTTCAAGAATATATCCGCTATACCAGTTGAAATACTCTTTTTTTTGAGGTAAGGGGTATTATTTCTTTCGTATTCATGAAGAAAATTATTTTCTTTCAATACTCGTAAGGGGTATTATTATTTCACATTCTGAAGATATATTATTTTTCGTATTCGTATGAATATTATTTCCGTTCAATATTCATAAGAAATTTTATTTTGTTCAATATTCGCAAGAAATATTATATTCGTTTAATATTCGTAATGAATATTATTTTCATTTAATATTTCGTAAGGGAAGTTATTTTTTGTTGATATTTGCTTGAAATAATATTTTCTTTCATACTACGTAGTATGTAAGTAATATTATTTAAATCTTAGATTCGAATTCTATACTCGTTTTGTTAAAGTTTTGGCTTCATACTCCATGAAATTAGTAGAATATCCTTGATATTTGTGCTTCATCCAATATCTTTTCATGGAAATATTATTTTGAGCATTTTTGATGAGTTTTAACTTTTTCATGCCGGAGTACTATTCACGGGATTACTATTCTAGAAGTCTTATTCACGGGTATTATTCACTCGAGTACTATTCAAGGGTACTATTGATGATAAAAATTGATTCGTTTTCAAATTCAAATTATTTTTGGTACAATATTATTCTTGAATTTTACTCCTGGCGAAGATCATGTTAACAATTTAAGCGTTCATCGATTTACGGATAAATTAAATTATAAATCTTTAAAATTTATCTTTGAACTTGTTTTATTGAATTCTTATATCATTGTCATCATTCTCATGTTTATATCATGTTGAAAGTCATCTATGGCCTGTAGTACATAGATGGACTTGGTATGATTATGACCGAGGATTATTGAAAGATAATCATGGTAGTAATGTTACAAATGATGTGGTAAAAGTCCTTATTGGCCCGTAGTGCATTGATGGACAGTTTTTGGTATGATTATAGCCATGGATTCTCTTCGGCCAAGGGTGCAAAGATGAACTATTTTATGGTATGATCATGACTGTTGATGAAAACACGATTATCTTTGGTCCGTAGTGCATGGATAATTCGTGGTCGTGATACTAAAGAATATCCTTGGCTCGTAGTGTAGGGATGATTCGATGATGTGGATTATTTATTAAGCTGAGTCTCAGCGATAAAATTGATGATAAACTTTTTAAATTATAGAAGATGGTAGATATTATGCTCTCTACTTGACTCTTACAATGGATTGCTTATCCATTGCAGTTGTTGATCTAAAACTTGTTGTCTATTGTATTCTATCGGTTGTTATCTTTGTTGAAGGCTAACGATAATTTATTACGCATTATCTTAGTCATAATATTTCTTACTAGGCTAGTTGAGCTCACCTTTTCTTTCAATATTCTCTTTAGGAAATGAGAATATAGCTGGGACTAGTCGGGGAATGAATTGACGGTCCAGATGGTTGCATTAGTAGTCCTCACTATTCTGTGAAATAGTGTGATAATAAATGTATTGAGAACTTATTTTCAGTTTGAATACTGTCTAGAAGACAATATTTGTATTAAAACTCATAGCTCATGTTGTATATTTAAGTTTGTATTTGTATTCTGTACCATGTATTTGACGACTCAGAATGGGTGACGTATACCTATTTTGGGGGCATCACACAATGCAGCAATTACTGTGACAATTATTGAATACTGAGTAACTTCTTACGTAATGATCAATAATCATAGATAATGTGCAATATCGTGTGCTACTGGGCAACCACACGTATTACTGTACTTTTATCACCGGGTATTTCAACAGTTAATGGTAAAAGTTTATTGTTGTTTTTTTATAAAAAGGTTATTTCTGTCTCTTTCTATATCCGACAGTTATTCCATTATATGGTCCACCAATGATTGCACTGTCGTACGAATATTCTCTGATAAAACGAATATTTTATGACAACTTGCTTACTTTGCAAAATTTGCACACATCGCCCATAACTATAGTATTATATCAAATAAACATTTTATTATTCGAAATAATATTTAGAGAAATTAAATATTTATTCATAAAAAGTTGGGGTCTTACACTTCGACTCTTTATAGATTTATCTATCATCTTTTCGTTGGAACATAGTTGTTGGGAGTCTTCCGTTGAAGAGCTTTTTTTTGGAGAATTTAATGATTTAGATATTCTAAGGTCTTTGATGTAGACATGCTAGGTTGATGTGATAACAACTTTTTGACTTGATTGACACGACAATCTGATTTTTCACTTAACACTTTTGTGAAGTCGCTTTCAATCAGACCAGTTCGAAGTTACCTTTCTGCTTCCTTTAGATTCTTTGATTTAGATCAATGATGTTTGTGACGCCCCCAAATAGGTATACATCACCCATCTTGAGTCTTCAAATACATGGTACAAAATTCATATACAACTTAATTATACAACAGTCGTGTAAAATATGACAAAACATAATCTAAGAGTTTTAATAAAAATATTGTCGTCTAGACAATATCCACACTCAATGGATTCCTCATTACATTTATTGTCACACTATTTAACAGAATAGTGAGGACTACTAATGCTATCATCTAGATCGTCACTCCGTTCCCCGACTAGTCCCGGCTACGTTCTCATTTCTTGAAGAGAACAGTGAAAGAAAGGGTGAGCTCAACTAGCCCAGTAAAAAATATTATGACTAAGATAATGCATAATAAATTATCATTAGTCTTTAATAATGTTAAACTAATAAAATACAATAGATATCAAGTTTAACTGCAGCGGAATAAGCAATCCATTAGAAGAGTCAAGTAGAGCATGATATCTACTATCTTCTATGATTTAAAATGTTTTCATCAATTTTTATCGCTGAGACTCATCTTAATAAATAAACCACATCATCGAGTCATCCCCGCACTACGGGCGAGGATATTCATTAAATCATCAATGGTTATGACTATCTTAGAATAATCCTAGTCATAATCATACCAAAATTATCCATCAATGCACTCTGAACTCATCGAGGACTTTTACCGCATCATTTATAACATTACGGGTCATGATTATCTAGAATAATCCTCGGTCATAATCATACCAAGTCCATCTATGCACGTAAGCCAAAGATGACTTTCATCACAATATAAGCATGAGGATGATGACAATGACATAATAATTCAATAAAACAAGTTCAAGAATAAATTTTAAAGATTTATAAGATAATTTATCTTGAAATCAATTACGCCCAAATTGTCAACATGATCTTCGCTTTGTGGAGTAAAATTCAAGAATGCTCAGAAAAATATTTCCATGAAAAGATATCTGGGATGAAGTTTAAATATCAGGATATTCTACTAATTTCATGGAGTATAGAAGCCAAAACTTTAACTAAATGAGTATCATAAAATATATGAAAGCGCAAATAGATTTTCACCCGCCATGCAGTAATCCACGTAGATGCAGATCATTTCCACAATTTAATAAGGAATGAATCGAAGGATCATTCACCATGCATGTGATAATCCACATGAGCAAGGAGTTATTCCAATAGAATAATAAAGAATGGAACCGGTCATGCGTAATCCGCATGCATGCGGGATATTCAACAAAATAATAAGTAATGGAATAATAGAAGAATTCACCATGTATATGTGATAGGCCGCATGATGAAGTTATTCCAATGTAATAATAAATAATGGAACCAGTTTAAAGCGTAATTTGCATGCAGATAGGATATTCCAAATGTAATAATAAAGAATGGAATAACAAAGAATTCACCATGCATGTGATAAACCGCATATACAGGTTATTCTAACAGAATAATAAAGAATGGAACCAGGTCTAGCGTAATCCGCACAGACAGGATATTCTAACAAAATAATAAAGAATGGAATAACAGAAGAATTTCACCATGTATGCGGTACTTCGCATAGACATGTTATTTCAATATAATAATAAAGAATGGAATAACAGAAGCTCTTTTCATGATTACGAAAGAAATAGTACCCCTTACCTTAGAAAGAAACTGGATCTGGAGTAGAGGTAGCAGACTTCTCTTCTTCTTTCTCTCTATAATTTCTCTCTATAATAATTGCTCTAAAGCTTTAGTTAATTGGTGAGAAGTGAAGGAAGAATGAAATTCTATTTATAGGAAAATATAGTTTCGATAATTGCACGTTTTGGGGCTCAAAATATTACAGTACAATACCTTCAAATTTTCTTTCATTTTTAATTTAGTCCTGCAAGTATTATCAAACTTGCACCACCTCCCCTAATAGTAAATAATGTCAATCAATAGTTCAATCATATGAATCAATAGTTATAATCATGTGAAAATACGAATTACAGTATAGTACCTCCATTTATACCTTTATTTTTAACTTAGTCATGCAAGTATTATCAATCTTGCACCAACTCCCCTAATAGTACAAGAATGTGAATCAATAGTACACACATGTGAACAAATAGTTATAATCATGTGAATTAATAGCAATTAATTACTCATTTATCCGATTAATTACCCGATTGGCCAGTAAAACTTCCAGACATCAATTAATATCGAAATAAATGTAGATTTCCACTAACACTAATAATTCCAACACAATGGAACTATCAATTTCATCTTTAATCAACACGAACTTATTCATCATTAATATTATAACTCATAATATTTAACAACCAGGTCATTCTCAGGAAAGAGGGGGCTTTCCGATAAGGATTTCTCCTTATTAGCGCGTAATTAGATGACCAAACCTCTCATTGATAGAACTTCTAGACATTGTAAATATTACAATTTAATAATATGAATAACTTTGTCGTCTCAATTATTGATTTAATAATATATCAAATAATGCGGATGATACTGTAACAATAATCGAATCAATAATATGAGAGATATGATGCAGCAATTACTATAGCAATAATTGAGTATAACTAAGTGACTTCTCACGTAAGCATCAATAATCAATACCGTGTGCTACTATGCAACCACGCGTATTACTATACTTTTACTACTGGGTCATTCAACAGTTTAACGGTAAAACTTCCGCCGTTATTTTTAAGGAGATAATTATATCGTTTTGTAACTACGACAATACTTCTGTTATGGGGTCCACCAATGATTGTGCCATTGTACAAATATTCCCTGTTAAAACGAATATTTCCTGACCAATCAAATATTATATAACCACTTGCTTACTTTGCAAAATTTGTAAATATTACCCACAACTGTAACATTATATCAAATCCACACCATAATATTCAAAAATATATTTCGAGAAAATTATTCTTTATTCATAAAAGTTGGGGTCTTACAATGTTGGTAAGAGTACATCGGGACTCTCAATCAACAACGTTCTTGTGTCAGTCTTCATAGTTGGTCATTGTTAAGTTTTGATAACTAGACAAATGAACTCTACGATCACGATGCTGACGTTCATGTACTTGATCGTAGTTTATCTGTGAAAATCGTGGATTGACTTGACTTTGATACCTTTACGATTTCGAGAGTATTCTGTAATTTTGACAATGTTGTACCCTCTTTCACTTAGCTTTTGCAACTTGATCTACGATTATGTTTATCCTGACTTTCTTCATGAACTAGAAAGTTGGTTGTCTGCTTTGGCTCTTTGGTATGCATGACTCTTTTGATTAGTTATACTCAGCTTCCTTAATTTTCTGCCCAGTGATCTCTTGATCATTCTTTAAGGTGAGGCTGAGCAAACACTACGATCGTTGTCTCAATATCATGATCGTAGTCTCCTAATGAGTGCTTGTATGAGACTCCTTCTGAACGTCTCTTCACTTCTCAATTAGCCTTGCTCATAGAGTTAGTGCTTTGATATTCTATTTGCGTGTAGGTCATTCAGAGAATGCTTTCTGAAAATCTTCAAGTAGATTGCATTCTAAAACTTGACTGCAAGACTACGATTCTACTTTAGTATTGTGAACACTTGTCTAACTATGATTTGCCTCTGGTTCTGCAGACTACGATTCTGCTGTAGTCTATGATTCTTGCTTTTTGCTCGGTAAGCATTTAGAAAATAGCTTCTACGATCTCGAGTATAGTTCTACGATTCTTGCTTTTATAGACTATGATTTTGCTTTGTCTTTGTAAGCGCTTAACTGACTACGATTTCAATTGGTGATAGCTTGTAGACTCCACGATTTCGAGTAAAGCCTACAATTCTTGACTTAGCTTGGTAGCCACTCGGCAGACTGTCTATATGATTCCGAGAGTGGCTTTCTGACAGATTACGATTTTGTCTAAGACTTTTGTTCTCTTATGATGTCCTCTTCGATCGTTCAAGCCTATCTATTACAGCTTATAAGATTAACCTAACAAGTTTGATCTTTATATTCATAGTCCTTGTACATTATGATCTTTTGAAGGACTTTACAGAGCTATTCATTCATATAAGATCAACCTACCAAATTTGATCTTTTCACTCTACGTCCTTGTACATATTATCTATCATCTATTAAGGACTTTACAGCTTTTATCAATGCAGACATATTTGCATATTCATTCATTAACTCCATCATCTTCATCATCAAATTATATAAATAAGGAATAACATTCTCATGTATATTCCTGACATATTAATTTGTAAGGTAATTTCAAGTTGTGTTACAATATGGAATTTAAATTTTAATTAATGAAATTGTCACAATAATTGATAATGTTAAATTATATTATATAAGAAATTATTTATAAAATAAATACATTAAATATAGTTGGCAATATATGTTAACTTTTATTACGTAATAAATTATTCATACAAATAAATAAATTGAATACAATTGATAATTTTAAATTTTATTACTTAATAAATTATTTATAAAAATGAACACATTATATATAGTTGACAATATTAAATTTTATTACTTAAGAAATTATTTATACAAATATTTTATACATTGAAACTATTTAAATCTAATTAAAGTTAAAGTGTTTTACACATTTTTTTTGGCCAATACTCTTAGTAGTGACGAGCAAAAAAATAAAATAAATTATCTAACCGTTACCAAGTGTAGCAACTAGTAAAAAAAAATCTCTAGCGATTACTAAGTGTAACAACCAATAAAAAAATATCTTTGAAACGTTAGATCTCTAAATGAACGTATAAAATCTATTTGTTAGAATATTGTCCATAATAACCGTTTGATATCAATCACTATTCATATATATATATATATATATTGCCCATCTACTTCTATTTTATCGATTGCCCATATTTCTTCATTACACTGACTATAAGTGAGTGACGATGTGACGCCCCCAAAATTAGGTATACGTCACCCATCTTGGGTCGCCACTTACATGGTACATAAATTCAAATACAAACTTAATTATACATCTGTCGTGTAACATACGACAATACATAAACTGAGAGTTCTAATAGGAATATTGTCATTTAGACAATATCCATACTCAAGGAGTCCTCATTACATTTATTGTCACACTATTTAACAGAATAGTGAGGACTACTAATGCTATCTTCGGGACCATCACTCTTTTTCCCGACTCGTCCCAGCTATATTCTCATTTCAAGAAGAAACGGTGAAAGAAAGGGTGAGCTCAACTAGCCCAAGAAGAAATATTATAACTAAGATAATGCGAATAAATTATCAATACTTATTATTATATGAAATTCAAAATTTTTTCTCTAGTTAATATAATAGCGAATGAAATAACAAAAGAAATATTTTTGAAATAGTAAGGGTTGATTTGATTAATGTGGATAGTTAGGGGTAAAATGATGAGGATGTTAAATATTTCAAAATAAGCAAGTGGTTATAAAATATTCATTGTTGTCAAGGGGAATATTAGTTTGGTGAAATTTAAGTGGAATATTTTGAAATAGTTTGATTTGATTAATGTGGGAATATTAAATACTTGAAATAATATGGCGACATTGTTGTGGGGAATATTGTTTGGCCCATGTGGAAGCGATTGGATGAAAGCGATTGAATAGAAAGCAACAAAATAAAAGTTGTTTAAAAATAGCTTGGCGTAGTTATTCACAGATTATCTTGTTAAAATACTAAATTGGTTAAAAACACGGTGCTTTGCGGTATTGCACGATTATTGATTCTTACGTGAAGGCCTACTCGATAATGGTTCTGATAATTCTTATTCGATATTTTATTTTATTGATTTGATAATTCTTTGCGTTGATATTTTATATTCTTTGTTGTTTGATAATTGTCATTTTACGGTATTTTTCATTATCGAAAGCAATAATTCATATTATCTGAATAATATTATTAGATAACATTATTGGCGATGTCTAGAAAGTTACATCTAAGGAGAGGTTTGGTCACCTAATTACTTGGCGCTTGATGAGGAGAAATCTTTATTGGAAAGCCCCTGCTTCACAGGAAGCTGCTGGTTGTCGATATTGTGATTACGTAATATTATTTGTGAATAATTAATTATTGATTCATATGATGAAGAAAATATTGATTTTATGTGGATATAGATGGAGAAAAATTTTAATGTGACAATTGTTGAAAATTGAAATTTTATCTTTTTACGATAAAATAATTCATTTAAATATATTATTATATTTTAATAATATAATAATGGTGATATTTTTACAACGAATGTGGGATATATGAGTATCTGAGGAGGAAGAGTATTTTTGTTGCAATAAATGTTTTAAAACATGTTAAACATGTGATTGGACCCCATTTATTGGTGAAATTTGATTATAGCACTTTGTAAAATCGCTTGGTTTGTGGATTTGGTCAATTTACATTTGGAATTTGGAAAAACTTTCTTACGCAAAGTTGTAGAGAATTGAATTTCCTATAAAAAAGTCATGAGATTGAATTTTTTGATAAAAGGGCTATTTATTGTGAATTATTGAAGTTAGAAGCTCAAAATAATTGATTTTGGAAGTTTTAATTATTTAAATTAAGAAAAACGTTTTTAATGTTTTGTCACATGGTGGTGATGTCTTGGACCAAATTAGTGGGCGTAGGAAATTTGAAAAAATAATATTATTAATTTATTAAATTTTACTGCTTTGGTGTTCTAGCATTTTTTCTATAAATAGGGTCTTGGGTTAGAATTGAAAAATCACACGAAGCTGAAGTTTTTCTCTCTCTATATTATCGGCGTATTCTTGTGAGTATTTTGAGTATACTTTGAGTATTGTTAGGCGGTCTGAAGTTCCTTGACCTTATATCCGGTATTAAATTTAAATCTTAATCTTTCGAGGTAAGGGATATTATTTTTTTCGTAATGATATTATTTCTTCAATATCATTATCTTGAAATATTGATCTGAAGTTTTTATCAAATTTGGAACTTTTGGTGTGTGAGATTCTTATTCACGTATCGACCTTATTCGCATTATCTCGGTACTTATTCACGAATACGACCTTATATTCATGAAAAATGAAAATTTTCTTTTAGTCCAAAATATCTAATACGGATACTAGCTTTGATTGTATCCATGTTTTGATCATTCTTGAATTTTACACCACTTTGTGATTATTTTTGAGGTATTTTTGGGCGTGGATAAAACAAATCACAAATCGAATCCTTAATCCTTAATCCTTGTCATTTTGTTTCCTTTGGATTCGTTTCTTTAAAAATATTTTCATCATCTTTGGTCTTAAATGATGATATTATGGAATATCTTTGGCTTTTGTAGTGCAAAGATGAATGATTTTGAAGAAGAATATCTTTGGCTGTAGTGCGAAGATGAGCAGTGTTTAGATGAACATGACGGTGATGAATATCTTTTGGCTGTAGTGCAAAGATGAATATTTGATTCGGATATATATTGATTGATGTTACGGGGATAAAAGATGAGCGATGAACTTTTAAATTCATACATAGAAGATGGTAGTTTGCATTCTCTCTTAACTCTTCTAATGAATTATTATTTCATTGCGAATATTGATTTAAAATTTGTTGTCTATTGTATTACTATTAGATTTTTCCTGTTGAAGACTAACGATAATTTGTTGTATATTATCTTAGTCGTAATATTCTTTCTTGAGCTAGTTGAGCTCACCCTTTTCCTTTTGTTCCATTTTTTTCTTCGGGGAGGCGAGAATATAGCGAAATGCAGTCGGGGTTTGGAATGAAGGTTACAGAGAGAGTTGTTTAGTAGTCCTCACCATTTTTGTAAAATAATGTATCAATAAATATGATGAGGATTTATTTGAGTATAGATATTATCTAGAAGATAATATTTGTATTCAAACTCTGATTTTATTGTTGTAATAATAAAAGTTGTAGTTGTTTACGTACCATGTATTGACAACTCAGAATGGGTGATGTATACCTATTTTGGGGGCGTCGCGGTTGGTATCGAGCTTAGGGATATGATCTCTGGCGGAGATCGGGGAATAGAACTAGGAGGGAGGCGAGTAAATCCTTTAGCTAGTGTGTCCTACCTAAGCTTAATTGTTAGTTGGTCGGTATATAAGGATATTATGTTATATATTGATTTCCTTAATTAACCCTTGTTTTATGGCGGTATTTGAGAATGTCATTGAGAATATTAACAATGGAAATGAGGCAGTGGAGGCCTTTGTACTCTCACCAAGCGAGGAGAGCGTCTACAACAGTGTGATGATGTTCCTCTGTGAACAACACCTTTGAAAGCGAGATGATGAGCGAGGGGATGTTTAGAAGCTTTTTGCGAGTTCATGCAAAATCGAGACGAGGAGACTTCGTGTTCAAAATCTGAGGAGGAAATGATAGCAATTCACGGGTTGTCACAAAGCGATTCAAAAGTTGGGACCACGAATTTAAGGAAAGCGAGATCCGATCATGGCGGAAACATGGGTCAAGCAAATTACCAAGATATTCGATGTCTTGGGATGCGGAGAACGAAGGTTCCATTCGCCACCTTTATGTTAAAGTGGCGAGGCGGACTCTTGGTGGGAGTCGTGAAGCGTACCCATCGGCCGCTTTTCGGCGTATGTCTTGGGAGGCGTTTGAAACTATTTAATGACAAATACTTTCACGAAAGTGTTCGTCGTATGAAGGAAGTGGAGTTCATCAGTTAGAACAAAACAACATGGCGGTGTCTCGATGCGAGGCAAAGTTTGCGAGTTATCGAGGTTTGCACCTCATTTGGTGGAGAATGAGGAGCGTATGGCGGATGTTTACGAGAGGTTTGAAAACGGCGTACGACAATATCTCATTTCTCATAAATTTTTTCTCTATTAGGATGTTGTTAATGAGGGCTCAATTGTTAGGCGAGATAGCGAGTATGTTCATTTGAGGGACCATAACGAGGATCGTACCGGAGATAGCGATCAGCAGAATAATGATAACCGGCGGAGAAAAAAGCAGACGGACAAAAATGGTAACCACTACTGGTGGTAATCATAGCCGTGAAAATAGAAAAGCGAGTCGGGAGGAGATTTTAAAAAGGAGATTTAACAACGACCGTGTGAAGGCAGCGGTCTTGGCGTGACAAGCTGGTTCTAAGGGAGGAAACGACCACCGGTCGTATCTCTTATAAATCACGGGAAAAGAGGACATATTAGTCAAGCTGCCCTAGCAGTTCAAGGTATGCTATAAATTGTGGAAAGGAAGGACATATCGCTTTCTCGAGATTATGCGATAGCGAAACCTAGTTCGGTGGGGCGGTGACTCGAAAAAACATCCCGAGAAAAGTCAAAGTCAGCGATTAGGGAAGGCGTTTGTTGTATTTGGTCATAATCGAGGAACCAAGCGAGGTGATCACGGGTAAGCTATTTATAAATTCTTGCGAAGTTTATACCTTACTTGATCTGGGGTGCTACCCATTCATTTATCTCTCTGCGTGTGCTCAGCGTTTAAACTTGACTCAGGAGAAATTAGACTTTGACCTATCTGTGGAAACTCAGTTAGGAGAAACTTTCATCACATCCTTTGTTTATAAATCTTGTTTGATTCAAGTTGGCACCATCACCTTACATTGACCTTATCTCTTTAAAGATACTTGCTTTTGATGTGATTTTAGGGATTGATTGGTTAACTACTCATCATGCCAAAATTGATTGTTTTCGTAAGGTTGTTAGTTTTCATATTCTACTTGACTTTGTTATGCAATTCAAACAACTAAACCATTAAAATCAATCTTTGTCATATCTAATCATAAAGCTATTCGTTTATTGAAAAGCGGATGTCAAGCTTTCTTAGCCCATGTTATGGATTTGAATAAAGACACGTCAAATTTGAATAATATTCTGTTGTTATTGACTTTCTGGCGTATTTCTCGAAGAACTTCGGTCTACCCCGAGCGTGAAGTTGAATTCTTTATTGATCTTGAACTTTGATAAAGCCCATTTCTAAAACCCCATATCGAATGGCTCTATTGAACTTGAGGAGTTAAGGTCCAACTACGAGGAATTGTTGGACATCGGTTTCATTCGTCTAGTACATCTCCTTGGGGTGCTCTGTTTTATTAAGTAAAGAAGAAAAGCGGGAGTATGCGACTTTGTATTGACTATCGGGAATTGAACCATGTCACCATCAAGAATAGGTATCCTCTACCTCGTATTGATGACTTGTTTGACCGATTACTGAGGGCACAATTCTTTCAAAAAATCGATCTTAGATTACGGATATCATCGGTGAAGATTAAAGCGAGGATATTCAAAGGCGCCTTTAGAACTTCGGTATGGGCATTATGAATTCTTAGTCGTGTCTTTCGGATGACTAATGCTCTATGACTTTCATGGATATGATGAGCCAAGTATTGAGGAATATTTGGATCGGTTTGTTGTTGTCTTTATTGATGACATCCTCATATATATTCAAAAGTCGTGAAGATCATGAGCACCATTTGAAATTTGGTACTCAAAGGGCCGTGAAAACAAACTATATGCCAAATTGAAGAAATCGAGTTACGGCGAGGAAGTAGCATTTCTTGGGCATAATGGTGTCGAAACATGGAGTATCTGTTGATCCGTGAAGATTGAAGCAATCTGAAGTTGGGAGAACAGCAAAGTCGGTGGCCAAGAAATGCGTAGCTTTTACGGGTCTATTTGGTTATTATCGGAGATTCGTGGAAGGGTTTTCTCGAATCGCTACTCCATTAACTTCGGCTAACTTCGGAAGGATACAAAATTTGTTTGGAAGCGAAGAATGCGAGAAGAGTTTCCAAGAGCTTAAGAGGAGACTTATTTTTTTGTTCTAACAATACCATCTGGTTCGGATGGATTTGTTATCTCTGATGATGCTTGAGGGCAAAGGGTTAGGATGTGTTCTCATGCAGCGTGGGAAAGTCATAGCCTATGCCTCGCGATGACAAAAAAAGTATGAGAGGAATTATCCTACTCATGATCTAGAGTTAGCGTGATCGTTCGTATTAAAGATATGGAGGCACTATCTATATGGGGAGAAAGTGGAGATATATTGGACCATAAAAGCCTTAAATATTTCTTCACTCAAAAAAGAACTCAACATCTGGCGTGACGTTGGCTCGAGCTATTGAAAGACTACGACCACACTATTGATACCATCTGGAAAAGCGAGCGTGGTGGTGGCGCATTGAGTAGAAGATCATATCGCGGGAATGAGTGCGATGATGTCAAGTATCGCGTAGAGCCGACTTTAATAGAAAAAGTTAAGGTTGCTCGAGCCACCCAGGCCGGGTGATGCGTATGAAGAAGAAAGTACTGAAGGAGCTATTAGGGCGAGAATTGATGAAGAAGGAATACTTGAGTCCCTCTAGACTTTTGTGTCCTAACGACTACGATTTGAAGTACAAGATTATGATGGAGGCACCTGATACACCATTTGCAATCCATCTGGAAGTCTTAAAATGTATCGTGATCTTGACATACATTTTGGTGGAACAATAAGAGAGAGATTGCAAAGTTTATCTCGATGTGTTTAACTTGTCAGCGTGTAAAAAGGCGGAGCATCTAGTACCTAAGGGTCCGTTGCAACCACTTGAGATTCGAAATGGAAGTGGGAACACATTACCATGGATTTCGTTACGGGTCTTCCTACGGTTTCTCAAAGGCATCAATGCTTTATTTGGGTTATTGTTGATAGATTAACCAAATACGCTCATTTCTTGCCGTCACGGAGACTTATTCCTTGAGCGTCTTGCTAGTATATGCGTGAATGAGATTGTGAGGTTGCATGGCATACTGTATCCATAGTTTGGATCGTGACCCAAGATTCACTTCAAGATTTTGGGTTAGCTTGCAAAAAGCTATGGGAGCGCAGTTTGCGATTTAGTTCGGCATACCATCCTCAAGCAGACGGACAATCGAGAAAGGACTATTCAAACTCTTGAAGATTTATTAAGACTACGTGTCCTAGACTTCAAGGCGGTTAGGATAAGTATTTACCATTGGTGGAATTCTCCTACAACAACGATTATCGAGCAAGTATAGGTGTGGCTCCATTTGAAGCATTATATGGGCCGAAAGTGTCATTTCTCTCGATATGTTGGGATGAGGTGGGTGAAGCAACATTGTTGGGACCCGAGTTAATACGTATGACTTCTAGAAAAGATCAAATGATTCGACAGCGTATACAAAGCGGCACAAGATCGACAAAAGAGTTATGCGGATCTTCATCGAAAGGGCGTGGAATTTAGTATAGGGGATCATGTATTGTTGCGAGTTGCTCCATGGAAGGAGTTACAAGATTTGGGAAGAGGAAAGCTCGATCCACGATTTATTGGTCCATTTCAAATTCTTGACCGAGAGTAGGAAATGTAGCCTATAGACTCGCGTTACCTCAAAGTATGTCTCGTGTTCATAATGTGTTTCACATATCGTACTTCGTAAATATGTGAAAGACCCGAATCACGTTATAGAGTTAGAAGCAGGACGAGATAGTAGAAGACTTAGCGTATGAGGAGGTACTGTCAAGATCTTGGATAGGAAGGAGGGCATGTTCTACTGCATGAAAGGTCATACCACAAGTTAAAGTTTTGTGGAGGAATCATCTTTATAGAAGAAATGACACGGGAATTGGAAGCGGAAATGAAAGCGAGGTATCCTCACCTTTTGAAACACCAGTGCGTCGTCGATTCGAGGGCGAAATTTCATAAGGAGGGAGGTTGTAAGACCCCAACTTATTATTAATGAAATTTAATTTTCTCTATTTATTATTTTGAAATAGTAAGGGTTGATTTGATTAATGTGGATAGTTAGGGGTAAAAATCATAAATATTTCAAAATAAGCAAGTGGTTATAAAATATTCATTGTTGTCGGGGGAATATTCGTTTGGTCGTGGAATATTAAATCTTTGTCGGGGAATATTAAATGCGACGAAGTATGACCGTATGTGGGCCCATGTGAAGCGATTGGATGAAGAAAGCAGCAAATATAAGTTGTTTAAAAATAGCGGCGTAGTTATCACAGATTATCTTGTTAAAATACTAAATTGGTTAAAACACGATAGCTTTGCGGTATTGCACGATTATTGATTCTTACGTGAAGGCCACTACTCGATAATGGTTACGATAATTCTTATTCGGTATTTTATTTTATTGATTGATAATTCTTTGCGTTGATATTTTATATTCTTTGTTGTTTGATAATTGTCATTACGATTATTTTTCATTATCGAAGCAATAATTCATATTATCGAATAATATTATTAGATAACATTATTGGCGATGTCTAGAAAGTTACATCTAAGGAGAGGTTTGGTCACCTAATTGCTTGCGCATGATGAGGAGAAATCTTTATTGGAAAGCCCCCTCTTTCACAGGAGCGCTTTGGTTGTCGATATTGTGATTACGTAATATTATTTGTGAATAATTAATTATTGATTCATATGATGAAGAAAATATTGATTTTATGTGGATATAGATGGAGAAAAATTTTAATGTGACAATTGTTGAAAATTGAAATTTTATCTTTTTACGATAAAATAATTCATTTAAATATATTATTATATTTTAATAATATAATAATGGTGATATTTTACAACGAATGTGGGATATATGAGTATCTGAGGAGGAAGAGTATTTTTGTTGCAATAAATGTTTAAAACATGTTAAACATGTCGGTGGACCCCATTTATTATTTGAAATTTGATTATAGCTTTTGTAAAATCATGGTTTGTGGATTTGGTCAATTTTTGTTTGGAATTTGGAAAAACTTTCTTCTGCAAAGTTGTAGAGAATTGAATTTCCTATAAAAAGTCGCGAGATTGAATTTTCGATAAAAGGGCTATTTATTGTGAATTGAAGTTAGAAGCTCAAAATAATTGATTTTGGAAGTTTTAATTATTTAAATTAAGAAAAACGTTTTTAATGTTTTGTCACATGGTGGGTGATGTCTTGGACCAAATTAGTGGGCGTAGGAAATTTGAAAAAATAATATTATTAATTTATTAAATTTTACTGCTTTGGTGTTCTAAGCATTTTCTATAAATAGGGTCTTGGGTTAGAATTGAAAATCACACGAAGCTGAAGTTTTTTCTCTCTATATTATCGGCGTATTCTTGTGAGTATTTTGAGTATACTTTGAGTATTATTGTTAGGCGGTGCTGAGTGCAAGTTTCCTTGACCTTATATCAGGTATCAAATTTAAATCTTAATCTTTCGAGGTAAGGGATATTATTATTTTTTCGTAATGATATTATTTCTTCAATATCATTATCTTTGAAATATTGATCTGAAGTTTTTATCAAATTTGGAACTTTTGGTGTGGAGATTCTTATTCACGTATCTGACCTTATTCACGTATATCTGACCTTATTCACGAATCTGACTTATTCATGAAAAATGAAAATTTTTCTTTTAGTCAAAATATCTAATACGGATACTAGCTTTGATTGTATCCATGTTTTGATCATTCTTGAATTTTACACCCTTTGTGATTATTTTTGAGGTATTTTTGGGCGTGGATAAAACAAAATACGAATCCTTAATCCTTAATCCTTGTCGTTTTGTTTTCCTTTGGATTCGTTTCTTTAAAAATATTTTTCATCATCTTGATCTTAAATGATGATATTATGGAATATCTTTGGCTTTTGTAGTGCAAAGATGAATGATTTGAAGAATATCTTTGGCTTTGTAGTGCAAAGATGAGCAGTGTTTAGATGAACATGACCCGGTGATGAATATCTTTGGCTTGTAGTGCAAAGATGAGCAGTGTTTAGATGAACATGACCGGTGATGAATATCTTTGGCTGTAGTGAAAAAGATGAATATTTGATTCGGATATATATTGATTGATGTTACTGGGGATAAAAGATGAGCGATGAACTTTTAAATTCATACATAGAAGATGGTAGTTTGCATTCTCTACTTAACTCTTCTAATGAATTATTATTTCATTGCGAATATTGATTTAAAATTTGTTGTCTATTGTATTCTATTAGATTTTTCCTGTTGAAGACTAACGATAATTTGTTGTATATTATCTTAGTCGTAATATTCTTTCTTGAGCTAGTTGAGCTCACCCTTTTCCTTTTGTTCCATTTTTTTCTCGGGAGGCGAGAATATAGCGATGCAGTCGGGGTTTGGAATGAAGGTTCTAGAGAGAGTTGTTTAGTAGTCCTCACCATTTTTGTAAAATAATGTATCAATAAATATGATGAGGATTTATTTGAGTATAGATATTATTCTAGAAGATAATATTTGTATTCAAACTCACAGATTTATTGTTGTAATAATAAAGTTGTAGTTGTTTAGAATGTACCATGTATTGTACAACAAATAATGACTCGGAATGGGTGATGTATACCTATTTTGGGGACAATAATTGAATCAATAATATAAGAGATATGATGTAGCAATTATTGTAGCAATAATTGAGCATAGGTGAGTGACTTCTCACGTAAGCATTCATAATCAATATCGTGTGCTTCTATACAACTCTGCGCATACATTGTACTTTCTTTACTAGGGTAGTTCAGCGGTTTGGCCACAGTAACACCTCCGCTGTAGTTATTTTTATAGAAAAATAATTTTGTCGTTTTCTAACTACGACAATACTTCCATTAATAGGGGTCCACTAATGATTGAGTAGTCGTCTGAATATTCCCCAAACAAAAAGAATATTCCCCAGGCAAACGAATATTTTATAACAACTTCATTGACTTTTGCAAAATTTATAAATATTACCCACAACTATAACATTATATCAAATTTATTCCATAATATTCAAAAATAATATTTATAAAAAAAATTCATCTTTATTTATAAAAGCTGAGGTCTTACAACCTTCCCTTCTTATGAAATTTCGCCCTCAAAATTAGGGTACGTACCTGATATGATAAAGAGGTGAGGATACCTTGAATACCTTTATTATTAAAAATATTAAATTCATCTTGTAATCCGGCGAAGATATTCATTAACAATTCATCTTTTGCACTACTGGGCCAAAGATATACAACTCAGTAAAACCAATAATCTTTGACGCAGCGAATAATAGTATCACGACCACGAATTATCCATGCACTACTAGCCAAGGATATTCGTGTTTTCAATTACTGATCATGATTATACCGAATAATCCTTGGTCATAATCATACCAAGTCTATCAATGCACTACTGACTAAAGATGACTTTTACCACATCCATGAATTATATTCATTCTTTGAGACTCATTTCAATAATTAATCCATATCATCGAATCATCCCCGCACTACTGGGCCAAGGATATTCATTAGTATCACGACCACGAATTATCCATGCACTACTACCAAAGATAATCGTGTATTCATTAGTATCACGACCACAAATTATCCATTCACTACTACCAAAGATAATCGTGTATTCATTAGTATCACGACCACAAATTATCCATGCACTACTACCAAAGATAATCGTGTATTCATTAGTAAGACGACCACAAATTATTCATGCACTACTACTAAAGATAATCGTGTATTCATTAGTATCACGACCACACAATTATCCATGCACTACGTGCAAAGATAATCGTGTTTTTAATTACTACCATGATTATACCGAACAATCACGGTCATAATCATACCAAGTCCATCTATGCACGTGAGCTCTGGATGACTTTCAACATAATATAAGCATGAGGATCATGTCAATGATATAAAGAATCAATCAAATGAGATAAAGGATAAATATTAAACATTTATAATATAATTTATCCAGATTCAAGAATATCCCCATGTTATCAATCACTTAATAATCTTATTATCTAATATCATTAATATTATAACAATATTTTAATCACTTCTTAAATTTATAAATAATTTATTTCAATTGTTTACGCTTTTTACCATATAATGCATTTAATCATTCAAAATGCCATACTCATAAGATATCATCATCAATGATCAAATCCTCATCAAAAAATATGCATATACTCTATATAGGATTCTCTAGCCATAAAATCCTATTTTCCAATTTTGTTACTTCACATAACATATTTAACTCATATGTTCAGAATCAAACTATTTTTATGAAAATATCAAATCAGTTCCAAAAATATTTCTTTTGTGGGATTTAGCATAATATAGTCCCATAATGAAAATATATTTTTCTCTAAATTTTTAAAATTTATTTACTATTTTTCAAAATCAATTTCTAATTAATTCCTTAAGAAATTTGCTACCTCAAGTTTAACTCCAGAAATTCCCAAATCTTGGCAGGACCTTACACATGTTAATGTGAGCCTCGATTTAAATTTCATGGTCATCGGAGTTATAGAACTCCGATTATAGCATTTTTCGTCAAAAAACCTAAATATGGAAATGGTCATAACTTGCTCATTTTAAAGTCGGAATGAGCTCATTTTTGGACACGATATTCTTTATACCATATACTTTTATGTCCCAAAAGGCCTGAATTTTTCTCACTAATTAAGTGGCCGAAATAGCCCTTACAAAAACGTGGCAGTGACTTTTGGACATTTTGAAGTTTTGACTCCTTTGCTAAAATCAGTCCACACGAAAATCTACAACACCTTTTTCAGTGATTCCACTTGAATTAGTTAGGTAACTCATAGATCTAACTCTAGGACTTGACCACACTCAAAAATTCAAAATATAATAGGAGATTTGGTCAATTGAATTTCATGTTACGTTTTTCACCAAAATCTGGTTTTTAACTCCTTGTGATTTTTAAGAAACTTTCATGTTTTCACATACTAACCAACATAACTCATCATAACACTTACTAATACCACGTATACCCATGATTTTCATTAGTCCAATGCTTTTATTATGACTTTCATCATAAATCACGTAAACTGTTCATTTTAGTTGAAGAAATATTTGAGGGTTTAAGAAATGGGCTTTATACTGGGGTCAATACGAAATTCGATTTCACGCTCTACGTAGGCTAAGAAGTCTTCAAGAATACGCCAGGAAATTTATTAATAATAGAAATATCATTCAAAACTGTGACTCTCATCCAAGACTTGGATAGTACGTCACATTGATACCAACTGTGACTTCTATCCCTTAACCTAGATAGCACCTCACAATGATACCTATAAACTTGTCATCCTTCATTCACGATGTCGCCTCTGAAAGTCCGGCTTCGGTGCATTCCACACAAGGAAGTCAACAACGAAAGGTTCGGGGCTCTTTACTTATGGCTTGATATGATGATAATTGACTTTAGTAGTTTGGTTACTTGAATTCGCACAACAAGTTGGTTATGAATATAAAAGCTAACAACCTTACGAAAAAGCATGATGAGTAGTTAACCAATTGATTCCTAAAATCACATCAAAGGCAAATATTTTCAAAAAGATAAGATCGACGTGTAACGTGAAAGTGTTTATTTGAATCAAACAAGATTTAAAAATATAGTAGCGATAACGTAAGGCTCCTACTAACGAAGTTTCAACCAATAAGTCAAAGTCTAACTTCTATAGAGTCAAATTTAAACGTTGAGCATGCAAGCAAGAGAGATAAAATAATGGGTAGAACCGGTATCTTATAAGGTATAGACTTCACAATTTATAATTAACTAACCCGTGCTAACTTCGTTCGGTTTACTCGCTTTTTGAGAAGTCATGAAAATGCACTTCCTAAAACCAACGACTTGGTTTTGTCCATATCCACCTTTGGTGCCACCGTCCCACTAGACTTGACTTTGGTGCACAACAAAATTGAGCTAAATGACCTTCTCTTCTTGTAATTTCCACTTCTATTATCTTTGCCATGATTACCAATCAAGTGGTTACCATTTTTAGCATGATAATTTCCCCACGATGGTTATCATTGTTCGATAGCGAATTGCCACCGATATGATTATTATCGTATTGTTGGTCGTTACCTTTTGTTTGAATTTGAATCAACACTCTCATGTGCTTCATTGCTTATCTCGGCATTTTCGGATGTCATTCTCAAACACTTTGTCACAAAACAAGGGTTAATTAACATATCACATATCATTCCTATACTCTACGTGAGCCAATTAAATACCAAATAAATTTAGGTAGGTCATACTAGCGAAAAATTCCGTCTCTCCCTCCTAGTTCTTATCTCACATCTCACCTGGGATCATATCCTAAGCTCGATACTGTTGTGGCGCGCCCCAAAATTAGGTATCGTCACCAATCTTTGGTCGCCACTTACATGGTACATAAATTCAAATACAAACTTAATTATACATCCGTAGTGTAACATGCGACAATACATAAACCGAGAGTTCTAATAGGAATATTGTCATTTAGACAATATCCATACTCAAGGAGTCCTCATTACATTTATTGTCACACTATTTAATGTAATAGTGAGGACTACTAATGCTATCTTGGGACCATCACTCTTTTCCCCGAGGCTCGTCCCATTTATATTCTCATTTCACGAAGAGAACAGTGAAAGAAAGGGTGAGCTCAACTAGCACATTAAGAAATATTATAACTAAGATAATGCAGAATAAATTATCAATAGTCTTCAACAATGTTAAACTGATAAAATATAATAGACAACCAGTTTAACTGCAGCAGAATTAGCAATCCATTAAAAGAGTCAAGTAGAAAATAAAGTCTACTATCTTTTAGGTTTTAAAAGGTTTTCATCAATTTTATCACTTAGACTCGGTTTAATGAATAAACCACAATATCTAATCATCCACGTATTACTGCGGTCAAGGATTTTCATCAAATTATCAATGGTCACTATCTATACCGAATCACCCCCGGTCATAATCATACCAAAACTATCCATCATCGCATTACAGTGCCACCGAGGACTTTTGTCACATCATTTATATCAAGCCATGATTATACCAAATGATCCTTGGTCATAATCATACTAAGTTCATCTATGCACGTAAGCCAAAGATAACATAATATAACATGAGGATGATGACAATGACATAATAATTCAATAAAACAAGTTCACGAATTAATTTATTCAGGAACTAATAACGTCCAAATTGTCAACATGATACTGCTTTGTAGAGTAAAATTCAAGAATGCTCAGAAAAATATTTTCATTAAAAATACTGGATAAAGTACAAATATCAAGGATATTCCACTAAAATTATAGAGTATAGAAGTAAAAATTTTAACCAACTGAGTATAATAGCGAATGAAATAACAAAAGAAATCACCATGCATGCGGTACTTCGCATATACAGGTTATTCCAACAGAATAATAAATACAGAATAATAAAAACGGAACCAGGTCCGGTGTAAAACACACAGACAGGATATTCCAATAAAATAACAAAGACAGAATAATAAAAGCGGAACCAGTCCGGCGTAAAAGCATGTATGCTGAGGATGTTCCAGCGGAATAATAAAATAATAGAAGAATGTCACCAAGTATAGGGATTCAGCATATACAAAGTTATTCAATGAGAATAAATAAGAATGGAATAATATAAGGATTTCACCAAGTATAGGGTATTAGCATATATACAGTGTGTATAGGGTGTGCCACTTTTACGAGTTATTCCAATGAATAATAAAGAATGGAATAATGGATGTTCTCTTCATGAATAAAAAATAACACCCCTTACAAAGTACAACAAATAATATTCCCTACCTTAGAAGAACCTGAATATTGGAAAAGTGAAGTAGCAGAATACTTTTTTTCTTCTTTCTCTATAGTTTCTCTCTACAGAGTTTCAATGAATTCGTAAGAAATAATGAAGGAATGAGCTTTTATTTATAGAAAAGCGAGGGTGGCTCTTGGTATTAACGAAGGGTCAAAATGACTCTTGGTAATATCAAGAGACAACTACTATTCTTGAAGGGTAATTAACCTCGGGAACAGAAGAAAGCGAGTTAACTCTTGGTAATATTGAAGGGACAACTACTATTCATGAAGGGTAATTACTATTGACGAAGGTAATTACTATTCACAAAGATAATTACTATTCACAAAGGTAATTACTATTGACGAAGGTAAATACTATTGACGAAGGTAAATACTATTGACGAAGGTAATTACTATTCACAAAGGTAATTACTATTCACAAAGGTAATTACTATTCACAAAGGTAATTACTATTGACGAAGGTAAATACTATTGACGAAGGTAATTACTATTCACAAAGATAATTACTATTCACAAAGGTAATTACTATTGACGAATGGAGTCTTAGATGATGACATATGGGCCCCCCCCCATAAAATAATCAAAGTTACCACAAACGTCTCATAACAGACTCTTTATATACATCAAGGATTGAATAAATATTACCACAAATCATTTTATTTCACATATTTAATCTTTCAACAATTATTAATCATTTATAACTTGTCGTCTCAATTAATAATTTAATACTATAACATATTATCTGATGATGATCTTGTGTGACAATAATTGAATCAATAATATAAGAGATATGATGTAGCAATTATCGTAGTAATAATTGAGCATAGGTGAGTGACTTCTCACGTAAGCATCAATAATCAATATCGTGCGCTTTATTATACAACCACGCCAGACGTATTCATGTACTTTTACTAGGGTAGTTCAACAGTTTTGAATAATAACACCTCTGCCGTTATTTTTTATAGAAAAATAATTTTTTGTCGCTTTTTAACTACGACAATACTTCCATTATCAGGGTCCACTAATGATTGAGCCATCGTCATCTAATACTCCCAAACAAAAAGAATATTCCCGACCAAACGAATATTTTATAACAACTTGCTTACTTTTGCAAAATTTATAAATATTACCCACAACTATAACATTATATCAAATTTATTCCATAATATTCAAAAATAATATTTATAAAAAAAATCATCTTTATTTATAAAAGCTGGGGTCTTACAGACGAAACAACGAATAAAGATGCAACATGTTGAGTCAAAGTAAATAGTCAAAGTTAATCATTGTTATTGTCACCGTCCAGTTATATTGTTAAGATAGACTGATTTGAATCCTGTTAATAATTGATTCTGTTGATGCAACACTGCAAAATTAAGTAATTTTTATTCAATTTCTTTTAAAAAACTTTTTCTACCAATTAAGTTTGTCCTACAAAAATTTCCTTTTTTGCTAGCCTCATGGTTGTGTGTATTTAGAGGTGGTAAACGGCCGGGCCGGGCTGGGCCAAAATGACTTGAGTTTTGACAGACTGATAATGTGAGGCCTATAGCCCAGGTTGGTCTGACCCGGCACGCAGGTTTCTTCCTTTATTTTTATCTATTTTTTTTTTTTACAAAATCTTGCTACACCAAAAATAGTAATAATAATAAATATTAAAAATAATAAAATAATTTATAACAAACAATAATTCTAATTAACTATGTATCTCAATCAATTAAAATTTTAATAGTATTTTAAATTACTTTCAAAGTATATAATCAAATTTGATTTTTAAAATTATACTTTAAAATAATTATAATTTATTTAACTTTTAAAATAATAAATCTGTAATTAATACTAATATATAGATAATTTTAAATTTTTATAATTATATTATATAACTTAAACTAATAATTATTAGTTTTATACTTTGAAATTGAAGAACTATTTCGAAAGTTCATGCAATTGTAATTGTTTATGAGCGTGAGTAAAGATATATAGAGGATATATTGAGGGAATTAACATTTCCACCAATAAAATTAAAAGCGATATCAATCCCCTATACTAAATTAATTCCGTTCTCCTATTACATTTTTTAAATACACCACATATATATTTAATATCTTTGGACTTTGTCTTTTTCACATGATTTTTTTTAACTTTGAAATTATACATCTAATTTGTTTATATTTGATCATATAGTATTGCTTTAATCTCTAATTAATGCATTAGTTAATTTTTTTCTGACTTACTTAAATGTCACACAGGACTTAAGCGTTGTGGTAAGAGTTGTCGTTTAAGGTGGCTAAATTATCTAAGGTCAAACATTAAGTATGGATCTTTTACTCTTGAAGAAGGCACCATTATTTTCAATCTCTATAGTTGAAGATTGCATTAAAAATAAATAATTGTTATAGTTCAGTTGGTTTAAACTCTTATTTATTTACAAGTCCTGTGTTCAAGCCTCACAACCCACATGTGACGCCCCCAAAATTAGGTATACATTGTGACGCCCCCAAAATTAGGTATACGTCACCCATCTCGGGTCGCCACTTACATGGTACATAAATTCAAATACAACTTACTAATATAACTGTCGTGTACAACACAAAAATCAGTCCACACAAAAATCTACAACACCTTTTCCAGTAATTCCACTTGGATTAGTTAGGTAACTCATAGATCTAACTCTAGGACTTGACCACATTCAAAAATTCAAAATATAATAAGAGATATAGTCAATTGAATTTCATATTACGTTTTCACCAAAATCGATTTTCAACTCTTTGTGATTTCTAAGAAACTTTCATGTTTTCACATACTAACCAACATAACTCATCATAAAACTTACTAATACTTCATATACCCATGATTTTCATTATTCCAAAGCTTTTATTATGACTTTCATCATAAACCACGTAAATCTATTCATTTTAGTCAAGAAATATTTGAGGGTTTAAGAAATGGGTTTTTCTTTCGGGTCAATACAAAATTCGATTTCACGCCTAGGGTAGGCTAGAAGTCTTCAAGAATACGCCAAGAAATTTATTAATGATAGAAATATCATTCAAAAAATTATTCTCTCGTCCAAGACTTGGATAAGACGTCACATTGATACCAACTGTGACTTCTATCCCTTAACCTAGATAAGACCTCACAATGATACCTATAAACTTGCCATCTTCATTCACGATATGTCGCCTCTGAAGAAAGTCCGGCTTTTGCATTCCACACAAGGAAGTTAACAATGAAAGGATGGGCTCTTTACTTTATGGCGATATAATGTTGATTAACTTTAGGGTTTGGTTACTTTGAATTCAGTATAATGGGTTGGTTATGAATATAAAAGCTAACAACCTACGAAAAGCATGATGAGTAGTTAACCAATTGATTCCTAAAATCACATCAAAGGCAAGTATTTTCAAAAAGATAAGATCGACAGTAACGTGAAAGTGTTTATTTGAATCAAACAAGATTTAAAAATAGTAAGCGTGAATGAAGGCTCCTACTAACGAAGTTTCAACCAATAAGTCAAAGTCTAACTTCTCCTGAGTCAAATTTAAACATTGAACGCTAACTAGGTGAAATAAAAGAGTGGGTAGAGGCGGTATCTAACACGGTATAGACTTGCAAGAGCTTATGATTACTTACCCGTGATAATCTTATTCGTGTTCCTCGTCACGAGAAAAAAACGCTCTCTCTTAAACTACGGCTTTGGTTTTTTCGGGATGACCTTTGGTGCCTCCATCCTAGTTGAATTTGTCTTGATAAACGACAAAATCGAGCTAAGTGACCTTCTCTTCCACAATTATAACATGCTTTTGATTGGCATGGGCGCAGATTCGGATCGATGTGTCCCTCTCCGCATTTGAAGCATATAATAGATGGTCCTTCTCATTCCTTAACAAAAAGTCTTTGGTCTTGACGTCTTTCCATCATTGTTGAATCTCCTTTTCTTGAAATGTCCATTCTTATTGTTTTTGTACGATTACCACCGAAGTGGTTACCATATCGAACTGTTGATTCCCTCCACGCTTGTTGTCACCGCTCGATGACTACTCTCATTTGGTATTATAATTTTGCGGCTACTTTCTTTTAGTTCACGTTGACTCGTTATCGCGCTCCACTAAGCGAGCCCTATTTACAACATCCGAATAAAAACACGGTTTATGAGAAATAAGATGTTGGCGTATCTCCGCTTCAAACCTCTTAAAACATTCGCGCCATTCTCTCTTCATTATCCACCAAGTGGGGCGAATCGTGATAACTCGCAAATTTTGCCTCGTATTGCGACACTGGTCATATTGTTTTATTCCAACTTGATAAACTCCACCTCCTTCATGTAGCGAATACTTTCGGGAAAGTATTTGTCGTTGAACGACTCTGGAACTTCTCCCAAGATATCTTGACAAAGAAGTTGAGTACGCTTTTACCGATTCCCACCAATGAATCACTTTCCGCCTTGCAGCACATAAAGGCAAAAAAGGAACCTTTTGCCTCTGAGATCCCAAGACATCAAATATCTTTGTAATCTGCTTTATCCATGCTTCCGCCTTGAAGTGGTTTTGGCTCTCCCTTAAACTCCGGTGGTCCCAGCTCCTTGAATTGTTTTTAGCGGTGGCCCCGAGAGTTTTCCGTGTTTCCACCTACGTTTTGGATGAGGAGTCACTACCGATGTTGCATGAATTCTAAAACCTCTTAAACGCATCTGTCGTCGTTCAATCGATTGATCGGTGTTGTTGTTTACGGGAGGATTATCGCCATCCTGCTGTTGCATTGTCCGATTATTGATCGTGGAGAATCAACGGTCTCTGTGCTCCAATGCTTATCTCAACATTTTCGGATGCCATTTTCAAATCGCCACAAAACCGGGGTTAATTAACATGTCACATATTATCCCTATACAACGGCCATAAACCAATTAAATACTAAATAAACTTAGGTAGGTCATACTAGCGAAAAGAATTTCCGTCTCTCCCTCCTAGTTCTATTCTCACCTCTTAGCCAGGATCATATCCCTAAGCTCGATACTAACCGTGTGGCGCCCCCAAAATTAGGTATATACGTCACCCATCTTGGGTCGCCACTTACATGGTACATAAATTCAAATACAACTTACTAATATAACTATCGTGTGTACAATACGACATAAAGCGTGAGTTTGAAAACAAATATTGTCTCATTGGATATTATACAAACTCAAAAGGAGTCCTCATTACAACTATTATCACCTTTATTTCACGTAGAATAGTGAGGACTACTAATGCTATCCTGGACCATTACTTCGTTCCCCGACTGTCGTCGACTATGTTCTCATTTCTGAAGAGAACGGTGAAAGAAAGGGTGAGCTCAACTAGCCCAAGAAGAAATATTATGACTAAGATAATGCAGAATAAATTATCATTAGCCTTCAACGATGTTAAACCGATAAAATACAATTGACAACCGGTTTAAGCTGCAATGTGAATATGCAATCCATTAAAAGAGTCAAGTAGAGAATAAAATCTACTATCTTTTAGGTTTTAAAAGGTTTTATCAATTTTTATCATTTGAGACTCGACTTAATAAATAAACCACCACATCTAATCATCCCCGCACCACGGTCGAGGATTTTCATCAAGTTATCAATGGTCATGACTATACCGAATCACCCCTGGTCATAATCATACCAAAAACTATCCATCATTGCATTACATGTGCCAATCGAGAACTTTTGTCACATCATTTATATCAAGTCGTGATTATACCGATTGATCCACGGTCATAATCATACTAAGTTCATCTATGCCACGTAAGCCAAAGATAACATAATATAACATGAGGATGATGACAATGACATAATAATTCAATAAAACAAATTCAAGAATTATTTAATCCATGAATTATTAACGTCCAAATTGTCAACATAATCTTGTTTCGTGAGTAAAATTCAAGAATGATGGGAAGAATATTTCCATGAGAAGATCTTTGGATGAAACATGAAATATCAAGGATATTCTACTAATTTCATGGAGTATAGAAGTCAAAGTTTTAACCAACCTGGGTATAATAAAGAATGGAATAACAAAAGAAATCACCATGCATGCGGTACTTGCGACAGGCGAGTTATTCCAAGCGAGAATAATAATAACGGAACCGAAGTCGGTGAAATTCACACCAAGCAGGATGTTCAATGAAGAATAATAAAGATGGAACCGGATCCGGTGTAAAACACACAGATAGGATATTCCAACAGAATGATAAAAGGCGGAACCGGTCAAGGTAAAAAACACATGCATGGATGTTCTAGAATAATAAAAAAGCGGAACCAGTCCGGTGTAAAACACATGAGCAGGATGTTCCAATGAATAATAGAAGAATGTCACCAAGTATAGGGTAAAAGCGTATCTGAGTTATTCCAATGAATAATAAGCAATGGAATAACATAAGGATTTCACCAAGTATAGGGTACGCAGCGTATCACAAAGGTTATGTATAGGGTATGCCACTTTTTTACGAGTTATTCAATGTAATAATAATGAATGGAATAATGAAGTTCTCTCAAGAAGAAAGAATAACACCCCTCAAGTAAAAAGAACTGAATATAGAAGTAGTGAAGTAGCGAGAATACTCTTCTTCTTTCTATAATTTTTCTCTATAAACTTCTCTATAATTTTCTCTACAGAGTTTCAATGAATTGTAAAGAAAATAATGAAGGAATGAGCTTCTATTTATAGGAAAATGGAATGCATAGTAATTAATCCATGAGCGGTCCAGATTGATTTACTTTAATCGGCGGTCCATATTTAAAGAAAAATCTTTTAAATAAAATATAATATATTCTATTTATATAAAAACATTTTACTATGCAAACACTATGCAATACTATGCAAAACACTACGCAAAAACACTATGCAACACTATGCATAATAAAATATAATATATTCTATTTATAGAATAACTTTAATAAAGTATTCTATTTTATATAAAAGATGTTTCGTTTTATTACGTTAATAATACGAATAAAACAAAAACGTCATTATCATTATAATAATTCATATTATTAATCGGTGATAATGGAATCAAATGAGTGACTTCTCACATAAGCATCAATAATCAATAGGTGTGCTACTATGCAACCACACTTATTATCGTACTTTTACTACTGAAAGTAGTTCAACAAGAATTCACGGTAAAACTTCCTAGTTATTTCAATAAAATATTTTTGTCGTTTTCTCAATCCGACAATAATTACATTTATGGGGTCCACCAATGATTGAGTCGTTGTCACGAATATTCCTCGCTAAACCGAATATTCCCTGACCAATCGAATATAATATAACCACTTGCATACTTTTGCAAAATTTATAAATACTACCCACAACTATAATATTATCTCAAATTCACACCATAATATTAAAAAATTATTTTGACAAAATTTAAATCTTTATTGATAAAATCGGGGGTCTCACATACATCACCCATCTTGGGTAGTCGGATACATGGTATGTAATTTAAATACAACTTACTAATATAAGCTGGTATGCAATCGACATAAAGCGTGAGTTTGAATACAAATATATTGTCTACTAGAGATCATACAAAACTCAAAAGGAGTCCTCATTACAATTATTATCACACTATTTCACGGAATAGTGAGGACTACTAATGCTATCCTCCGGACCATTACTCAGTTCCCCGACTCGTCCCGGCCTATATTCTCATTTCACGAAGAGAACGGTGAAAGAAAGGGTGAGCTCAACTAGCTTTCGAAGAAATATTATGACTAAGATAATGCGAGAATAAATTATCATTAGCCTCTGATAGTGTTAAAGCGATAAAATATAATGAACATCAAGTTTAACAACGGTGAACCAAAGAATCCATTAAAAGAGTCAAGTAGAAAATAAAATCTACTACCTTTTATGATTTAAAAGGTTTTCATCATCACTGTTATAAATTTGAGACTCACTTTAATAAATATTCCACATCATCGAATCACCCCGCTTTACTGACGAGGATATTCTTTAGTATCACGACCACAATTATTCATGCACTACGGGCCAAGAATATTTGTGTAGTCATTAATGGTCATGATCATGCCAACAACTCGTCCATCGATACTGCACTACGGCCATCGAGATTTTTACCACATCATTTGTAACATTACGGCCATGATTACACCGAATAGTCTACGGTCATAATCATACCAAGTCCATCTATGCACTACAGAGCCCGAGATGACTTTCAACATAATATAAACATGAGGATGATGACAATGATATAAGAATTAAATAAAACAAGTTCAAGAATTAATTTATCTAGGAACCAATAACATCCAATATCGACATAATCTTTGCTTTGTAGAGAGTAAAATTCAAGAATCTTTGAAGAATATTTCCATGAAAGGATCTTTGGATGAAGCGCAAATATCAAGGATATTCCACTAATTTCATGGAGTATAGAAGTCAAAGTTTTAACCAATTTGGGTATAATAAAGAATGGAATAACAAAAGAAATCACCGTGCATGCGATAGGCCAGACAGGCGAGTTATTCAATGAATAATAAATAACGGAACCGGTCCCACAGAAAACGCATGAGATGGGATATTCAACGAGAATAATAAAGAATGGAACCGGTCCGGCAGTAAAACGCATGCATGAGGATATTCCAACAGAATAATAAAGAATGGAACCGGTCCGGCGTAAAACACATGCAGGATGTTCAGCGAATAATAATAAAAAGGCGGAACCGGTCCGGTGTAAAACACACATACATGATGTTCAACCGAATAATAGAAGAATGTCACCAAGTATAGGGTAAACCCACGTATCTGAGGTTATTCCAAACAGAATAATAAGCAATGGAATAACAATGATTCTCTTCATGAATAAGAAAGAATAACACCCCTTACTTTTGGTAGGAGATTGAATCTACTTGAGTGAGTGTAGTAACAAAATACTCTTCTTCTTTCTCTCTTATTCTCTCTATACTTTCTCTCTCTATAGCTTGAATGAATTCGTGAAAATAATGAAGTACTAGGCCTCTATTTATAGAAGATTTCTAGCTTAAGACCGCCGTGTGAAAAAAAGCAAAGTGGCAGTATTTGGTGATGTGAAAAGAAAAGTGGTTTGGCGCTTTGTAATGTGAAACGACAAGTGGTTTGACGCCTTTGTAATGTGAAGCGACAAGTGGTTTGACGTCTGGTAAAGGTAATTACTATCGACGAAGGTAATTCTTATTCACAAAGGTAATTACTATTGCGAAGGTAATTACTTATTGATGAAGAGACTCTTAGATGATGACATATGGGCCCCACGATGAGAGTAGGTTTTATACCTATGAACCGATATTATTAAACTTAATTATTGCTATCTTTAATTGTTTTTAGTATTTTTTATATCATTTTGTGTTTCTTTCTTGTAGGTTGGAGTGGAGGACAAATTGGTCATTTCGGAGAAGAAAAAGGTCAAAAATCATTAAAATTAGAGCTACCAAGTGCCTAGGCGGTCCAGCCAAGGCATACTCAAGCGCCTAGAGCTCAAATTTGTAACTTTAAAAAAAATATAAGCCCTAATCAGGCAATACTCTTCCAAACCCAAATCAAACACTCTCTTGCTCTCCCACTCCAACTCAAACTCACTCAAATCACAACCCTCCTCTAATTTAGCCACTATAATCAACGTTTTCTTGTATAAGCCTAATCAAACACTCAATCTCCTACCCAAACTAAGGCACTTAATCTCCATATGGTCATCCTTCATCACCAATTCGGGCACCAACTCACATTCAAGCCACATCTATCTGAAGTAAGTGCTCAACCCTCAAAAAAAATTGATCCTACAACTTTGATTGGAACATCATATCTGGCTATAACCAAGTAAGTGCACAAGATTTTATTGCAAATTATTTGGTTTTGCTTGGATAGTAGCTAAGGTAGTAAGTTGAAGTTGGTTATTTCATTGTGTTGGCTCAAGTGGATTTGGGTACTTCTCATTGTTGCTTGTATTGCATTGGACGACTAGTGTGCTTAGTTATTGATAAATTTGGTGAAAATTAAGTTTGGGGGAGTGCCTACCAATAGTGTTCAAAATTTGTGCACACCAAGTGTTCGATATATTGTCACAAAGAGGATTGGCCCATACTAAGCCTCTGAACATCGTCTATTGGGCAAGCAATTCACACACAAGACTCATGGTTACTAAAAGGCAAAGTATGGCGAGACTTGGGCACGCCGACTAAGTATGACAAAAAGAGATTTGTAAGTGTTAGTGCGTCCAGAAAGATATTACAATGTCTTTTTCTAAGTAAAACGCTAATTCCTAAGCGTGGATTATTGCCAGAGGTAGAAGATGGGGAGTTACTACAAATGATTGGAAGTAGAAGATGGGGTAACTTTACATCCCAACCGGATTCATCGGTCATTAAAATTGTTAAGGAATTCTATGCCAATGCAAAAGATGTTGTTGGTAACATAATTTGGGTTCGCGGGAAAATCAGCGGAGGTCGGTTTAGGACAATAAATGCTTACTACGGCTTGAACATAATACCCGATAATGGTTACATGCAATATTTAGAACACGAAGCTAGACTATAGTGAGATCATTCAAGCTTTGTGTGTACGAAACAACATGGAAATTAACAGATCAACAAGAAGCATTTTGTTCCCTCTGCATCCGCACTTAGCAGCGGTTTTGGGAAAGCATGGCATGCCTTTATTTGTGCTAAGTTAATGAGTGTAGGCATATGAGTGATGTTATAAATCGGCAGACACGGCGTTGCTTTTACGCATTGCACAAGGAAAAACTATAGATGTGGGTCATGTATACATGATTCAATTGACAAAGCAAATCGAGGAAGGACCTCGGTGGATTACCTCACCCATCTTTGATCACTGGACTATGTCAACAATTTTGAGTCAAATGGGATCTTAGAAGAAGCTAGACAACCTCCTTTATTTGCGATTGACCACTCGACATTATTAAGAAGTACAAGGTATGGGGTGGGGTATACCACACCAGAGAGGGTTAGGGTTCATTATCGTGCCTCCAGAGTGCTGCGGTAGAAGCCTAATCAACAATTACACGACAATCCTCCCGCAATTTGGAAGTTCAGGCCACCACCAAATTTTTTGAAGATATTCACGAGAATTAAGAAATCAAACTAGAAGAATTGACATGGTGGCTACTAGAGTTCAACAGGTTTTTAATAGGGTTGAAAGAAATCAGGGATAGCCTAATTTCAATGACAAACAAAGATGTATCGAAGCGTAGTGCGCAAACATTCTAGAGATGTTTGTAGCGCATGAATCCAATTTGCCGCTCCCTACCAATTTCCCCCCATTGTGCTGCGTACTCCCCGGTGATCTACCCCACGAAGATGAGGTTGATGAAGAAGAAGGCGAGGATCTTGACGAGGAATAAGGCGTCTATCTTCGTGGAAGTCCTCGATTGCCTAATTTCTTATGTTTTGTTTGTTATATACAATGAGGACATCAGATAGGTGAAGTTTGGGGTGCATTCTTCCAGTTCCAGTTGCATTCATGTAGTATTCATTTAGTAGTTGTTGCATTCATGTAGTATTCATTTAGTAGTTTTTGCATTCATGTAGTATTCGTTTAGTAGTTTTTCATGTAATTTTCATTCTAATTTCTTAAAAAAAGAAGAAAAAAAAAGAAAAAAAAGAAGAAAAAAATTTCAAATATTTGCATGTTTCAATTTTGTTAGATAGTTTAAGTCTGTTTTGGCGGTGATGAGATTGGAATTGAGTGAGACAAGTATAGTCTTGATTGTTAAGACCGTGATGTGATTTCTTGTCATGATTTGAATCTTTACTGTTTGAAACCTGATATAATAAGGATAACGATAAAAAACAACTATGTTGGTGATTGAGTCTAAATTAACACATAATGGACTTCTTGAGGATAATACTAGTTTGAATGAATGAAAGACATGAATAAAGTAGGAGATGGTGAATTTAGACAAAACTTAAGTTTGGGGAAAAATTTGGGATATATAAGCTTCGAAAAAAAAAAAAAAAAAAAATATAAGTAGCTAGTTTTGTTTGGGGCCTTTGTTACTTGAAGAAAAGCGCTTAGAAGGGGTGTCTTAACACCTAAGCGCCTAAGGTCTTATATGGTGCCGGGAGTCGTTGGTTGAAAGCTTCGCTAATGGGTAAAGATCATTAGCCTAATGGAATGAGACATTGCACATCGTGGTTAAAAAAAAAAGAGATAAACAATAAAAGCGGGAAAAGAGCAAAAAGCCCCCAGTAATGATAAGTAAAGCATAAGTATCCGGATTGGACTCTTGAATTTGGTGGATGTTTGACTTTAGTTGGATCTAGCTTGTTCGTGAATTTTGTGAGTTGACACTATATAGGCGCCTTTAAAGAGATCTATTATGTTTTATATTTAGCATTATATTAGTTAGCATTATTATTTCAAAGACACACACACTATATATCGGTAATAATGAGGTAAGATTTGATGATTGACTAGGAAATTATTAATCTGTCTTGATATGATGTACTTAACATGTTTAATTTAATTTCTCCGAGGCTTGATGAATAGATTTTGTTACATTTATTCGACCGAAATTTTAGGCACGTAAATAAGCGTATTGCATATTTAGTTATTGCATTGTGTTTTATTGCTTGGGGACAAGCAATTGGTTAAGTTTGGGGTATTTGATGAGTAGGTTTTATACCTATGAATCGATATTATTAAACTTAATTATTGCTATCTTTAATTGTTTTTAGTATTTTTTTATCTGCATTTTGTGTTTATTTCTTGTAGGTTGGATTTGGAGGGACAAATTGGTCATTTAGGAGAAGAAAAAGGTCAAAATTATTAAAATTAGATTTGAGTGGCATTTTGTAATTATGTGGTCTCAGTTGCGCCTAGCGCTTAGAAATAACTTGTGTTGGCGCTGAAAGGCGCTAGGTGTCTGCAAAAAGGAGGATTTTCTACTTCTAAGTGGGTTGTTGAAGCCAAAAAGGAATCTGAATGAGAGGGGAGACTAATACAAAGAGGAGGAGACTTTAGAAAGGACGGAGGACTCAATTTTTCAAGGGATTCGCAGAGAGAACAACGAAGAAAAACACGAAGGAAAATTGCAAGGGCTGAAGATCAAAGAGAGAGTATTGGAGAAAATTCAGAGTTTCTTCTTCTCTTTTCTCTAGTTTTATCTTTTGTAATTATCTGGGATGTTTGGATTATTAATTTGGATGATGATTTTCTTTATTATTAGCATGAACTAAATTTTGTTTAAGATTGCAACGGAACTTGGTATGTAGTTTAAATTGAACCTTCCCATTGAATGAAAGTTGGTTTTTATTGAATTGTTTTGTAAGACCCCAGCTTTTATAAATAAAGATGAATTTTTCTATAAATATTATTTTTGAATATTATGGAATAAATTTGATATAATGTTATAGTTGTGGGTAATATTTATAAATTTTGCAAAGTATGCAAGTTGTTATAAAATATTCGTTTGGTCGGGGAATATTCTTTTTGTTAGGAATATTCGTCATACAATGGCTCAATCATTGGTGGACCCCAATAATGTAATTATTATCGGATTGAGAAAGCGACAAAAATATTTTATAAAAATAACGGCGGAGGTGTTACCGTTAAAAGCTGTTGAACTACGGTGGTAAAATACGAATCTGGCGTGGTCGCATAGTAGTACACGGTATTGATTATTGATGCTTACGTGAGAAGTCACTTTCACCTATGCTCAATTATTACTACGATAATTAACTTTGCATCATATCTCTTATATTATTGATTCAATTATTGTCACAAAGATCATCATCGTATAATATGTTATAGTATTAAATCAATAATTGAGGCGACAAGTTATAAATGATTAATAATTGTTGAAAGATTAAATATGTGTTGATGAAAAAAAAATGATTTGTGGTAAGTTTGATTATTTTATGGGGGGCTCATATGTCATCATCTAAGAGTCTCTTCGTCGATAGTATTTACCTTCGTCGATAGTAATTACCTTCGTCGATAGTAATTACCCTTGTGAATAGTATTTACCTTCGTCGATAGTAATTACCTTCGTCGATAGTAATTACCCTTGTGAATAGTATTTACCTTAAATCGATAGTAATTACCTTCGTCGATAGTAATTATCCTTGTGAATAGTATTTACCTTCGTTAATAGTAATTACCTTTTATCAGACGTCGAACCGGGTTGTCGTTTCACATTACAGCGTGCCGAACCACTTGTCGTTTCACATTACTGAAAGGCGTCAAACCGATTATTCGTCGAGCCACTTGCCTTTTCACACGGCGAAGTGCTAAGCTAGAAATCTTCTATAAATAGAGGCTAGGCTTCTTCATTATTTTTTCACGAATTCATTCAAGCTATAGAGAGAGAAAGTATAGAGAAGAATAAGAGAAAGAAGAAGAGTATTTTGTTACTACACTGCTATGGCGGTATTCAATCTCCTACCAAATGTAAGGGGTGTTATTCTTTCTTATTCATGAAGAGAAGCTGTTGTTATTCCATTGCTTATTATTACATTGGAATAACAGATATCGTGGTTTACCCTATACTTGGTGACATTCTTCTATTATTCATTGGAACATCACATGCGTGTGTTTTACAGGACTGGTTAAAATCTTTATTATTTTGTTGGAACATCACATCACGTGTGTTTTTACCGGACTGGTTAAAATCTTTATTATTTTGTTGGAACATCACATCTGTGTGTTTTACAGGACTGGTTAAAATCTTTATTATTCTGTTGGAACATCACATGCGTGTGTTTTACAGGACTGGTTAAAATCTTTATCATTCTCATTGGAATATCTATCGTGTTTTTTACCGGATGCGATTCCATCTTTATTATACATTGGAACATCACATGCCGGTGTGAATTTCACGACTTTGGTTCCGTTATTTATTATTTACATTGGAATAACTTTATGCATGCGAGGTCATCGCATGCATGGTGATTTCTTTTGTTATTCCATTCTTTATTATACCCGGTTGGTTAAAACTTTGACTTCTATACTCCATGAAATTAGTGGAATATCCTTGATATTTGCGTTTCATCCGATATCTTTTCATATTCTTACGATCATTCTTGAATTTTACTCTACAAATTAGTATCGTGTTGATAATTTGGATGTTAATAATTCTAGATAAAATAATTCTTGAACTTGTTTTATTGAATTCTTATATCATTGTCATCATCCTCATGTTTATATTTTTTAAAGTCATCGTTTTGTAGTGCATAGATGGACTTGGTATGATTATGACGAGACTATTCGATTGTAATCATGGACCGCAATATTACAAATGATGTGGTAAAAATCCTCGATTGTCAAGTAGTGCATTGATGGACGAGTTGTTGGCATGATCATGACCATTAATGAATACACAAATATTCTTGGCCCGTAGTGCATGAATAATTGTGGTCGTGATACTAAAGAATATCCTTGGCCGTAGTAGTGCAAGGGGTGATTCGATGATGTGGAATATTTATTAAAGTGAGTCTCAAATTTATAATGATGATGAAAAACCTTTTAAAACCTAAAAGATAGTAGACTTTATTTTCTACTTGACTCTTTTAATAGATTGCATATTCATTGCGCAGTTAAAGCTGGTTGTCTATTGTATTTTATCGGTTTAACATTATTGAAGACTATTGATAATTTATTACGCATTATCTTAGTCATAATATTTCTTCTTTGGGCTAGTTGAGCTCACCCTTTCTTTCACCGTTTATTCTCTTGAAATGATAATATAGGCGGGACGAGTCGGGGAAGCAGTGATGGTCTGAAGATAGCATTAGTAGTCCTCACTATTCGTAAAATAGTGTGATAATAATTGTAATGAGGACTTTTTGTTTGAGTTTGTATAATATCTAGTAGAGCGATATTTGTATTTAAACTCACGATTTATATCGTATTATTGCAAGCGAGTTATGTTAATAAGTTGTATTTAAATTACGTACCATGTAAGTGTCGACCCAAGATGGGTGATGTATACCTAATTTTGGGGGCGTCACAGTTGGTATCAAAGCTTAGGGATATGATCCCTGGTTAAGATGTGAGAATAGTACTAGGAGAGGAGAGACGGGGAATACCTTCGCTAGTATGACCTACCTAAGTTTATGTCTTTATTTTATTGGTTGGTCGGGGAAGATAGGGATAATTTGTTACATGTCAATTAACCTTTTGTTTTGTGGCGATGATCTGAAAATGACATCCGAGAATGTTGAGAATAGCAATGGAGCGCGAGCGATCGTTGATTCACCACATATCAATAATCGAGGATAATAATGCATCGGAAGGCGACAATCCTCATGCAAACAACAACACACCGACCAAATGACGAATGATCAAATGTTCGGAGGCTTTATGCAATTTATCAACAATGAGTGAGAAGCGACTCTGCCAAAAGCGTGGGGTGGAAACACGGAAAACTCTCGAGGCGGTCATCATTAAACAATTTAAGGGGCTGGGACCACCGGAGTTTAAGGGGAGAGCAAAACCACTTACGGCGGAAGCATGGATAAAGCAGATTACAAGATATTTGATGTCTTGGGATGCTCCGAGAGCAAAGGTTCCCTTCACGCCTTTATATTCTTGTGGAGGAGGCGGATTCTTGGTGGGAATCGGTAAAGCGTACTCAACCACCATTGTCTTGAAGATATCTTGGGAGAAGTTCAGAGTCATTCAACGACAAATACTTTCTCGAAAGTATTCGCCACATGAATGAAGGAGGTGGAGTTTATCAAGTTGGAACAAAACAATATGGCCCGTGTCATGATACGAGGCAAAATTTATGAGTTATCACGGTTTCGTCCCACTTGGTGGATAATGAAGAGAGAATGGCGCGAATGTTTTTAAGAGGTTTGAAGCGGGAAATACGTTAACATCTTATTTCTCATAAAGCGTGTTTGTATTCAGATGTTGTAAATAGGGCTCGATTAGTGGAGCGCGATAATGAGTCAACCTTAACTAAAAGAGAAGCGGTACGCAAAATTATAATACCGGTGAGAATAGTCATCGGGCGGTGACAACAAGCGTGAGAGGAATCAACAGGCGGATATGGTAACCACTTCCGGTGGTAATCGGCCAAAACAATAAGAATGGACATTTCAAGAAAAGGAGATTCAATGATGATGGAAAGACGTCGGCCTGACCAAAGACCCATTGTTAAGGAAGGAGAAAGACCACCTATCATATGCTTCAAATGCGGAGGAGAGGGACACATCGATCAAGCTGCGCGTCATGCCGTCAAAGCATGTTATAATTGTGGAAAGAAGGTCACTTAGCTCGATTTTGTCGTTTCTAGAAGACAAATTCGGCTAGGATGGAGGCACCAAAGGCCATCCCGGAAAATTCAAAGCCAGTAGTCTGAGGAGAGCATTTGTTGTGACCTCCCAAAGAGCAAGAATCCGAATGAGGTCATCACGGGTAAGCTTATCATAAACTCTAATGAAGTCTATACTTTATTTGATCTGGGTTCTACCCATTCTTTTATTTCTCTCTACTTGCGCTCATCGATTAAATTTGACTCAGGAGAAATTAGACTTTGACTTATCTGTGGAAACTCCGTTGGGAGAAACCTTCATTACATCCAATTGTTTATAAGTCTTGTTTGGTTCAAATCGGTACCCTCACATTACTGTCGATCTTATTTCATTAAAAATACTTGCATTTGGCGTGATTACAGGGATTGATTGGTTAACTACTTATCATGCAAAAATTGATTATTTTCGTAAGGTTGTTAGCTTTCATATTCCTAATCAACCTATTATGCGAATTCAAACGACCAAACCATTAAAATCAATCACGGTCATCTCAAGCCATAAAGCTATTCGTTTATTGAAAAGCGGATGTCAAGCTTTCTTAGCTCATATCATGATTTAAATAAAATAAATCGGTTTTAAGCGATATTCCTATTGTTAATAAATTTCTGACGTATTCCCTAGAAGAACTTCTGGCCTACCCCAGGCGTGAAATTGAATTTTGTATCGACCTTGAACTGGTACAAAACCTATTTCCAAAGCCCCATATCGAATGGCTCTATTGAACTTGAGGAGTTAAAGACCCAATTGCAGGAATTGTTAGACATTGGCTTTATTCGTCCTAGTACTTCTCCCTGGGGTGCTCTGTTCTATTCGTGAAGAAGAAAGATGGGAGTATCGACTTTGTATTGATTATCGGGAGTTGAATCATGTCACCATCAAAATAGGTATCCATTGCCACGTATTGATGATGACTTTGACCGATTTGCAAGAGCCAAATTCTTTTCAAAGATTGATCTTCGTTAGGATATCACGATTGAAGATTAGAACCGTGACATTCCAAAGGCGGCTTTCGAGAAACTCGAATGCGGGCATTATGAATTCTAGTCATGTCTTTTGGATTGACTAATGCTCCTTTGCCTTTATGGATATGATGAACCAAAGTATTGAGGAATATTTAGATCACTTTGTGGTCGTCTTTATTGATGACATCCTTATTTATTCCAAAAGTAGTGAAGATCATGAAAGCAACACTTGAGGTGACACTCAAAACCGTGAATATAAGCTTTATGCGAGTTGAAGAAATGCGAGTTCGGCAGAAGAAGTAGCATTCCTTGGGCACGTGGTATCAAGTCGTGGAATATCTGTTGACCCAAACCAAAGATTGAAGCTATTCAAAGTTGGGAACAACCTAAATCGATGAGAAGTCGTAGCTTTCTCGGTTTAATTGGTTATTATCGGAGATTCGTGGAAGGATTTTCTCGAATCGCTATTCCATTACTCACTCGGTGACTCGGAAGATACAAAGTTTGGTTGGAGCGAAGAATGTGAGAAGAGTTTTCAAGAACTCAAGAGGAGACTTATTTATTTTGTTACAGCAATACCATCTCGCTCGGAGGATTTGTCATCTCTGATGATGCTTGAGCAAAGGGTTGGGATGTGTTCTTATGCAACATGGAAAAGTTATAGCTTTATGCCTCATGACAACTCAAAGAATATGAGAGGAATTATCCTACTCATGATCTAGAGTTGGCATTTGTTATCTTCTGCACTTAAAATTTGGAGGCATTACTTGTATGGGGAGAAAGTGGAGATCTTTACGGATCATAAAAGCCTCAAATATTTCTTCACTCAAAAGGAACTCAATATCACGACAACGACGTTGGCTTGAGGCTATTGAAAGATTATGATCATACCATCCAATACCATCTGGAAAAGCGAACGTGGTAGGCGGCGCATTGAGTAGAAAATCATATGCAAGTCACGAGTGCGATATTGTCAACGTATGAGGCCCATTTTGTGTGACTTGCAAAGGATGGAGATAGAATTAAAGACTCGAGGGGACGCGTGTGATGATAGCGAGTATACAAGTAGAACCGACTTTAATTGATAAAGTTAAAAGTTGCTTTCGAGCTCTGGACTGGAGGCGAGCGTCATTATGAGGAAGAAAAGTGCAAGAAGGTCTTATCTTAGGAAGCAAGAATCGATGAAGAAGGAATACTTGAGTCAACTCGGACTTTGTGTTCTAACGACCACGATTTAAAGTATAATATCATGATGGAGGCACACAACACACCATTTGCAATCCATCTGGGAGTACAAAATGTATCATGATATTAAATCATACATTTTGGTGGAGCAATATGAAGAGAGAGATAATATTTATTTATCTCAAGGTGTCTAACTTGTCAACGAGTTAAAGCGAGCATCAAGTACCAAAAGGTCCATTGCAACCACTTGAAATTCAGAATGGAAGTGGGAGCACATTACCATGGATTTAATTCTCACGGTCTTCCTAAGGTTTCTCAAGGCATTAATGCGATTTGGGTCATTGTTGATAGGTTGACCAAGTCCGCTCATTTCTTACCAATCTGAGAAACTTATACACTTGAACGTCTTGCTTCGTATGTACATAAACGAGATTGTAAGGCGCATGGTATGCGGTATCCATAGTTTCGATCGAGACCCAAGATTCACTTCACGATTTTGGGTTAGTTTGCAAAAAGCTATGGGCACGCAGACTTACGATTTAGCTTCGGCATATCATCCTCGACGCCAGACGGACGGTCGGAGGACTATTCAAACTCTTGAAGATCTATTAAGACTACGTGTGTCCTTGATTTGAGGGAGTTGGGACAAGTTCTTACCATTGGTGGAGTTTTCCTACAACAAGCGGTTATCAAGCAAGTATTGGCATGGCTCCATTCGAAGCGTTGTATGGAAGAAAGTGTCATTCTCGATATCTTTGGGATGAGGTGGGTGAAGCAAGCGTTGTTGGGACGGAGTTGATGCGTATGACTACGGAAAAGATTCAAACGATCAAACAACGTATAAAAACCTCACAAAATCGATAAAAAGAATTATCCGATCTTCATCGAAAGGACGTGGAATTCGATATAGGAGATCATGTGTTGTTAAGAGTTGCTCCATGGAAAGGAGTTACAAGATTTGGAAAAGAGGAAAACTTAACCCTCGATTCATCGGTTCATTTTAATCCTCGATCGAGTAGGGCGTGGCTATAGACTCGCTTTCTGCCAAATATGTCTCGTGTTCATGCGTTTTCACATATCTATGTTACGTAAATATGTGAAAGACCCGAACCATATTATTGAGTTAGAAGCCGGACGAAATAGCGGAAGATTTGGCGTATGAAGAGGTTCTGTTCAAATTTTGGATAAGAAGGAACATATTCTACGCTCGAGGTTATACCTCAAGTCAAAGTTTTGTGGAGGAACCACGATGTTGAGGAAATGACTTGGGAGTTAGAATCGAAATGAAATCAAGGTATCCTTACCTCTTGACATACCAGTATCGTACCACTAATTTCGAGGGCGAGAAATTTCATAAGGGGGGAGGTTGTAAGACCCCGACTTTTATAAATAAAGATGAATTTTTCTATAAATATTATTTTTGAATATTATGGAATAAATTTGATATAATGTTATAGTTGTGGGTAATATTTATAAATTTTGCAAAGTATACGAGTTGTTATAAAATATTCATTTTGGTCGGGAATATTCTTTTGTTAGGGAATATTAAATACAATGGCTCAATCATTGGTGGACCCCTAATGTAAATTATTGTCGGATTGAGAAAGCGACAAAAATATTTTATAAAAATAACGGCGGAGGTGTTCCAAGTTAAAAGCATTGAACTACACGGTGGTAAAAAATGCGATGTCTGGCGTGGTTGCATAGTAGCACACGGTATTGATTATTGATGCTTACGTGAGAAGTCACTCCATTTATGCTCAATTATTACTACTGATAATTCACGCATCATATCTCTTATATTATTGATTCAATTATTGTCACGATATCATCGTATAATATGTTATAGTATTAAATCAATAATTGAGGCGACAAGTTATAAATGATTAATAATTGTTGAAAGATTAAATATGTGTTGATGAAAAAAAATGATTTGTGGTAAGTTTGATTATTTTATGGGGGCTCATATGTCATCATCTAAGAGTCTCTTCGTCGATAGTATTTACCTTAAATCAATAAGTAATTACCTTCGTCGATAGTAATTACCCCTTGTGAATAGTATTTACCTTCGTCGATAGTAATTACCTTCGTCAATAGTAATTACCCTTGTGAATAGTATTTACCTTCGTCGAATAGTAATTACCTTCGTCGATAGTAATTATCCTTGTGAATAGTATTTACCTTCGTTAATAGTAATTACCTTTACCAGACGTCGAACCACTTGTCGTTTCACATTCTGAGCGTCGAACCACCTTGTCGTTTCACATTCTACAGCGTCGAACCGGTCGTCAAGCCACTTGCCTTTTCACCTGGCGAAAAGTCTTAAGCTAGAAATCTTCTATAAATAGAGGCCTAGGGCTTCATTATTTTCACGAATTCATTCAAGCTATAGAGAGAAAGTATAGAGAATAAGAGAGAAAGAAGAAGAGTATTTTGTTACTACTGTTTCTGGCGTTATTCAATCTCCTACCAAATGTAAAGGGTGTTATTCTTTCTTATTCATGAAGAGAAGCTGTTGTTATTCTATTGCTTATTATTACATTGGAATAACTTTGTATCGTGGTTTACCCTATACTTGGTGACATTCTTCTATTATTACTGTTGGAACATCACATGCATGTGTTTTACACAGGACTGGTTAAAATCTTTATTATTTTGTTGGAACATCACATGCATGTGTTTTACTTGGGACTGGTTAAAATCTTTATTATTTTGTTGGAACATCACATGCGTGTGTTTTACAGGACTGGTTAAAATCTTTTTATTATTCTGTTGGAACATCACATGCATGTGTTTTACAGGACTCGGTTAAAATCTTTATCATTCTGTTGGAATATCTATACGTGTGTTTTACACCGGATCCTGGTTCCATCTTTATTATTACTGTTGGAACATCCGTCGATTGTGAATTTCACGACTGGTTCCGTTATTTATTATTACATTGGAATAACACATGCATGCGATTCTATCGCATGCATGGTGATTTCTTTTGTTATTCCATTCTTTATTATACCCGGTTGGTTAAAACTTTGACTTTATACTCCATGAAATTAGTGGAATATCCTTGATATTTGCGTTTTCATCCGATATCTTTTCATATTCTTCCGATCATTCTTGAATTTTACTCTACAAATTAGTATCATGTTGATAATTTGGATGTTAATAATTCTAGATAAAATAATTCTTGAACTTGTTTTATTGAATTCTTATATCATTGTCATCATCCTCATGTTTATATTTTTTAAAAAGTCATACGTGCTTTTGTAGTGCATAGATGGACTTGGTATGATTATGACGAGAGACTATTCGATTGTAATCATGGTAGTAATATTACAAATGATGTGGTAAAAATCCTCGATGTCCAAGTAGTGCATTGATGGACGATTGTTGGCATGATCATGACCATTAATGAATACACAAATATTCTTGGCGTAGTGCATGAATAATTGTGGTCGTGATACTTAAAAAGAATATCCTTGGTAGTAGTGTGAGGGGTGATTCGATGATGTGGAATATTTATTAAAATTTGAGTCTCGGCTATATGATGATGAAAAACCTTTTAAAACCTAAAAGATAGTAGACTTTATTTTCTACTTGACTCTTTTAATAGATTGCGATATTTAAGCTGCGATTAAAGCTGGTTATCTATTGTATTTTATCGGTTTAACATTATTGAAGACTATTGATAATTTATTACGCATTATCTTAGTCATAATATTTCTTCTTGGGCTAGTTGAGCTCACCCTTTCTTTCTTCGTTCTCTTCGGGAAATGATAATATAATTTGGGACGAGTCGAGGAAAGCAGTGATGGTCACGAAGATAGCATTAGTAGTCCTCACTATTACGTAAAAAATAGTGTGATAATAAGCTGTAATGAGGACTTTTTGTTTGAGTTTGTATAATATCTAGTAAGGCGATATTTGTATTTAAACTCACGATTTATGTCGTATTGTACCCGACAGTTATGTTAATAAGTTGTATTTAAATTCTGTACCATGTAAGTGTCGACCCAAGATGGGTGATGTATACCTAATTTTGGGGGCGTCACATGTTTATTATATCTTTTGCTTATTGATTAATTGTTTGGCCAACAATTATTGTGATAATCTATATAAAATTGGAAGATGAGTATAGATTAAGATCTGGATATGATAACATCTGTTCATATAATCTGAATAAGTTTAATATGATTAGCATGTAGGATAGAAATATACCTATGTGTCTTTTGTATCCTTTGAAAGAATTTATGCGTAAACCCTAATTAACTTGATTCACATTGGAATATAGTGAATTAATTGAGAAGGGTGTTCCTTGTAATTTTGTGTCTTAAGGATCGGAGTTAGGAGGATTTGTTCACGTGTTTTGGAAAAAGTGTGTGAATTTTATAAATCATTCTTGGATAATGATTCATATTAATTAATTGCTTTAAATGGGAAGTGAATTGATTTAAATGAAATACCAAGGAAGTTGTAATCTTAACCTATTAAATCTGCGAGTTATTCTTGTGAAATTTTGATTTTTAATCATTAGTTTTGTTAAGTTTAAATTTGAAATCAAAAACAAAATTTCGTAGTTTAAAATAGGATTAATTGCATTAGAATTAGTAATTGATAAATATTAGTCTATTTCCTCGTGGGAACGATATCTCGCTATTGAATATTATAATTGAACGCGTATACTTGCGTGGTAAAAAGTTTATTAAAATTAGGCAACACCCCCATAAAATAATCAAACTTACCACAAACGTCTCATAATGACTCTTTATATACATCAAGGATTGAATAAATATTACCACAAATCATTTTATTTTTAATCAACACATATTTAATCTTTCAACAATTATTAATCATTTATAACTTGTCGTCTCAATTATTGATTTAATACTATAACATATTATCTGAGATGATATTGTGACAATAATTGAATCAATAATATAAGAGATATGATCACGAAGAATTATCTTGTAGTAATAATTGAGCATAATGAGTGACTTCTCACGTAAGCATCAATAATCAATATCGTGTCTACTTATACAACTCTGGCAGATATTCGCATTTTTTACTTTACTAGGGTAGTTCAACGGTTTAACAGTAACACCTCCGCTAGTTATTTTTATAGAAAGATAATTTTGTCGCTTTCTAACTACGATAATACTTCCGTTAATGGGGTCCACTAATGATTGAGTAGTCGTCACGAATATTCCCCGACAAAAAGAATATTCCCAGACCAAACGAATATTTTATAACAACTTGCTTACTTTTGCAAAATTTATAAATATTACCCACAACTATAACATTATATCAAATTTATTCCATAATATTCAAAAATAATATTTATAAAAAATTCATCTTTATTTATAAAAGTTGGGGTCTTACACATAAGTAGCAACATTTTTTTTAAAAATAGGGCCAAAATGGCGCATTTTTAGGCTAAAAAGCTGCATTATTTCACAATACTTCGTGATGGTAGTGAAGGCCGACCAAATGGGCTTGGGTCATATTTGCCAGGTCTATGTGTATTTCATATGGTATGAGAATCTCCGATGCAACTGAGAGCTATTGAAGTGATACTTAGTATATTGAGGAGGTTGAGGGCTCTTAAAAATAAAAGTCAAAATTTCAGACGCAAAGAAAGGATTTAATTGATAATCTTATGAGTTTCCTTGATTTTGCTAATTTGAAAATTTCTTTGAGACAAAAAAAATTGTACCTTTAATTATCTATTTGGGAACAACAAAAGTAGATAAACATAGATATAAGGAAGAAAAAAAATGTATATACGTAACAGATATACAAGAGTGAAAGGTATATGATGACGGTTTTTGGTATTATAATGACAGTTTCGCTTTTCAATTCGTCGTCATAGTTATTTCGAGTTATGATGACAGTTTGTCGTCAGTATATAGTCAAAAAAAAGTCATCGTCATAGCTTTTACTATATATAATACACAATTGTGTATATACATATAGTCCTAGATATAAATAAGCAGATATATAATATAGAAAATCGGCTTTCTATGTTATAACTATGAAAAAAATAATTTCTATAGTTGGTTTGATTTTAATTTGCTTTTTTTTAATTCGATGGAGAAAGCTGAATGATATATAGATTCATTTATTTCATTATACTTCCTCAATTTTATAATATTTAAATTATAAGATTAATTTTAACTTTTAAAAAATTAATTTCAAACCCGTTACTCTGCCCTCTCTTACTGACTCACAAAGATTTTTTTTTTATCTAGATCATTCATAAATCATAAATGTGTCGCGTTAGGGTTTATCCGATGCAATCTTAGGGTTCCAATTAGCACAATTAAAATTAATCAAAAATGTCGAAGAGAAAGTTCGGATTCGAAGGCTTTGGTATCAATCGCCAAGCCACATACAACTTCGATCGATCACAAGCTCCGCAGCGACTCTACGTTCCTCCTTCTTCACGCTCCGGTGGTAGCCATGACAATTACGAAGACACCGACTTAGACAACATCGATTATGAGGACCACGATGCTTCAAACGACCCCGTTGATAACGATAATGGGAACACCGGTGGCGGAGACGATGAGATCGATCCGCTTGACGCGTTTATGGAGGGAATTCATGAGGAAATGAAGGCGCCGCCGCCGTCGAAGCCGAAAGAGAAGGCGGAGAAGTATATGGACGATGAGGAGGATGATCCGATGGAGAGTTTTTTGAGGGCGAAGAAGGATGTTGGTTTGACATTGGCTTCGGAGGCTCTCCACGCTGGTTATGACTCTGATGAGGAGGTTTATGCTGCCGCCAAGGCTATAGATGCTGGTATGGTGGAGTATGATTCGGATGATAATCCGATTCTTCTTGATAAGAAGAAGATTGAGCCAATTCCCGCTTTGGATCATAGTTCTATTGACTATGAGCCTTTTAATAAGGACTTCTATGAGGAAAAACCATCAATTTCAGGTATCATTATCCTAATTTGTATATCTGTTGACTTTTTTGATTTATATTCTGATGGTTTCGGTTACATATCAATAGCTGTTCAAAATGTTAAGAACTGTCAAATCTATCTATTACAACATACAATGAAGCTTTTTTATGAAAAGAAAAATTGATGGGTAGGAAAAATTGAGCTGGAGAGAATTAAAGTGCATATATAACCAATGAAGCTCTTTCTTACTCAATCTTTTGGATTATTTATCCAACTTTATATGTCACAAGCATGAAATGCAAACGAGTTGAGTACTTCCCTTGGTGACTTAAGAGAGAGAGAGAAAGAGAGAGAGAGAGAGAGAGTTATTTTAAATATATAATCATTTTGTGAAATGTATGAAATCTTTTGGTGAAGTTGGTGCATTGACATGGGAGAGCGACCCACTTGTTGCATTGAGATAGAGAACTTAGTTGAAACTGGTGGTAAATATATATTTTGAATAAAAAACTGGGTTAGAACTTATAATACCAGATATAGTTACCCCTTGGTTCTACCCCTGTTCATTGGTTTTCTAAATGTAAATCAGAGTGATAATTTTTATTTTTGTTGCTACCCCCCTCTTCTAAATGAGAGTTCCAGTGTGCTATTTGAGGGAATAGATTTTGGTCTGTCCATGCTTCTCAAAATTGTGGGTCTTTTAATGTTGTTGGAGCTTTGTTTGATGTTAATAGTCAAATTTTGGTGGTTAGGATCAATGACAACTTGGAGTAGGAGTTATTTTGTCTAGTGTAATATATCATCTTATGTTTCTCTAACTTGATGTTAGTTGGACGAGGACTTAAAACCAAAAATATGACATTTTTGGATATATAAGCTCTTACCCTAATATCTAATCCCAATTGATATATGCAACGAGATGGCCTTCTTCACTTAGTGGATGCGGAACCACCGGAACTAATTAACTTGTCCTAAGAATCTATATATAATTACCAAACCATAGTAACAATTCAGAAATCATTATCTAAGGGTGCGTTTATACTAGCACTTATGGACCGGATCCCATAAGAACTTCGAGGCTAAGTGTGCTCGAGTGAGAATAGTACTAGGATGGGTGAGATGGGTGAGTCCTGGGAATTCCCCCCTTAAAACAATATAAAAGGCTTTGGAAACACATGCCAAAGAATTCTAAAGTGTCGAACAAGAAGTTTGTAGAATTCAATTTATTAGTTTAGTTGGTGTAGTATATATACAGATGTAATCCCCTCTTTTGAAGACAGAATTAATTAGGACTTTTGAGCCTGTATTGATTTTGTGCTTTCCCCCTCTTCTAACCTAATTCTCTTCCCGATTCTCCACCAATTCCAAACTCGAAATCATGTGCCCATCATGTCTGTTTATTTTTTATTGACAAGTCCTTTAACCTTCTGCATTGTTTTTGTTGCTACATTCTCTAGCTAAAGGAAGCACTATATCTCTCTAGTACTCTTTTATTTATTTACTTATTTATTATTTTTTATAATTTTCTTTGATAGTGACCAGTGGGTGAAAGATATGATTTAAGACCTTTCTTTGTATGCTTGATATTCACTTATTGAAAATGTTGTAGTTTTTATGCTTCATCTTTTTATTTTTATATTTTTATATTTATCTGTCATTAAACCTAGTAATGGTGGTCTAATTTCTACCGTTGTTCAGGTTTGTCTGAACAGGATGTTTCTGAGTACAGGAAGAGCTTGGCCATTCGTGTTTCTGGTTTTGATGTTCCAAGACCCATTAAGACATTTCAAGACTGTGGATTTTCAGTGGAGCTAATGAAAGCAATATCAAAACAAGCATATGAGAACCCTACATCAATACAGTGTCAAGCTCTGCCAATTGTGCTTTCTGGGAGAGATGTCATTGGAATAGCAAAGACTGGTTCAGGAAAAACTGCTGCTTTCGTGCTTCCTGTGATTGTCCATATTATGGATCAGCCTGAACTTGAGAAAGAAGAGGGTCCTATTGGAGTTATTTGTGCACCTACCAGAGAGCTAGCTCATCAAATATATTTGGAGGCCAAGAAATTTTCAAAATCCCATGGCATACGTGTGTCTGCAGTTTATGGTGGAATGTCCAAGCTTGATCAGTTCAAAGAACTAAAGGCAGGATGTGAGCTAGTTGTCGCTACTCCTGGTAGATTGATAGATTTGCTAAAAATGAAAGCACTGACGATGTCAAGAGCAACTTACTTAGTACTTGACGAGGCTGATAGGATGTTTGACCTGGGTTTTGAACCGCAGATACGGTCCATTGTTGGTCAGATTAGGCCAGATCGCCAAACATTACTCTTTTCAGCAACAATGCCTCTAAAGTTGAAAAGCTGCGAGGGAAGTTCTCACTGATCCAATAAGAGTAACTGTTGGGGAAGTCGGCATGGCCAATGAAGATATTACTCAAGTTGTTGAAGTAATTCCTTCAGATGGTGAGAAGTTGCCATGGCTTCTTGAAAAGTTGCCTGGTCTGATTGATAATGGTGATGTTTTAGTTTTTGCTTCGAAAAAGGCCACAGTAGATATGCTTGAATCACAACTGGCTGAGAGGGGATTTAAAGTTGCAGCTCTTCACGGTGACAAAGATCAAGCATCTCGTATGGAAACATTACAAAAGTTCAAATCTGGAACATTCCATGTTCTTATTGCAACTGACGTTGCTGCTCGCGGTCTGGATATCAAATCAATCAAGTCAGTGGTGAACTTTGATATAGCCAGAGACATGGACATGCATGTTCATCGTATTGGCAGAACTGGTCGTGCTGGTGATAAAGACGGGACTGCTTACACTCTTATCACAACGAAAGAGGCTCGATTTGCTGGTGAATTAGTTAACAGCTTGATTGCTGCGGGTCAGAATGTGCCCATGGAACTGATGGATCTTGCTATGAAGGTAATTTTCCTGACCTATTTATAATTTTTTAAAAAACCATGCAAATGTCATTGATACATGTTGTATGGTGCATCTCAATTATTCCTTTCCAGCTTGTGAAATCATTAATTTATACTTGAATATGCAGTCTGTCTACTTGTAAAGTGTGTGTGTAGAAATGTGTAAGTTATATATATATATATATATATATATATATATATGTCTCTTTTTAGGGATTCAATAGCCAATTATCTTGCAAAATTAGGTCGGGAAGGTCGAGAACACGCTTACTTTATCAACTTTGAATTTCGCAAACTCGAAAGTCAATTTTGCAAACTCGAAATTCTTCACTTTTTTTTTGATAAGTAATTTTTAACTCCATAATCTTTCTGGTGTAGAAATTGGATGGGTTTATTATGGTTTCTGTCATCATCCACAATTGCCTGAATCTTGAGAATTTTAAGTTACATTTTTCTCAAGACAGTTTTAATTGTACAATCTATTGTTTATAGGCTACTTGAAAAGAATTACCTATTAAAGAATGCTATATTAAAAATAATAAAATGATAATGTGCATGCAACACTCTAAGCGGAAGTTGGTAGGAAAATACTTTTTTATTTATAAATCTCTTAATGGCTGACGCATGTACACTTCGTCCTTATTTTCTTTTTGAAAGTCTAATATGTTTGTAAGAGTTCTTAGATTTGGAAAGATTGAGTGACTTTTACCTTGTAAATCATCAGGATGGGAAGTTCAGATCAAAACGTGATGCAAGAAAAGGAGGTATGGTTTTTATGTTGCAATTACATGCCAGTTATGTTATTTGTGGCCAAACAAGAATTGCGTGTTTTGATCGTGTGTTCAAAACTGTTAGTAAGTGATTTTTTGTCTGAAGTTGAGGAAATGGAGTTAAATTTTCTAATGACTCTTAATGCTTCTGCAGGTGGCAAAAGGGCAAAAGGAAGGGGTGGAGGTGGCAATCGAGGTGTGCGTGGGGTAGATTTTGGTCTGGGTATTGGATATAATCCAGAATCCAAAAGTACTCCATCAAATGCTGTTCCAAGTCGTTCTGCAGCTGTAAATTCATTGAAGACAGGGATGATGGCACAATTCAGAAGCAGTTTCGTTGCTGCTTCAACCGGTTCTCATGTGGGAATGAGTAATAGTTCAGGCATGTATGCCAACAAGAAGACGGTGTTGCCTGGATTTGTGTCTGGTGGCTCAATAGGTGGAGGCATACATACTGCTCAGACAAGCATCTCAGTAAATTCTACTCTTTTGTACAGTGGAACCAGCTCACAGAGCAGAGAAAATGCAAGTCAGAAGAACTCGGAAAGGTGAATTCCAAAAGCTGAAACATTTCTTTCTCTTTCTCCCCATTTTTCGGTTTCCAGTCCCTTTTTTGTTTGTCCTTTCCTTTTTTGTTTTGTTTTATGTTTTGTTGTGGGGATGAGTTATCACTTATTAGGTATTTAGCTCTTATAACATGTCCCATATTAGTGCTGATATTTATCTGTTTTACTTTGTGCAGTTCTAAAGATAGAGGTAGAGAAAGACGGAGGCCTTCTGGGTGGGACCGTTAATTTTTACGGTGAACTATGTGTTTGTAAGTTAATTTTGCTGCAATGTTTAGGTCAACTTTATATGATCCTTTTCGCTCGCATTCAGCAAGTTTCCCTTTGTTCTATGTCCCTTCTCCCCTCCCCTCCCCTCCCCAACCCAACCCAATTTAGTGTACAATATAATCTTTTGTTCTCAACAATTCAGCCTATCTTCACTTGTCAAAAAAATAATAATACAAAAAATTCAGCGTACCTTTCTGGAGCATATTAATCAGAGTGTGAAGCCTTTTTTCTGCATCTGCTGTGTGTAAACTGTTTATAGGTTTGACCTAATGAAGTTTTGATCATGTGTTGCGTATTGCTCAAACTATTACCTCCTTGATAAATAATTATAAATTGATTCTTCTTCTTTTTTTTTTGCTTGGTTAATATTTACTCGAGATTGATTGAAATTGGCTGTTTGGTACATCAAGGTTCATTATGTATAGGTTTTACTTGTGGCATGTTTTGGTAATATTTCAACTTTGTGATGAACCATACATTACTGACAAACACTCGTCGGCCTGGAACATCTCTTTTTCCAACTGTTAGAAAAACTTCCTGGGTTTTAAGTAAGTAGGGAGGCATCATGACTAATCTGAGTCTATTTTTCCAATTACTATTTTTTTTTTTTTATTCTATGATGATCATAGGAACTCTGATATGTATTTGGATTTATGAAACTTCCACATGTGCAATGGCGTCGGATAGGATTGAGCCTGAGAGCATGTCTATTATAAAAGAGTAAACTATTTATTATTATTATTATTATTATTATTATTATTATTATTATTATTATTATTATTAATTATAGATGTATCACTAATAAAGATTTTATTTATTTTTTACTTGGTTTGAATTTGCTATTAGAAAAAAGAGATGACTCTTGATTTATTTTAATCCAACGATCAACCAACTACATGCTCTGCATATTATTGCCATTTGGGGCGGTTCCCTGTCCATCACCGGCTGGAATAAGAATTAGCTACAAAGCATTGTCAGGCTTACAAGCATTATTCGTGATGAAAGATGAGCACAAATACCATTGTGGATGGAAATATTCATATAATAATAGATAGATAGATGTCGAATAAATTCTTAGGACAACTTCCAACAATTTTTCTAATCCTTTTGATTCGGATTTTTCAAAAGAGAGACGAAGTTGGAGCATTTGAGAGAAATAGGAGTTGAGCTGCGTAAATCGTTAATGGGAAAAAATGACATTAAGAAAAATAATATTTTGTCTAATAATGGATAAATTAGGATAATAATTACAAATTCATTTTCCTCTTCTTTCAAACTTAATTTACTCCAACAAGATAATTCAATCAACTTTACAATGGATTTTTTTTTCCTAAAAAGGATCCGACTTAAAAAATAACTAATGTAATAATAACAAATATAAGAAATTCCAAAAGTAAGGGGGGGCGTATGATATGTTTCAAAATTGAGCAATTTCAGTGAGTTTTCATCAAAATTAGTATTCAATTGGCGCCAATACAAAACCCCAACTCCAAGGCGTATCATATTTTACCGAAACAGACGATGATGAATCCTAGCCGTCGCTTTCACGATACAGTATCGTCATTGGTTTGATATTTTTCTACGGCACCGGTGGTCGAACAACAAGGAGGGAGAGAGATGTGCTTTTCCACCGGAGGTTGTCGGCGTTAGGAATCAAAGCCGGTACGGAGGCACAGACCTTAAATCAATATAACAAAATCCACCAGCTCTACAGGTACATCAAGTATCTCTGCAACTATGCCAAATTCTATCACGTCCTTAAGGTTTTACTCTTTTCCCCTCTCTATATATGTATGTATAATGTCACACACAATCACTTTGATAAATGATATTAGTTATTCACTGTTACTAATAGTCAGTTTAAATTAAGTTTTTTTTTTTTTTGAAAATAAAACAAAAAACTAATTATTGTGAAGTTTTTACTTATATAAATTAATTGGAAATGAAACGCTACATGTTTGTATGGATCTTGTAATTTCACTTCATTTTTTCCAACTGTTGGGAATGTTGGAAAATCAAAAGGGTCAAAACTTTATTTCGTTTGGCACCAGGAGAAATCCCCGTAGTCTGGTTGGGTCATTCTTAGTTGAGTCTAGTTGTTATTTCTTTAGAAGCCATAATATGCTATAAAAAAATTCTTTAAAGGTCCTCTCAAACTATATAGTACAAAGGAATTATGTCAATTTTGCTAATGTACCATATTTCAGTAGTATGGTAAATTCTTTGGGTTTCTAGGAATCTTAAAAAGAAGGCCTAATTTCTCTGGAAAAGACTACAAACTGATATGGAGTAACTTCTTTTTGTTTTGTGAAAACTGAGTTCTTCTATCTATTTGATAATGGGAGTGGATGGAGTTTAGGGACATTGAGTATTCGCACCCGGACTATGCAGTACGTTTGGATCGAATATCAAAAGCCAAGGGGATATCTGCTGCTGAAAATTACTTTAGTGGCCTCCCGCCACCAGCAAAGAACAAATTTACTTATGGAGCTCTACTAAATTGCTAATGCAAAGAAAAATTTGCGACAAAGCACAGGTCTCTTTGAGAAGTTGGACGAAATGGGCATTGCTTCTTCTCTGGATTTTCAACAATCTTATGTCATTGTATACGAGACTACACCCGCCGGAGAAGGTACCCCTTTGGTTCAAGAGATGAAGAACGAGAACATCCCACTGAGCACATTTTTTATTAACATCTGGATGAATAGCTATTTATATTTAAATGATGTTGAGGGAGTGGAAAGGGTGTTTGAGTAGATGATGAGAAACAATGAGGGGCGGTGTGATTGGAAAAAATATAGTGATCTGGCTGAAGTTTATGTCAAGGCTGGACATTATAAAAAAGCCGAATCAGCTCTTGAAAAATTTGAGGAAGAGATTGGGAAGATAAGGGGAGCCCGTGATCGTCAGCCATTCCATTTCCTATTAAGCTTCGTATGTTAAAACTTGTAATCTAGGTGAGGTCCATCAAATTTGGAAGTGCCTGAAATTGGCATTTATATATACCAGCAATACGAGTTGTCTTGTTATGCTTCAGGCTCTCGCCAGACTGGATGACGTCGATGAGTTGAAGTTTTTCAAGGAATGGCCTGGAATCAACTTGTTCCAGTTATGATATGACGCTGGCAAATACTGCTATAGGTTTTTCACATGGCACTGAAGAGATGTGAAAGACCTTTCTATTGGGCTTGGGGATTGTTCATGTCATTCTATTTGGAGAAACATCAAATAGATTTGGCTTTGAGATGTCTGGAAGCAGCTGTATCTGAAGTCGAGAACAATGAGTGGTATACCACCCCTGAAAGTGTTAATAAATTTATGAGGTGTTTTGTGGTAGAAAGAGATGTCAATGGTGCTGAAAGGTTATGTGAAATTTTAAAGAAAGCAAACTGCCTTAATCCCGAAACATACAAGCTATTGCTTCAGATTTATGTATCTGCCACTAAGAATGCTGCACCCCAGATCATCCGACGGAGGATTAAGGATGATGGGATCCAAATGAACAGATGTTAGTCTGTAACATTCTTTGATGTTTATTCTCTCATTTGCATTTTTATTGTTGCCATAGGCCCATAATTATTATAATTGTTGTTATTATAACTACTGTTGTATTGTTCACATCTTTAAATCACTTTTTTTTTTCCGATAATATGTTGTCTATAATTGTGTTTTTTTACCATTTTAGCGTCTGTCTTTTCTTCTTTGTTATGTGCCTATTCCGACTAGGTCGGGATAAAAAAGCTTAGTTGAATTGTTTAGCGGTTTCTCCAGAGTTGAGATGCTGCATCTAAAGATGTTATGAATTTATTTCTTTCATTTATGAACGTAATTTTTGCAACCTTGCTATTTCTCAGATGTTTATAGTAAATTCTGTGTAATCTTTTTATCATACGACTCTTTCTTTTTCTTTTTTGCAACCCTTGAACAAGGTTTGAAAGTAGAGCTTTTCTGCTGAAAAGTTCTGGTTTTGTTCAGAACTGTTATCAGAAGTAGCCCTTGGGTAAATAATGGAGAATGTTTTTAGTTTTTCAAACCAACACCATCTACTGTGGTGTCACTGGTGTTGGCCAAAAATTTACATGACATTTATATAGTAGTATATGGAAAAAGAAAATCTACTTTTTATAGTATATGGAAAATATAAAAGAAAATGTCTCTCCTCCAATATCCCTATTTATACATAGAAGAACTCGTAAAAGATTTCCAAAAGCAATTCAAGGAAAATGTGCAAAACAAATGAGAATCGGACAAGTGCTGGTGAAAATAAATTTCATCTAAAACTAGTTGTACAAACAGTGTATCATTAAAAAAAAAAATAAAAATAGATAATTGATATTTGCACGAGAATTTGATAGCTCCAAAAAATTCTCCTCACATTAATAATAAATAAAACTCACATTCATGTGAGCAAAGTCTTATAAAAATATCAAATTTCCATTGTAGAAATAACAATTCCCTTAAAATATATATATGAAGGTATATAATGGAACAAATAAATATTTTCCAATATTATTACAGCAGTGACTGAAAGCAGTGTCACCTTAGTTCAAGGAACTCAAATCCTCATCATATGGCAATAGCCTCCACCCTTTCTCTTCGCCTCTATACTTCTTTCCTCCCAAACAAATCTGAAAGCAATAAATGAGAAAACATTCCAGTAAAATGCTTGCATGATTATATGGACTTCAGTGGTCTAAGGTGGGATAACCATTGAACTTAGAAGCCTTTGACGGAAAACCTTTAGATCATATGCTTCAGTGTAACGCTATTGATCCCTACTGATGATTTAGGTCGATAATGTTCATCCGTGTCAACCTCTTCAATTTCCTGTTAGCACAGCAGATTGCAGGGAAATGCACTAATATTAGCAAACACATCACCTTGAAAAAAATACATTTCAACAGAAAATTCAAAGAATATCATCCATCCCATTCAAAGCAACTTTCCATAGGCAATACTTAATAACTACCGTAATCAATCCTTTTAAGGTGTGCTTGAAAATAATGTTGGGTAAAAGAATGATGTTTGCATAATTTTGACTCCACATTAAATCCATACACCCTCAAAATATGTGAAGCAAAGGAGAGCGATTACAAGCTGATATCAAGGTCAAGTGCAAAATCTTGACTTAAGTATGGTGTTCTTTCAGAAGGAGGAGAATGACCATATTGTAAAGATTTAAAGGCATCAGACTATCTGTAGCCGAATACACTCCATTCAAAATATAAGATCACTCTGTGTTCTAATGGTGATAGAAGATATTGAGAAGGTTTCCAGATCTATGAGAATCGGTTACTCACACGACATTGGGGCTTTGCATAGGATATTCATGTAAAGGTTTCAGTTCTTTTATTTCGACACCACCGTTAAAGTTGATACCGAATAAGGGGAAAACGCACAGGTGAAAAATGACTCGTTACCAACTTCAAACATGCTAGTATGCAGCAAGGTTCTTTTCATGGCAAGAGTCCACCATACAACCATGTTGAAATCCACATTAAAGAGTCCTACAATGAAGTGTTTCCAAAAGCTTGTTTCTCAATAGGTCAATCGACTCAATCCTATCATATAATTTCCTCCTAGTCAAAAAAAAAAAACTACCAAAAGTGGTCTACAATGACGGTTATACGTCAAATATCACATGCATTCAAAAAATTAAATTCAATTTGAGTTCCTCTTATGCAACAACATTATGAAATCTAGACATATATTGTCATAAGGAAAAAAGAGAAGTAGGAAAAGGAGGGGTGTTAGAAGTTGTTTATAACCTGCACAACATCTTCTCCCTTGATTACTCGCCCAAACACATTAAGCTTCTCATTAAGATCTGGGATTGGTGCAGTCGTAATAAATAGATCAAATCCTTCTTTGTCGTGTTTTCCCTTAGAAGTACCAAGCATAAAAGCCTCATGCTTGAGACTGGATAAAGATCAAAAGATAGAAACAAAAGCAAGAAACCAGAAGTTATCAGAACTCCTTCAGGACATAATTATAACATCGAAAGCAAGTGCGAGTTGGGGAAAACCTTGTATCCAGTTGATTGTAATGCTTTTCTCTAGAAGTCCAATCTTCTGTAACTCCATGTTTTTCAAAATCACCTCCTTGAATCACAAAGTTCTTAATTACACGATGAAATGGCATCCCTTTGAAGTTCCCTGTCTGACTGTAAAAATTAAAGAATTTAACATTTTTGTACCATTGTCTCAATGCGTCAATCACTCCAAGTACACAAACTAAATGCATAACAAAGATGCAACCAACTTCCATACTGGGAACTTTTTAAAAATGTTAAATAAATAAGAAACTATCTATGTTTTCCCAATAATAACACTGTAATTATATAATAATAATTCCAGAAACACTATATGAACCTTTTAGAAAGGTGGGACCAAGTTCTACACTCACCTAGCTTCTACTTCCTTTACATTTCTAATCATAGCCAATTTCAGATGCATTTGTTTTATAAGATAATGCTATAAGTATAAAACCAAGAGCTTAACCAAGCTATAATAAAGTGTAAAAATTATCAACTAATAATAGTGCACTGAACTTGTAGTATTTTTAGCAATCAATTTAAAATCATAAAATCCCCTAATTGAAGTATTATCAGTGAATATGTGAAGGTAAGAATCTATAACTTCAAACTCCTATTTGTTGACTAAAAGGCATAATTTTGAGGATCAGAAGCTTCTTGAGTTTCAGATTGTAAAACAATATACCAATAAAAGAGAATGAAACTCCAACTTTTGCATGCTGATTAAATTTTTTTTTGCTTACTAATGAATCATAACAACATTTTACGTGAGTAATGAACAGCTTATATAAGCTTACAGAAAAACAATTGCATAATAAAGTTAAGCTCAATACCAACCATGCGTCAATAAATTCATCAACAACTTCAGGAGAACCTTCCTTGTAAAGTTCCACAGTTATTAAACCTTTTGAGGTGTTGAAAATCTGTTATTCAAAACTATGTCAACGTAACTAGTAAAGGAAATTATATGAAAGAAATATGGGGGAAAAAAGACAATGATAATCAGGAGAAAATTAGTGAAAAGGACATTCAAAAAAATTTCTATATAAAAAACAAGCAGCAAAGAACTGGAGAGCAATGACACTTCAATAATATAATCTTAAGCTTGCAGCATCTCCAAATAACTAATGGTGAAATGATTTCTAAAGAATGAGAGGCAAGATATCAATATTATAAGGATCAATATCAAAGCAAGCAAAAAAATCTAGTGATAATCAACCAGTGCATAACTCTTACAGCATATCTGGGGACATCTGATTTCTTCGAACCAACAAAAGCATCTTCACTCTGCAGCATGCAAAGGAACAATTTTAGGCAAAGCATCAAATTGATATTAACAACTTTCAAAAACTTATTCAAATTATAAAGCATTAACAACTTGTGATACGTATTTGATAGTTCATGAGCATGTGAAGACTGAAGAGAAGTAGAAAAGACTTCATGTTATCAATGACAAAGCCATATACACTTGAATTGTCACATAAGAGGTAGGTAAAAAGGAAACTGACAAACCAGTAAACAGTAAATAAGTGATAACTTATTAATAAAGAAAGCAAAAGGTTATACCTCAAGAATTTGTAACCTATCCTCTGTGTGAATCCTTGACCTATAAAAAGATTAGCATAAAAATTCTAATCAGATAAAATTATTATGTGTTGGCGTGTGAATTTCCTATCAGATAAAGCTATTATTTATTTATTTAATATTCACTTCACTTAAAAATATAGAAGAATAATTATAAAGAGGTCTTTATATGCTTCCTTGTTCATAAAAACCCCTCAAACGTAATCACAGTTATTGCCACGCCATCCCAACTATTGCCCAAAAATTTGATTTTGTTACAAAAAAACAAAAAAGAAAAGGCAAAGGAGAACCCCAAGAATTGAACTTGCTTCAATTTATACAATTTCACCAAAATAAAAGGTTATAAACCAAACAATGAAATCCCACAAACCTTTGAGTCCAGTGTCTGTATGTGGCAAACAGGAAAAACACCATCACAAGGACAATTAGGCCATACAGCACAATTGTTGTCGCACTAAAATGACTAGGCCCCTTCCTCTTTTTGCTTTGTTGTAGCAGTGCTTGGGGTTTAATTCTAGCCATGAAAGCTTATAAGCTATGCACTAAGAATATCTCAATGCAAACAGGTCTGAGAATCAAAATCATGTACATTTGAGAAAATTCACTACAGGAGCATATGTGATCCACACTATAGTAATTCATTAAGTTCTGGTATATACTATCACAGTTGTCAAATTATAGTAACAAACTGCACAACTCAAAATTACATAAGGGCTAGAGTGGAATGGCCATTCTAGAATGAATTCTAGTTAATTGGTGTTTCTTCATTACAACCTTTTCATATTTTTTACAAAACGCATTTAAATCTGATTTTACTTTTAGAAGAGGGAAAAAAAGTTTTACCTGCTTCCACAAATAGATCAGCCATAGACATATAATCCTTCGCAAATATCTTCTAATGATATATCTATCTGTCACAGTATTTTTTTTACAAGTAAAGTGTTTTCTCGTATTATTAACCGAATTAGAGCACTTTTCAAACTATTTTCCAAACTCATGCACTTGGTGAAAGTTGCTATTAGCAATACCAATTTTGAGACTAAAATTGTTACTCGATTCCACATAAAGAGTCCCATTTACAAAATTTACAAATTTTAAGTATATATTTTTGTTTCATTTTTACTCCTATGTTTATAGGGGGGTTTAGTTTAGTAGTGATGACATGATATTGTAATTGTGATGATAAACTTGAGAGACTATCAAATAAAATGGAAATCTTTCTTTGGAACAAGTTTTTTATTTTTATTTACAAAATGAAACTTTTTTGGAACGGTGTGAGTATTTCTTACTGTAGTTAGATTTTAAAGTTGTTACTTGTAAACATAGCATTGATAATAAATTTTCAAAAAAGGAAAAAGAAAAGTAGGATCAACTTAAGAAATAAATTGAAAGTGCCCGTTACTTTGGAAAATAGATAAAGACTTAGACAACAAGCAAGGTAAAAAACCTTAGCACACTAATTTACATTTACTATCCTCATTTTTCTGCCTAAATTTATTGTGCAGATAAATAAAAATTTATTCAAATACAACATAGAAACATCATTTTCAATAAGTAATTTTATTTCCAAAAATCACTCTCATATTGAATGAAAAGACGAGATAAACACTGTCAGGTATACTAAAAATTAACAAAGGCCGAAATAAAGCCAAATTATCATGCAAGCAAAGTCGAAATCCACATAATTTTAGCTAATTACTTGGAAATAAAGCAGCAAAATGTCATTGTGTTGCAGCAAACAAAGCTTCCAACTAAAAATAATCAAACTAAAACCTAAGTCTGGTAAATCGACCTGCGTTTGCGATTCTGTTGAATAAACTACGCCCTAGAACAAGAATTCTCTAAAAATAAGCTTAAAATTCAAATACAGAGTGAAATTGTAATGGAAAATAAAGACCAAGAAACTAGTTGACTGACCTGAACGAATTATCTGTCTGAATTTGGCCGGAACAGTGACGTGTTCCTGATTCCGACGAGTTTGTTTTCCTGAGAAGAGTCCGATGCGACTTTTTACGGGTCTTTTCCTTTGTTTTAAATTTCTACCTTTTAGCGTCGTTGCTCGAACTATCGGTCGTTTCTCGTTTGTCTAAAGTCTCAGAAAGTAAATAAAAGTCACAGTCCTCACCGACGCGTTACGCTAGACTTTTTGTTCTTAGGACGCGTGATGAATCATTCTTACGCTAGACATCAGATCAAACGTGAAGGTACTGGTGCCACCATAGCCATTTATAAACGGGTTAATAAAACTTATGTTACATTAAGCGCTTTCAAATTCATAATTCTAACATCAAAATATTTAAATTTATCATTACGATACATAATTTTATAAAATGTAGCTTTTAATTTTATATTCCAACAAAAATTGGCCGGAGTACTCAATCCGTTCTTGAATTCAATCGGGTCTTCAATATTTTATACTAGTAAATCTAAATATTTTACACCAAAATATTTAGATTTACCATTTACAGTACATAATTTTATAAAATGTAGCTCCTAATTTCATATTTTGACAAAAATTAGCCGGAGTCATGAATCCGACCGGGTCTTCAGTATTTTATACCAGTTGACCGTATAAATATATGATTTTATTTTATTTTATTTAAAAAAAGTAACTAATACCGTAAAAATACGGTATAAAATTATAAATACAATTTGTAAATTTTAAGTTGTGATATAATTTGTAAAATTTAAGTTGTGATATAATTTATAAAATTTATAATATATAATATTTAAGTTATAAAATTTATACATAAAATTTGTTAAATTATAGATACAATTTTAAAATTAATAAAATTTATAATTAAATACAATTTGTAAAATTTAAGTTGTAATATAATTTTTTAAAATTGTGATACAAATTTTAATTTATTTATTTTTATAAATTTTGATTAAATTACTTTTCGATTAATTTTTCTTGCTCATTATTTATTTTAAAAATAATTTTCAATCCATCTTCAATTTTTTTTGTAGGAGAGATGGCAAATGGGTCTTTTTTTTTTTTAGTTTTTTCTTTCTCCTTTTGTATGCTCTTCCAATATAAAAAGGGTATTATTTAATAATTAAATTTTGGACACTTTTGTCAATTGTTTAAAAGTTTAATGTTATTCGTGTTAAAAATATAATTTGTATGTTTAAAAGTTTAAAGTTTATATTTGGTAATAAAAAAAATTATTTGCTAATCTTTGTATTAATGTTTAATTTTAATAATTTAACATATAATAATTATTTATAAGAATTTATACATATTTAATATGTCAAAATAAGAATTTATATAAAGTTTATCTGAAGTCAAACAATATTCAATACGGTCAAATCATATATAATTCATGTCTAGTTGGAAATTCAAGTATTCCGACTAATTTTATCAAATTTTGAAATTCGAGGGTTACATTGTATGAAATAATGTATTTTATATAGTAAGTTGCAAGTAAAATATTTTAGAACCAAATTATGAATTTAATGTTACTTGATATATAATAAAGTGTATTTAGCCCTTTATAAACAAACTCTATATCAAGATATCATACTACAATTTCTTAAAAGAGAAATATACATTTTAAATTTAAATAAATATAATCTATTTAAGTTTTCCCAATGAATAGTATTTATAATAATCATAATTAATTGATAGCAAATTAAATAGAAATGTTCAATTTTGTAGAAATATTATAATAGTTTAGATTCTCCCCAACCCCTCTAGGATGAAATATTTTCTAGAATTGAATTGTAATAACAAGGATGAAATATTTTCTAGAATAAAAATGAGACTTGCCTTGGAATAAAATTTATTAAATGAAACTCTTTTATGTTAGGTTGCGTTTGGACTGAAATACAAACGTTTTCTTCCATTACAAAAAAGTTCTTACAATTCTCTTGGTCCTCCACCAGGTTTTTGGATGAGATGAGCCAAAGTATTAAATACACAATATTTAATAACAACCAACCACACTTTTCTGCTATACCCAAACGTTTTGGGTTTCCTCCGTCAAAAGTTGCTTAAAATTCTCTTCTACTACCAGGTTTTTGCAGAAAGATATACTGAACAGAACACCACTAAAACTTCTAAAGCCAACAAGGGGAGATAGCAGATCACATGTATTCCACATCTTCTTGTTGTTGTTCAAGGACAATGCTGGCAAGAGCAAGTCTATATGCTGTTGATCTCAGATTCCTAACCAAAACATATATCTCCTTCCTCCTCCGCTTCATGGGCACTGCATTCCACTGCTCTTCCCTAAGATGAGCTAGTAATGCTGCATCGCATAGAGCCCCTGCCACCGGCTTCTTGCTACACATCCAAAGATCACACCACCAAATTTTATAAAATATAGCATACAGAAGAAGAAAAAAATAAAAAAGAAACAGCGACACAAAACTAACCTTCCATGAACAAATCCAGTAGTTACAAATCCAATTGGCCACCTATGTGACTCCCTAGCAACAGCGTCATCAGGTACTTGAAGATCCCATTTACCAGATGGTTGCTGTACAAAGTATGATCTCACTAGAGTCTGGGGAATTTGAAGTTCTATGTTGACGCTGTCTAATCTGGGCATAATTTACAAACAGTATTATAAGGGCACAGGTAGAAAGATTTCTCATAAATAAAGAGACTGTCAGAGTAAATACAGTTTATTTGATAACAATCTTTATTGCCTCTTTCACTTTTTTCTTCGTAATGGAAGTACACAACAATATAAATACAGTTTCAAAAGAAAGACGAGGCATTATATAAACAGCAATGACTATATAAAAAAGGTCATTGCTAATAGGGATCTTATTGTCACACAAGCACATACATTGAGTAAGTGCCTAATTCAAGCTCTTTAACCATAAATTAACAAAAATTAAAATCTTTCATGCATGTCTTCTTCCTTCGCTCCCCCAAAAAAAAAAAAAAAAAAAAAACAAAAAAACACACGCACACTTTCTGTGGGAACATTTTTACAGAAGAAACAAGGATATGATCACATGAATAAGCAGGTACCTTTATCCAACAATTTAAAACTAGTATACAGAAAGTCGGACAAGGAAGCCTGGCTAAATTAAATTTCAGAGAAATAAGTACCTCGAAGTCCAGAATTTTAGATCAGATAAATGAGGTGCACAAACCACAGCTCCCTCTTCAAAGACACCTTCCCTGTAGGCATGAAGAAGAACTCTGACGAAGCATAATTTATGATTGTAGTTTAGAAGGGAGATAGTTGCTTTTGGCCCCCGGTTAAATATTTCTTTGTCCTTCATGATCTTAGAAATGCATTTCGTTCTATCGGGCATATTTGGGAATATAAGCAGATGATCATCATCGATGCCACTTAAGAATTGAGAGAGCAAATATGATGTCCTTGGTACTGACCCTTCAAATAAAACACCATTGGTACAACATGGTGGTATATGACAATCTTCATGTGGGCTTGTCGTTAAGTAGTTGTTGATCCTGCTTTCAAAAGATAACATCTTCGGACGATTCTGATTATATATCAAATCAGGGCACTTCTTTTCGTAAGTATACCAGACAACGTCCCATGGAGGTGGAATTGGAACAGTAAAAGGTCTTGCAGAAGACGGACGGAGCTCTGCATTTTGAACAGAGACGGCTGCTTCAGTTTCCATAAAACAAGAATATGCTTTGCAATCAGGAAAATCTGAAGGAAAATATGGCAACCCAACCTGAAAAAAGATACGAATTGTGACTGCTAAAAACTGTGATGAAGCTTTAGTAATTCAACGCTTAGTGCAGATACTTACTTCACATGCGATCCAATGCTTCTCTCTCAAACCTATGGCACAGGCACCACCAGAGACCAGAGGAATCCAAAAGGTTTTGACCCAACTTAATGGGAGTACAATAGACCATCTGGAGAAAATTTTAAAATGAATAGTTCTGTCAGGAACTACGACCATTGATACCATTAAGAACAGACATGTCAAAAAAAAATAAAAATACTGTGCTTTTACAATGGTATACACCTATGGGAAAAGTGCTTTTATTCTACTAGGTCCGCTTCCAGAACAGGATTTCAGACTGCAATCATCGCGCACTCAAACAAAAAAAAATAAAAACTGCTACACAGATTTATCATGTGGGCAGTATTCAATTGAATTACAGATCAATAGACCGGTTTTTATCCCCCACCCCCCAACACTAGGGGAAGAAAAGTCTCACATGTAACAGATTATGAACAGATCCAATAACTTATTAAGTTTTCAACATTTTCGTTAAGAATGAAATGTGGCGATTAGGTAACCAACTAATGACTGGTCCAGTGTTTATAAATGTCATGAAGTGATGCCGAACAGATTTTGGATGAAGAATTAAAGGAAAATAAACTAGGATTTAAACTCCACGTTAAAACCACTAGGATCTCTCAAGTGTATCAAAACCAAGATGGATAAAATACCTCTCTACGGTATGAATAAAGTAATCAACTTCAATATCAATAGTATGTAGTTTGTGAGGATTACATCACTATTTATTTAAAGAAACTCAAAACCCTAATAATACTTGAGAACTAATAAAAGTACTAAACGACTAAAATACCCTTATTTATAATTCTTAATCACTAATTAATGTCCTAAAATACATAAATCATATCAACTACTTTTATGTTAAACATGACAAAAACTCCCAATAATAAATATAAAAATCTCTTCTTCGTTCTTGACTTGGAGTCCCCACCATGAAGCAAATGAGAGAATCATGCATAAAATAAAGTGCACGTTTAAATATTTGCACAAAGAAAGTTCATCTCAAGTTTTGAAGGAAATAAATTCTCTGTGGATTAAGAGTTACATATAGGCAAACAAATGAGAAGGTTTTAGTGTGTTACCATGGGGCCTTAGTATATGCATTTTTCTTCACTGTTTCCTGTTTCGAATATATATATATATATATATATATATATATATATATATGCACAGACACACATATATCCATTATATTTGACTGAAAAAAAGAGATGGCAGCTTTGTCCTTCAAGACAAAAAGGGACAACCGGACAAGTTTACAGTCCAAAGTCCAAAGAGGATCAAACATGCAATCATACACTTCTTTCACAGTTGTTGATGAAAGTCGAACCATCTAAGAGAAAAATTCTAAAGTACAAAATAAACCTCAATCTCAAACAACATTGTAAATCCAATGAAAACCAGTGTGTGTGTGAAAAATATATGTTTGTAAATGAATAGCTGGAAAAGTTACCTCGTAATGGAGTTCTTTAGGTTATTATTTCTTAAAAGCAGAATTGGACACAACCTAGAACACTGCCCCTTAGTTGATGCATATAGTTCCCTAGGACCTTTATCATTGAGGCAATAGGAAGCCAGCCGTTGATGATGTTTTTCCATGCAAAGAACACTTTCTTCAACAGGAGGACATATCCCTTTGCTGGCATCCCACAAATCAATAGAGTCAAATATAACACTGCTTTCTCCATTTCCCAAGCATCGCGATGAGAGTAACTCTATGCTACTTTCTGCAATACCAGCTGATGTCTTGTGTCCATCATCTTCATCTTCTTCGTGATCCCTAATACCCCTAGATCTTGCTCTTGGAACAAACATGTCATCTTTCCCAGTCAAAAGACGAGGATCATTAACTGTGAGAGAAATAACCGAGGAAAAAATCTGATCATCATTCTCAAGGACGGAAGAATTCCCAAGCTGAGTTTCATTGTCATCCTCAGCAGCTGAGCATTTCTTTAGTTCCCAGTAATTCTCTGGAAAACTGAATAGCCAATCAACACAAATCAGCTAACCATTAATTCACATATTTCCTCAGCTAATATTAAATTCCACTACCAAATATCTCACCTAGTAACAGGATGTAATATCTTCTGAAGAAGCTGAGATGCCTTTGAACCCATCACTTCCAATTTTCCAAGTCCCTCAAGAGAAATACATGTAACTAAAGCACCAGTCTTCTCACTCTGCAAGACATTAAGTAATACATTTTATTCATGTATTCTGTGCACTTTCTGAGCAGCAATGCAAGGTCTGACAACAGACAAGAGTCATCATATTTGACAAAATTGTATCGTTCTTTAACTATCATATGCAGTCAGTAAGGCATGCAATGTACATGAAAAATCACTTTACAGCACAGTAGAATGAAACTCCTGTATTAAAAAGGATTAAAATATCTATACCTTACCTCCCTCTGACAAGCAGATTCCAAAACATCATATCCTTCTCTGAAGGCTGCAGCATGTATCCATACCCACACCTGGCGGGAGGCAGAAGAGTTGTCAATTTTTAGAATATCATGACATACATCATTCTTATGTCCCACCACATCAAAATCCCCAGACTGCTGATGAGAAGGTCGCCACATATAGGTCACTGGAGCAATGGTAATAGAAGAGGGTGCTCCAACATGGTGAAGCTGCCAAAAGAAATCAATGAGAAGCAAGTCAGATATTAACATGGTTGTTCAGTCCTAGTTAGATTGTAAGATTGGTTCACCCACCATAGCACTTCCATATGTAGAACCAGAAAGTACACGATCATAATGAACCGAAGGAGAAGGAACTAGGACCATGCTTAGAACTGACAATAACTTTTCCTGGAAGCATATGACATACCAATCAAGTATAACACTTTAATAGAAAATCAAATGAATAATGAGGAAATAATAATCAAAGATGATATAACCAAAAAAGGAAATGCCAAAGACAAACTCCTCTGCCACAGAAAAAGATATATAGCTTTGTTGCAAGGTAGTGTGTGCTTAAGAGAGACATTCTGAAATGAAAATCCCATTAGATTTTTTTGGCATTGTCTTAAGCATATATATGTTTGCTTACTATTTAACATAGTATTCTCTTAAGGATTTTATTTTCCAATTAACAAGTTTAGTCTTAAAGTCTATTTGTGATCTTAAGAAAACCATAATACTGGTAAAGAAAAGCAAAATGTAAATAAGATTCACACATCTGGAAGGATAAACTATATATATTTCTAAATATAATAACAAATATAGCTTCTGCAACACCATTTCCCAACCAAACACAAGTTACACAACTACATACAACAAATGAAGACGAAAAATAAAAACGATATCAAAACGCTTGCAAGTTCAAAGTAAGAATATGCCTGCCTCAGGACCCTCCAATTCTACAGCAGTAGTGTAGCTTGCATCATGCACAATTACTCCATCTCTTAAGCTCTTCATGATTGATCTTGAACCCCTTCCACTATATCAATTAATGTATTTTAAGAAAAAGTTACTCCCTTTGTTTCACAAAATAGTCCCATTTGTCAAAAAAAAATAAAACTGATCCACAAAAAGAGTGATCATCTTATTATATTTACAAAAGACACTCTTTTCGTAGCAGTAATAAGTACACTACATGGGCAAAAATCAGTTTTCCAATAAAAAAGCAAACATAATAGAAGCTGAAAGTAAGCAAAATTTACCTGCCGTGCAAACCAAGAGGAAGATGAAATCCCCAAATCTTCTTCATTGTAAACCTCTTCGCATGCCAAATGTGTGTTCTCAGCCTCTTTGTACCATCCCCAGAAGCACAAAACCCACCCTCTGGATTTCCCCTAAGCTCAATTTTGCGCCTAACATAACGGGGAACTTTCTTCTTCGATTCTCTCTCCAAATTACCTTTCTCTTCACCAACATCCACCTCTCCAAGCTTTTGCCTATTTCTATATCTTCTTTTTGCAACCCTATTGTCGTACGCGGTGGTTCTCCTCCTCTTATTTCCTTGAGACCGAAAATCACCCTTCAATCGATTCGAAACTATTGAGTGAAGGGCTTCCAGTTCGGTAGCTCGGGATTCTGCGAATTTTTGCACATTTAGGGTGCGCGGCGGCGCGGTTGCTGAAACTTGATGCTTTTTGATTCCGTTGGAGGCCATTATCGACTGGTTTTTGGTCTGCAACTAAAGAATTCAATCTGGTTCGAGTAATGGAGCCAAAAAAATTCCTTTTTTTGTTTTGTTTATCGTTCTTCAGAGGAAGAAGAGCACAGGGAGCAGTTGAGCTAATAACAGAGTGACCGACCTGGCTTTGTATTAGGCTATTAGCTGCACAAAGAGAAAGAAAAAGGTGAGTCCAGTTCTGGGCTGGGCTGGGCTGAATTGAGTTGGGTGCAGCTAAAACGTGATTAATTTGATATAAGGCCCAACAATAAATCTAAATAAAAGCCCTACACGTTAAAAACCTATTTCGCCATTTTATTTTATTTTTGTCCTGGAAAAAAGAAAATTGATTTACTAAATATTAATTAAAGTATTAAGAAAATTACAAAATTATTAGCCTTTCTTTTCTAAGATTTGATTTCAAGCGAAGCAACATATTAAAAAAATAGTTCTGTTATATATTGTGAAAGTTTTCAGTTAAATTATGATTATAATATATATTTATATATAAAATATGTAGAAATTAAAAAAAATCTCATCTTATTCTTTTTTTTTTCTATTTTTATCGGCTTATCGCATTTCATTATATATAGTTGACATATATGTCATTTTCCTTTAAAAAAAATGATAATGTGTAGTTTCACATTCAAATATTTGGACAAACTAAATTTTATATATTTTATTTGTTATTAAAAATATTAATAACTTTGGAATGAATCTATAATGGACTAAAACAACCAACATAAATTGTTAGGATAGACTGAGGATTAAGTTTTAAACTCAAAATTTGAAATGATTTATTAAAAGTTATGAAAAATAAATCTGACAATGAATAACACTTTTGAGATTGTTTATAATATTCATCATTGTTTTTTGACTAAAATTAAAGAAATTTATGTTAATTTTGAATTTGAAAATGTTTTTAATTGAATTAAAAATTTAATAATGATCTTATATTTTAGAACTACCAACTATTCAGTTTGAATCACTTTCAAGCTTAAAATTAACATGAATATATTTAACTTTTTTCAATATAATTATGAATATTATAAACTAATTTAAAATGTATTGGTAATTATATTGTTTTTAAAATTTAAATAAATCACGTAAAATTTGAAATATAATATATTTAAAATAACTTTAAAAAATTACTTCATTCTTGGAATAAAATCTGGATCAATATAATTATATCATTGTATATGGTAAAAGTCAATGTGTTTCTAAAGCTAACTTCAGTAAATACATTCACATCCATAGCTGCCTCTAGATACAAACTTTCTTAGGTCTGTAATATTGTTGTTCAGATACTATTGTAATCTTTAATCCCTAAAACTTCTCTTATGATCTTGTATAGAATCTCGATAATCATAGTTCAAAATGATGTTGTTAGCTATAATCGACCAATCTATTGTGCTTTTTAGAGAGACACCCTAGTTCATAGAAAAATATTCATAGTTGAACATGACTGATAAGATACAATGTAGTTTCCAGGTTAAACTTACTTAACTGAAATTGTATGTTTCTGCCTCTATAGAGACAACAAGTTCACTATGTACTTGGAGAACAACTTGTGCGTTAACATCACAACACAATGATTATGGTGACAACACCAGAATATAAATATAGAGATTCAGAACAGGCAAGTAGGCCATCTATCAGCAAATCTACAATAATTAATGCACTTCTTCTCTAGTGTCTTTCAACTGGAAATTAAAGTAATATTAAGATCAAAAACTTTAATATTGCAAAAGATTGAGCACGCAGGACCATGACGTAGCAATGACAAAATTGTGCTAGTTAATTCTGTCACCAAGGCGTAGAACTCTATGCTATATCAATATTAACCTTGCTATCACGTTTTGTTTTTCATTTTCTGAATTTTTATTTCATTGTAAATAAATATTTTTTATACATTTCACCAAGTAAAATAAGAAGCATAGACCCCCCCTAACTTTAAAGGATACTGTATGTGACTAAACAACTGAGGCAAGGGATACAAGAGCAATTAAACAAACTCGGACACGAAGGACTGTAACCAAAACGATCAACAAGTCTATATAATACAATACTAATATCCAATAAACAGACATGTCTGTATATTTCATTATTGACTTGGCTTTTCATGAACCTCACCTCAACAATGTCAACAAGGCTAGCATTTGTGGAGTGTGTAAACGGGTTATATTTATATGTAGCACTAGAATATTTTTTTGCATTTGTTTAATAGGCAGATGTGCAACTAAAATTTTTCTACGATTCTCTGCATTAATTATACTACATAAAAGAATAAAACTAGCTCAATTTCAACATAACTTACGGTTTCAATGTTTTTATTCAGAAAAATAAAACAGCACAACTAAGAAGATAGTTCTTCCAAATAAGTAGTTAACTAGATATCTTTATGTGCGCGAGAGGAAAAAAATTATAGTGGGGCTTTACAGAGGTTTCAACCCAAGGATAATTGTGTAATTTTCTGACAAAGTGGTGAATTTGAAGTAGAGAAAAAAAATTGGGGAACGTGGGCTATATAGTGGGGATACGGCAGTAACCGTCTTAACGGTCTCCGTACACAGAAACATACCCACAATATCTTCTCAAATGCAAAACAAAAAAACACCCAAAACCAGAATTCGCACAAAATTTACAGGCGGAAAGAATCTACCAACACTCAGATTTTCCTTTTTGAATAACTTTTTAAGATTTTGGGAATTTAGGCGTATGAGAGAGTAATGGTGGGAGGAGGAGGAGGATACGAAATAGGAAGGGGAATGGGAGGAGACATAAAGAAAGGGCCATGGAAAGCAGAAGAAGATGAAGTTTTGATGAACCATGTCAAGAAATATGGGCCAAGAGATTGGAGCTCCATTCGATCCAAAGGTCTCTTGCACCGCACTGGCAAATCCTGTCGTCTTCGTTGGGTTAATAAACTCAGACCCAACTTGAAAAAGTATGTTTTTTCACTTATATATATATATATATATATATATATATATATATATATATGATTATGAGTGAATTTGCCTTGGGAAGTATCATTTTCTTATTCTTTTCTTCTAATTGCTATCTCTCTCTCTTTATGTATGAAATCTGAAGAAGGATTTGGAACAGCGAATACTTTTTTTGTAATTATGCATGTACTATGTTTTCTGTGTATATACTATATATCATTTTAATTTTTAGTGTTTTGAACTAAAGTTGAGTTGTTTGTGTATCTGTTTAAGAAATAAATGCATAAGAATTAGATATAGATAATGGGGTTTTCATATTAGTCTCTATCAAATACAAAATGTCTCACTGTGTGCTCGTAATTGTTTGTGATTTGATTGAGAATTTGATACTGGGATACTCTGTTTTTGTATCTACATATGTATATGTATATACTATATACATTGCGATAATGAAGAATGAATTTTTTTCGGTAATTCAAATAACTTATTTTTAGTGATTTGGAGTGATATATGATGTGATGATGAAATACAAAACTTGTATTTGTTCTTGGTGGGTCTTAAATTACTCTGTTTCTTTCTCAAATTCTTTGTCATCGGTCGAAGAATTTGATGGGGGGGTTTATTTTTAACTGGAAATTATGATAATATATGATCTATTTCTTTGTCACCCTGTTCGTAACAGTGGGGTGAAGTTTTCGGCGGAGGAAGAGAGGATAGTGATAGAACTCCAAGGAGAATTTGGGAACAAATGGGCGAGAATCGCGACGTATTTGTCAGGAAGAACTGATAATGATGTGAAGAATTTTTGGAGTAGCAGGCAGAAGAGGCTGGCTAGAATTCTGCAGACACCAACAACACCATCCCCACCGAAGTCTCAGAAAAATAACAGGGGAGCCCCTGTTCTTCATAATGTTCCAACTGTGGAGGTAATTTTAATAATAATTTGCAATATGTTCATAAATTTAAGCATTTAATTTTTAATATTGGTCAAATTTTATCAAATAATTATGTCGAAGATTGTGTTAAGGTTTACACCTGATAAAATAAAATTATTATTTCGACAAGAAAATTTTGATATTTCTACAATACCTTATTCACATAGAATCTCATTTATTATTCAAGACTTGCGGAACTATTAAATTTTCTTGTGGAAATATTAATTTGCTAACAAAATAGTCAGATGAGACTCTATTTTTAGTTGGAAAGAGTATTTAGAGAATTAATCTAAATTTGATATATTGTCCGTGTATAAATTAGCAATTTTATAATTATAACACATTATTAATGAAATACTTGTGTTAGGAAAAATTATCTTTATTTTAATAACGTGTCATGAGTCGGAGGACACTTCTAGTGTATGTGTTAATATATTAAATTTATGGAAGTGGTTTGTATGAATTTCATTTTTGAGTAAGTTAGTCAATTGGCTAATAGAGTACTGACACTCTATGTGTGTCAATATTCTATTGGTCAATTAACCAACTTACCAAAAAATAAATTTCATGCTAATCGAATCCCAAATTTACACTCTTTTATAATAGTAGCATTTGAAGGTAAACATAGAGGACGTAAGTGACAATTTGTGTGACATTCCTCTACATGAATTATTGAATTCTATAAAATATTTATGTTACTCATCAGCATAATGCCTAACAAGTCATTAAACTTGGACAACATAGAGGATCTTGATGACTCCCTCTGTCCGGATTTAAGCCAATGCTTACATTTTCTTTGTGTTTTCACATTTTCAGGCACCCAAGTTTAGTTCATCGACAGAGGAAAAGTCGTCGTCAAAAAACCAATCTTTCTCATCTTCCTACATTGTTCACAGCCCAAAACCATTCAAAATGGTGCCATTACCTGAACTAGTAAACCCCAACTTGTGCCACTTTGAACAGAACCTGTTTCACCTCGAGTTCAACACCAACGAGAAGAAGCCGTGTCAAGATCATCAGCCACACCCTCAACTCTCCTTTCCACAGATTCCACCACTGCAGACAGAACTCCCGCTCACGCTTGAAAGCCAAGAACTCGTGACTCGACTTGGAGAGCCCAACTTTTTTGAAATTTTTGGGAATGGTTCTGCATCTGATGTAGGCAATCTTCAGCTGCATTATGCACCACATTTTGGGACAGGGACAGGGACAAGCTATGGAAATGGTGGTAAGAAAGAGAATGACAACCCTTCGACCCCTGATAGTTTCATCGATGACTTCCCCATGGACATGTTTGATCATATTGAACCTCTTCTAAGTCCATCAGAGTGGTGATGCTGTGAATCATGAAGTTGTTTGATGTAGGTTTAGGAAGAAAAGTTTCTGTTAGCTTCGAATTTGACAAGTACTTGTATGGAATGGTTAGGGTAGCTATTTGTAGGCTTTGTACTAAGTTTTACTGTAGTATTTCCAACTCTGAATACTTTCTCTCCTATACATCATGCTAGTTTGGTAGTATTGTCTTGCTTCCCTAAATATTCCAATTTAGTAAACTATACTGATAGATTGAGCTAAAAAGATCTTGAAGATGGTTGATGCATTTAGCTATTTTCTACCCGAGCTTGACATGCCCACAACAAAAATACAAAATGAGAAGATTTCTAGACAATTTTCTATATATACTTGACTGAAATGTAACTTCGTATTGTTAAGAACTAAATAGGACAGGAAACATTGTAGCAATTGAGTCAAATCTACAATCGAATCATCTTGATCAATTACACAAATGAAACTTTGTTATAGCAGGATTTTTCCAGCTTATAATTTTTTTTTTGGTTGAAAAGTATGGGCAACCTTGAGCTAGCTTACACGTTAACTGAGACCAAATTTCTCCTCGGGCAATATTAAGAGCACACCTCCCACATCGGCTTGGTGCATTCAGGAGATTTTTTCCTGGTGTTGACCCCAAGGTTTGGAACCAGGAAGTTAAGGTATGGAGCATACCTCCTTGAATACCAGGCCAACCCCTTGGTGTTCCAAATGAGGTTTAACAGTGTTGTGGAAATGATGATTCTTGCAGAAATGAAGGTGCTTGATATGTAGGCAGTTACGCAAAATAAATATTGAATTTCAGCAGACAGTTTGTTTCACACTTTGATTTACAGAACAGCAGAGCTGGGTGTATAGTAGCTGATACCAGTTTCACCTACGTGTAGAAGCGCCTCAAAGTTTCCTGCAGTAAACTTATTGTCTTTGCCGAAGGAGCTAGGTCTCCTCAACTGCAAATATGCACAATACTCGACTTCATAAACAATACTGTCTTTTGCGAATGCAGAAACTGAAACCGCAACTCCTTCACCTAGGTAAAAGATAGTCATATTTAGGAATGTAGATGCAAATTTGAAAACCCACTAGACAGCTTATAAATTCTGGAACATCATATAAAATTTAAAATTGAAGAATTTGTACTGTTCCTTTCTACATTTTGGACTCAAGAGTCAAGAGTAAATCAGTGCAATTACACAGGGTACTAAAAATCGACTTGAAGTCTGACATGTAGGAATCACATTGTTTGATAAAATTGTGGTCAGTCACATTAAGAACATGCTAGTAAATAGATTTAAATAAGACAAAGCAAGGTTTCCTGTGGAATATTATAAGGTAAACCCATCATAAGTTGTGAAAAAGACAATATTAATTGTTTCAGCAGTATCTGAAGTTCTAAACAACTCGGTAGCAAAACTTGGTATCCATCAACTAATGGTTACAATTTTTGTACCAATCCAATTTACTAGACGTGGTATCAATATGATTATATCATTGTATATGGTGAGAGCCAAAGTGTTTCTAAAGCGAACTTCAAGAAATATATTCACATCCATAGCTGCCTCCAGATACAAACTTTCTTAGGTCTGTAATATTGTTCTTCAGATGCTATTGTAATCTTTAATCCCTAAAACTTCTCTTATGCTCTCGTATAAAATCTTGATAATCATTTATAATCACAGTTCAGAATGATGATGTTAAAAGTAGTATGATTAGCTATAACTTGTGAGTTGAAGCAAGTGCATTCTAAAAATAATACTGTGAATATTAAACCGCATAATATAACAATTTTGAGTTTAACGTTTTCCCAACCAATTGATCAATTGGTACTCAGACAACTAACTTGGGATTATGAGCTAAAGTTCGGTATAAGACAAAAGAAAACAGTGTACAAGGAAATGATAAATATCTAAATGCCAGATCATATCAAACCTTTGACGATTTTTTTCCTGTTGACGGTGTGGATGCGAAGGCTCTAGCAAAGCTAGGCATGGTGGTGTCTGTTGCATTGATCTTAGTGAGAAGAAATGGTGGCTGAAAGCTCAATAGACTTTGTCTTGTTTGCTGATCTCTGAGGAGGCCATAAATTCCTGCCAAACACCATTACGGTCACCAAAGTATAACGCATAAGATTCATGTGATAAAAATGTGTGATCTCTCTTTTTCTCTCCATCTCTCTCACACACAATGAAACAGATACATCAGTCAATGGTGCAATTCCTTAATGCAATTAGGTTATCAAGGTATTCCCAACTCCTTTCTCTTGTGCCTTTTAGAGAGACACCCTAGTTCATCGAAAAATATTCATGGATGAACCTTCATAACTGATAAGATTAGTGTCCTAACAGATCTACATTTTAGTTTCCAGGTTATACTTACTTACCTTTTCAAAGTGCAACTAACCCACTTTTGTATCTTAAACGTGAGTACATTCTCGTTCTTTCTAGACAAAACCGTAACTAAAATTGTATGTTTCTGCCTCCATAGAGACAACATGTTCACCATGTTGGAGAACAACTCGTGCATCAGACATCACATCACAACACAATGATTTTGGTGACAAAACCAAAATATAAATATAGAGATTCAGAAGATATGACGAGCAAGTAGGTCCAACACTCTGGTACAATCAAGGAAGATAGTTGATCGTATTTGGGTTTGATAATTTATATACTAATCTTGAAACGATATAAGCAATATAATTATATAGAACAAATCACTCACCAGTAGCTCCAAGAACATCCTGAGAAAACATATGTGAACAAAGTCATTAGTAGGCTAAAATGAACGATCATCATCAAGAAACAAAGGAGGCAATGATAAGATGATCAGCTAATTTTAGACAAAAGGTTTACATCAAAGTCATATTTTTCAGTGCCACCAGATTCGTCGTCAAAGGAAGTAACTTCAGTCTACAGAACAAAAACACATGTCAGAGAAGTTTCAAGAAGAAGTTTTTTCCCCAGCATGCAAGGCATAGAATAAATGGAATCAAAACATAAGCCCACTCGTTCCAAATTTAACAGGCCATCTATCAGTAAATCAAAAATAATTTATCCAATTGTTCTCCAGTGTCTTTAAGCTGGAAATTAAAGTAATATTGAGATCGAAGGCTCTAATATTGCAAAAGATTGAGTACACAGGACCATAATGTCAGAACAGTGCTAGTTAATTTTGTCCTATTATATTCCTCCAAAAGTGAGAATATAGACACCTCAGAGAACTGTGCAGTCAAAATCTTTCATCATCTTGACCCCTTTACAAAGAAAAGTTAGAATAACATACTCCTTTATGGCAGTTTCACTAAGGCACATAACTCTATGATATATAAATATTAACCTTGCTATCATGTTTTGTTTTTCATTTTCTCTGAATCATTGTAAATAAATTTTTTTATACATTTTACCAAGTAAAATCAGAAGCATAGATGCCCTAACTTTAAGGGATACTCTCTGTGACTAAACAACTGAGGCAAGGGATACAGGAGCAATTAAACATAATCAAACATGAAGGACTGTAACCAAAACAATCAACAAGTCTATATAATACAAGACTAACATCCAATAAACGGACATGTCTGTAAGTTTCATTGTTGACTTAACTTTTCATGAACCTCACCTCAACAATGTCAACAAGGGATAAGCAATATTTTTTTTCTAGAGCTAGCACTTGTGGAGTGTGTAAACGGCTTATATATATATGTAATACCAGAAATTTTATTTTGCATTTGTTTAATAGGCAAACGAGCAACTAAAATTTTTCTACGATTCTCTCCATTAATTATATTAAAGAAAAGAATAAAACTAACTCAATTTCAACATAACTTGGGTGGTTTGATTGCATCTTAATGTATCTTAACAGTCCACATCTTAATGTCTCTTAAGAGCTCACATATTTGTATTAAGAGGTCCTCTGAATAGTTAAGATATAAATATGAGTCTAAACTATTCAGAGGACATCTTAATACAAAAATGTGGGTCGTTAAAATGCATTAAGAAGTGAACTGTTAAGATGCATTAAGATGCAATCAAACACCACCTTACAGTTTCAATGTTTCTATTTAGACAAAAATAAAACAACACAGTAAGAACTAAGAAGACAGTTCTTCCAAATAGCAAAACATGAAATCATTCCACTGTACTCAAACAAAAGTAATATATTACTAACATGCATTATCAGGTAAAGAAAAATAAGAACTTTGCAGTAAAAATCTTTCATCATCTTGACCCCTTTACAAAGAAAAGTTGGAATAACTTACTCCTCTATGGCAGCAGCAATCCTATATCCCCCTGTTTTCACTAAAGCGTAGAACTCTACGATATATCAATAGTAACCTTGCTATCACGTTTTGCTTGTCTGAAGCATTATTTCATTGTAAATAAATATTTTTTATACATTTTACCAAGTAAAATAAGAAGCATAGACGTCCTGACTTTAAGGGATACTCTCTGTGACTAAACAACTGAGGCAAGGGATACAGGAGCAATTAAACATACTCAGACATAAAGGACTGCAACCAAAACGATCAATAAGTCTATATAATACAATACTAACATCCAATAAACTGACATTTTTGTAAGTTTCATTGTTGACTTAGCTTTTCATGAACCTCACCTCAATAATGTTAACAAGGGATAAACAATATTTTTTACTAGACCTAGCACTTGTAGAGTGTAAACGGGTCATATTTATATGTAGCACCAGAATATTTTTTTTGCATTTGTTTAATAGGTAGACGCGCAACTAAAATTTTTCTACGAATCTTTGCATTAATTATCAAAAGAAAATAATAAAACTAGCTCAATTTCAGCATAGCTTACAGTTTCAATGTTTCTATTTAGACAAAAATAAAACAACAAAGTAAGAACTAAGAAGACAGTTATACAAATAGCAAAACATGAATTCATTCCACTGTACTCAAAACAAAAGTAATATATTACTAACATGCATTATGAGGTAAAGAAAAATAAAAGCTTTGCAGTAAAAATCTTTCATCAGACCCTTTACAAAGAAAAGTTGGAATAACTTACTCATTTATGGCAGTAACAATCCTATATCCCCTGTTTTCACTAAGGCGCAGAACTCTACGATATATCAACAGTAACCTTGCTATCACTTTTTGCTTTTCATTTTCTGAATCATTATTTCATTGTAAATAAATATTTTTTATACATTTTACCAAGTAAAATAAGAAGCATAGACGCCCTGACTTTAAGGGATACTCTATGTGACTAAACAACTGAGGCAAGGGATATAGGAGCAATTAAACATACTCAGAGATGAAGGACTATAACCAAAACGATCAACAAGTCTATATAATACAATACTAACATCCAATAAACTGACATGTATGTAAGTTTCATTGTTGACTTAGCTTTTCATGAACCTCGCCTCAATAATGTTAACAAGGGATAAGCAATATTTTTTTCTAGACCTAGCACTTGTAGAGTGTAAACGGGTCATATTTATATGTAGCACCAGAATATTTTTTTTGCATTTGTTTAATAGGTAGACGCGCAACTAAAATTTTTCTACGAATCTTTGCATTAATTATCAAAAGAAAATAATAAAACTAGCTCAATTTCAGCATAGCTTACAGTTTCAATGTTTCTATTTAGACAAAAATAAAACAACAAAGTAAGAACTAAGAAGACAGTTATACAAATAGCAAAACATGAATTCATTCCACTGTACTCAAAACAAAAGTAATATATTACTAACATGCATTATGAGGTAAAGAAAAATAAAAGCTTTGCAGTAAAAATCTTTCATCAGACCCCTTTACAAAGAAAAGTTGGAATAACTTACTCATTTATGGCAGTAACAATCCTATATCCCCCTGTTTTCACTAAGGCGCAGAACTCTACGATATATCAACAGTAACCTTGCTATCACTTTTTGCTTTTCATTTTCTGAATCATTATTTCATTGTAAATAAATATTTTTTATACATTTTACCAAGTAAAATAAGAAGCATAGACGCCCTGACTTTAAGGGATACTCTATGTGACTAAACAACTGAGGCAAGGGATATAGGAGCAATTAAACATACTCAGAGATGAAGGACTATAACCAAAACGATCAACAAGTCTATATAATACAATACTAACATCCAATAAACTGACATGTATGTAAGTTTCATTGTTGACTTAGCTTTTCATGAACCTCGCCTCAATAATGTTAACAAGGGATAAGCAATATTTTTTTCTAGACCTAGCACTTGTAGAGTGTGTAAACGGGTCATATTTATATGTAGCACCAGAATATTTTTTTTTGCATTTGTTTAAAAGGCAGACGCGCAACTAAAATTTTTCTACAATTCTCTGCATTAATTATACTAAAGAAAAGAATAAACTAGCTCAATTTCAACATAACTTACAGTTTCAATGTTTTTATTCAAACAAAAATAAAACAACGCGGTAAGAACTAAGAAGACAGTTCTTCCGAATAGCAAAACATGAAATCATTCCACTGTACTCAAACAAAAGTAATATATTACTAACATGCATTATCAGGTAAAGAAATATATGAAATTTAACAAAATTTTGAAATAAGAAATACCTAAAACCTAATACAAGAAATTACAAAAAATTCGCATACCCTTTTGGTGAAATCATTGATTAGGGGCATTTTAATGGCATTTGAGGAAAAATCAGCACAACTCACATCAAATCACTATTTGCAGGCTTGTGCCCCAATTTAGAAGACAACCCATTATATTATTTTGAAGCATTAATCAATCTTCTCTTCACTAAGAACCCAACTCGCTTAGTATTGTGCATATTTTTATAGATAGTCTAGAAGAATGAAATTCCAAATCTTTTGTGATTTCTAGGATTTGATATGAGCAAACAGAATAGACAAACCTCTCTAGGCAGAGAATGAAGGTTGAAGGAAAGAAATTGCAGTGATTTTCTTGGAGAGAAAAAACCCCGGCTATAAAATTATAAATCTATCTAAAATCCAGAAACTTAATTTACAGAATATAAGTAGTTAATTAGATATTTGCATGCGTGAGAACGAGAGACAGGAAAAACCCTAGAACACAGTCCTAGCCAGAGGTTTTGATGAAGTAGGCTGCAAGCCTGCAGCACGGACGGGTCAAACTACCAACCCGGATCCAATTTGAGTTTGTCTATGCTGTTTGGACTGGATTAACCAATTAGTTAGGGGGTTTAGACAGCCGAACCCAATTTCCTTAAAAATCAGACATTTGAAAAAGAAAAAAAACTAGTTTTCTAATTTTAAAGAATATTTAATCAATCTACTTAAGTAATATACTCCTATTGTCCATAAACCACAATTTATTAGGACAATTTCATATTTCATGCTACTTATGAAACTAATTTTGTATGTTTTGAATTTTCATATTCTTTAAATCCATAATATTTTTTCAATTTTAATTTTGAATACAACAACCTTATATTATTCCTCTCATTCATAAAAAGAGTCTATTGTGTAAAGTTTTTAAATTTTAAAAATATAATATTTGTTTAATATTTACACCCTAAATTTATTAAGAGTTTAACATTGATGACATGACAATAAAGTTATGAGGTGAGCTTTAAATACATTAATTTCATCATAAAAAAAATTTATAGCTACACGTACAAAAATGTTATACAAAAAAATAGCAATCTAATCACAAAGAAACTTGAACCAATTTGATCATTAACCGGACTAAGGATAATTGTGTAATTTTGTGACAAAGTAGTGAATTTGAAGTAGAGAAAAAATTGGGGGAATGCGGACTATATAGTGGGGATCCATAGTGGGGTAGTTACCGTCTTAACCGTCTCCATACACAAAAATATACCCACAATATCTTCTCAAATGCAAAACAAAGAACACCCAAAACCAGAATTCGCACAAAATTTACAAGCGGAAAGAATCTAGCAACACCCAGATTTTCCTTTTCCAATAACTTTTTAGGGTTTTGGGAATTTAAGCGTATGAGAGCGTAATGGTAGGAGGAGCATAAGAAATGGGAAGGGGGATGGGAGGAGAGAAAGAAAGGGGCACGGAATGGAAAGCAGAAGAAGATGAGATTTTGATGAACCATGTCAAGAAATATAAGCCAAGAGATTGGAGCTCCATTCGATCCAAAGGTCTCTTGCACCGCATTGGCAAATCTTGTCGTCTTCGTTGAGTTAATAAACTCAGACCCAACATGAAAAAGTATGCTTTTTTTACTTATATATATATATATATATATACATATACATGTGTGATAGCGCCACCATTAATACACATTTCTCTCTCTCTCTCTCTCTCTCTCTCTCTCTCTCTATATATATATATATATATATATATATATATGCTTATGAGTGAATTTGACTTGGGAAGTATCAATAATGAGTTTTCTTCTTCTTCTAATTGCTATCTCTATTTTATATAAGAAATTTGAAGAAGGATTTGGTACAGGGAATACCCTTTTTGTAATTATGCATGTTCTCTGTTCTTTGTGTATATATATCATTTTAATTTTTAGTGTTTTGAATTAAAATTGAGTTGTTTGCGTACCTGTTAAAGAAATAAATGCATAAGAATTAGATATAGACAATGGGTTTTTCATATTAGTCTCTATCAAACACAAAATGTCTCACTGTGTGCTCGTAATTGTTTGAGATTTGATGGAGAATTTGATACTGGGATACACTTTCCGTGTTTTTGTATCTATATATGTATTTACTACATACATTGTGATAATGAATAATGAATTTTACCGCGACTTCAAAGAACTGGTTTTTAGTGCTTTGGAGTGATATTTGATGTGATGATGAAATTCAAAACTTGTATTTGTTCTTGGTGGGTCTTAAATTACTCTGTTTATTTTTCAATCTATCCCAAATCCTTTGTCATCGGTCTAAGAATTTGATGGGTTTTTTTATTTTTAACTGGTAATTATGATAATATATGATATATTTCTTTGTCACCCTGTTTGTAACAGTGGGGTGAAGTTTTCGGCAGAGGAAGAGAGCATAGTGATAGAACTCCAAGGAGAATTTGGGAACAAATGGGCGAGAATTGCGACGTATTTGCCAGGAATAACTGATAATGATGTGAAGAATTTTTGGAGTAGCAGGCAGAATAGGCTGGCTAGGATTCTGCAGACACCAACAACACCATTCCCTCCGAAGTGTCAGAAATATAACAGGGGAGCCCCTGTTCTTTATGATGTTCCAACTGTGGAGGTAATTTTAATAATAATTTGTAATATGTTCACAAATTTAAGCCTTTAATTTTTAATATTGGTCAAATTTTATCAAATAATTACGTCGAAGATTGTGTTAAGGTTTACTCCTATCAAAAGGAAATTGTTATTTCCACAAGAAAATTTTGATATTTCCACACTGCCTTACTCACATAAATGTGGATCCCATTTACTATTCATATGAGAGAAGACTTGTGGAACTATTAAATTTTCTCGTGAAAATATCAATCCCCTAACAAATTAGTCAAATGAGACTCAATTTTTAGTAGGAAAGAGTATTTAGAGAATTAATATATATATATATATATATATATATATGTTGTTTAAATGCCACATGTGGAAATTTGTATCATCCATCTGGCTTATATATAAATATTTTTAATTATTCATTTCAACAAGTTACATAGTAGTAGAAAAGGCAAGAACTGATACATGTGTAGGGAATACAAAGTGACTAGGAATATTCTTCGAATTATTATTATTATTATTATTGAAGGGAAAAAATAGTAGGCTACCTGACTGAACAGTTAAGCTACTATGCTACTATGCCACCATGCCCCTCTCCAGTTATTCTGTGCACTAGAATCGTTCCCTGAATAAAGTAAAACATTTAAAATATAAAAATATGCAATGAAATTAGAGACCTCAAAGTCAGGGATTGCGTACTAAATTATGATAGCCATACACCAAAACAAAGGGAGCGGGATGGAGGGTATGGCAAGGGCCATGGCACCCGGTTAAAATCTTCTCAAAAGAAGCTTGTCAAATATGTTTCACTAGATGCATGGAAATGTACACTCATGGTCCCCTCTGCCTAGATAGTGAAATTGATATCTAGGAAGAGGGGACCATGAGGGGACATTTAACCAGCAATTCAAACAATTTTTTTTTTTAAACCACATATGCATGTTTGTGTGTGCATGGATGACTAAGTTGCTCCCATGAATTATCTTTCAATAATCAGTAGGCAATGGCTATAAATGACTGGGTAAATAACATGAACAGCAACAACAAATAGAATCCAAGAGCACCAGAAGGACAAACACCGTCAAGGAATTGGCAGTGCAGGTTCCAAGCATAGACATCAACCAAATGGCCAAACCTGCTCAAAATACAAAATAATGTAAAAAAGCAGATTCAGAAGAAGTTCAACCATAATACCTGCATCAGTAACTGTTTTTAATGAGACTGAGTCACACTGCATCACCTGTCACCTCCATACCCATGGCTGTTGTCTAGTGGATTGCCACCATAAAGTCGCCCTGGAATAGCGTTTCCTACTTCATGACCATGGCAACTCTTGCTGGTACAAGTATTTGGTGCTTCCTCACATCCACCCATCTTATAACATATGAATTTCTTAGTTCAATAAAGTAGACGAGGAAGAGATAAACAAGATATGGAGTATTGAATACGTGGGCTGAAATAAGATAATCTTCAAATTTAACAGCTTACTCTGTGATAAGATGCATTTTCACCAATTTGAAACATTAGAGCGACAGACGGGCACTTGTTGTTGTCCCTGCAGTAGGTGAAAGAAAGGAAAGGTATGAAGCCTAATATATGCGTTCACAGAAGAAATGTGTAGTGTTTATGAATCTCAAAGTAGGAACTGAATTTAAGATCTGAGGTAGGAACACTATTTGAGTTAGTTGAACTTGAGAAGATACCAATTTAGGAATAAGGATATGTATTTTAAATGTGATGGTACAGAAAGGATCCATAATTTATCTCTCTTTTTTATTTAAATTATTAATCCATAGGCTTCATTCTGGTTGTTTTTATTAGAGAAGAATGAAGATAAGACTGTTCATGATAACATATGCAGCTGCAAATTGTTGATAGTAGAAGCCACCATCATTACCGCCAGATGACTGACACTCATAAACCTGGTCTAAATGCCGGTAAGATTAAAGAAAGTAATAGATGTTATCTAAGAGGCTACACACATTATCAATATAGTGTCAATATCATTTTTTCCCAACTTTAAAAACATAACCAGGGGGTTGGGTCTATTAACTCTATTTTCTGATGTCAAATGGAACAACAGTTCATCATCTAAATAGAATGCACCTTGAAGAAATGGGTATATGAAATGTATGGTTCAGGGAATCAGATCAAAAGAAATATCAGTATTCTACACACGAAGTTGGCAAATTTTCCATGACATTCATTCAAAAAGTCAAAAAAACAATATAACAAATTTTCAAAGAGAAAAACCATTAAATACATACCCTTTAGAGTATGCATAGTCCCCATCTACTTGAAACATAAAGAAGACCTCGTTACCATCATGCAAAGCCTTCAAAAAAAAACCTAACATCATAATGATAAAGAATGAATGACTTCAAAGATTAAACAGAAGATCAGGTTCACAAAAATCCATTACAACATAAAAAACACCAGTATGTCAGCATGGAAGTAGCAAACTATTCTTGTCAATCAAAAAAAAATACGAACTTTGGGAAAGTAATGCTATGTTTAGGTATCAGAAGAGGGGAGAAAAGGAAAGGAAAAGAAATTGAAAGGTAAAGGAAGGGAAAAGCTTTGCTAATGGTCCATTACACTTAGATTTTTAGCATTACAATTCTTATTTAGTTCCTTAGAAAGAATAACTAGTTCTCTTTTCCCTTTCTTCTATGTCACCTAATATACTGGTTGGATTTTCTCCCTCATTTATCATCATTTCTTTTCCTTCACATATGATCAGGATTGTGTATACATTTCTTTAATTCTTCTACTCTTTTTTTTTTTCTAAACTTCATCATTCCAAATAGACACAATATTATTAAATGTTGAAATTAACAACTGGAAGTTGACACAAGATTCCAAAAGACAAAACAACCCAATTATAAGAAACTCACCCCGATTTAGAGCTCAAAATCAGCTAAGCAATATACAATCAATACTATCCAAATTAAAAGTAATAAGATCTCCAACCATCGAAAACCAGAAGTTCATAGCTCAAAAATTAACATAATGAATAAATGAAAAATCAATTTCTTAGCTTCCCTTTTCCTGGGAAATTCTCAACCACCAATAATCGGAACAAAAATATATGAAACCGTACCTTAACCGTCATTTTTCCACCTTAGTACTCATTTTCGGCATCTGGGTCTAAAGCAGGTAAGAGAGAGAATTCAAACCCATCAATGTCCTTCCACTCATCGGCGTGGCCATCAAGGTTGACGATTCCGGGTCGGAACTCGGCCTGGACTCGGGTGTCCAAGTCCGAGTGGCAGCTCCATTAACCTTTCTCTTCGTGCGAGTTCACGACTCCGATTCGGATTGATCCCAAGATGAATGCAAGTAAGAGGAGGAACCGAAGCATCTTGTGAAGAAAATTCAAAGATTGGACCGAGCCACCAACTACTTTGCGTTCGGTTTGTTTGTTAATCCTTCACGGGCCTAAATTAGTAAAACTCATATTTTATTTTATTTGCACTTTCCTCTTTATTTTCTCTCATTATAAAGGATAAATCAAGAAAAATAAATTATTTTTTATGTAGCAATGAGTACAATATTTTGATAATTTTTCTTCTGAAATTTAATTATATGAAAATTTTGAATTATTTGTCCCATAACTGCAAGTGTTAAGGCATTCATCCGGTGGTTGTCATTATTAACAGGTAACACTCATTTTTTTATGTGTTTTTAATATTTTTAGATATTTTATTTTTTATATGAAGTTGTGACTCACCTCATGTGAAAGAAAATTATGAAAAATATAAAAATATATGTTAAAATATCAGTTGTATATTAATATACTCCTCCGAACAATAATTTTATTTATATTATTTTGACTTTTTTTTTTGCATATGAATGTTTACATTGGAGAAACCTACACATAATTTTTGAATATTAAATTTCAAAATATAAGTCAAACAAGAGTTCGGTTATAACTTTTTGAAGTTAATTTGCCAAACTTTAAAATTTTCATAATTTTCTATATGATTCAAATGAATATATCATAAATGATTCAAAGCTAAATTTTGCAAATATCGGATATAAAAGTTGAACTATAAGAAATTAGGGGGAAGGAAAGAGAGCTCCACTGCTCCAGGAATGTAGCTTTTCTAGAAAAAATCTCTTGTTTTATTTTCCCCGTACTAGGAAGGGCAAGTGTTTAGAAGACAGAACCCAACCATTCATATTTTCACCTGTTAATACTAATTAGCACTTGATTCCCAAACATTTAGCACATTTTTATGAGTGCAATATGTAAGAAAGCTTAGAGTTAATAATATACAAGAAACGTGTCTAAATAAAACTTGTTTTAATGATTTTGTTACTCTCTCTGATTTTCATCATCTAAAGAAAGTTGTTCGTATATGAATGGACTTGAAAACTTGAAGATAATCAAGAACTGCATTTAATGTGAAATGAAGAACCTTACAAAATCACTCAAAAGGTTTTCTGTAGACAGTAGTACATTGTAAATAAGAAACATAACCCAAAAAAAAGAAAAATGCTATGGTGGTTTAAATAATGTAGTGATTACATAAAATTAATTTCAAAGCAGATCTTTTGGAGGACATTGTTCTTCTGGGCTCCTTACAAACAGAAATATAGAATGCCCTATTTGTTTTAATAGCCTAATATTCCTGTAAATGATACCAGATTGAGAAAACAAATAAGAATGAGATACCATAGACACAACACATAATTAGGTAATTAAGAAGTACCATGCATGATCATCTCCAATAAAACCAACACATTGGTTAATCTGGTTTCCTCAAACTCAACAATGCAGCTTAATTAGCACATTCAACTGGTCGAATCAACACGACTCAAATCGATCTCATGATCACCGCCCCTTCTGATTGACAATCTGTGAGAAGATATCACTGGTACTGTTGTTATCCTCTAATCCCTCTATCTCATTATGCTCACTTCCGAGGCTTAGAGTGTTTCTATGCATTGCTAAGAAACTGTTGTGATCAATCTGCTCGACATTGTCATAATCCACGCTTCCACTGTCTGACCGAACATGCTTGGAGCCCTCAGGATTCGTCTCCAATTGCAGTACAAATTCGAGATTCCATAACACATCGCCCATAGAGGGGCGATCAGTTCCATGATCAGACAAGCATTTCTCAGCTGTTTCAGCAAACTTCTTGAAACACTCGGGGCTTATCTTTCCTTTGAGATGGGGATCCATAATATCCTCCAAAGTTCCTTTTCTTTGACAATGCATAGCATAATCAGCAAGACTGACTTGTTCCTTTGGTAGACTTGGATTTAGAGCTGGCCTAGCGCATAAAACCTCAAAAAGAACAACCCCAAATGAGTAGACATCTGATTTCTCTGTCAATTGTTGCCTCCTGAAATATTCAGGATCCAAGTACCCAAAGCTACCCTTTACCACAGTGCTAACATGGCCTTGATTCATGTTAGGACCTGTTTTAGATAGCCCAAAATCAGACACTTTGGCTACCCATTTATCATCAACAAGAATATTGGTAGTCTTAACATCCCTGTGAATGATCGTGTACTTAGCCCCAGTGTGAAGGTAATGCAGTCCCCTAGCTGCACCGATACAAATTTCCAGCCTTTGCTTCCAAGAGAGAGTGATTTTGTTGTTCTTATAAAGATGCTCCCTCAGAGTTCCTTTCCCCATGTAATCATAAACCAATGCCATCTCATTGCCCTCTTCACAATACCCAATAAGGGACACCAAATGCCTGTGCCTCAACTTCGAAAGCATCTCAATTTCGGTTTGGAACTCATTAATTCCTTGTTCTGAAGAAGGATTTGATCTTTTAATTGCCACCATCACATTCCCATCAATAACACCTTTGTAAACTTTTCCAAAACCACCAACACCAATAACATAGGAATCGTCGAAATTCTTGGAGGCCTGTTTGATTTCTGCCAAGGAGAAATACCTACAATTGCAAGCTGCATCAGATGAAATGGTGGTGCTGCCATGGCTTTTGCCCGAGATTGTAGATCTGCTAGCTGAAGTATGGGATTGCCCGTAAAGGGGCAGCCAGCTAGACATCGAGTCGTTCCCTGGATATCTCTTCTTCCTATTATAAGCAGCCAAGACTATGACAGCGGCAACCCCAAAAGCAGCAGCACCACCAGCAGCTCCACCAACTATCGTGGCAGTGTAACTTTTCTTAGGAGCAAATTCCTTTGTATTGTGATCAGCCTGTTGCTGTTTAAGCATCAAATCCGACATCTCGGGGTTAGGCCCTGCCAAGTTCCCCTTTGTATCTCCAACCTTGAACATCTCCATTCCATTTAGCATTGCATCATAATATTCAGGCTTTGAGCTCACATTGGGGTGAAGTGCCACCCAAATGTCATTATCTCCATGTCCTTCATCGCTCACATGTATTGCATAATCAATTTTCATGGGATGACTCACACCTCCTGACATGGGTATTATATCCACCTGATTTGTTGCAGTTTGATTGTTGATGTATATATTAAACACCCTTTGATTGGCGAATTGGTCTATATAGTCACAAAAATGAAACCTCACAATATAGGTGAAGTTAGCATGCACCTGAAATATCCATGTAAGGTTATACTTGGTGTTAATTTGTGCATCCGGACCCATAGTCCTTGAGGTGCTGTACACCTCAAGAGGAGCCAATGCATTCGGAAATCCCTGGAGACTGATGGTTTTATTGGCCTGATTTGTGACCCCACTCGAGGAACCAAAAATATAAGGAGAGTCGTCGTACCAACTCCTCATTAGCCCGCCAGAATCATTTCCGGGTACAACATATTGTCCGCCTACATTTAATCTGTACATTGTCTCCAGGCTAGCTTTCGTGGCCTCCACCGTGGCTCCTGAATCTCTTGCAAACCCCACGATTGTCGTCTGGTCGTCGAACATTTCTTGGGCTTCAATCACCTCAATACCATTGACAAAGGCAAAGCTACCGCTATACTTATCAGAAGGCTTAAAAGTAACTTTAAGTTCATTCGATTCCGAAGTTGCCAATATGTATTCTTTAACAATGTAAGATTGTGACAAAGCCATGCATGTTGTTGAAGCGCTGAAGTTATTCAAAAGGGTCAATTTATCTGTAACAACCGAGAAATACGAGTTTGAGATATTCACATTTGGGTATGTAGATGGGTAAAAATGCATCCTGAGGAAAATCCTGTTGCTCCCATTAATAGCAAATTTATATGAGGTCTCGGCATTGAAGATTCTTGCTGTCATATATGGGATTTGGGATGGGAGCGAAGCATCTTGTTTTTCAGCATTGGATTCCACGGATTTATCCGAATTCACTATGTACTTTGAATCGGGCTCCCATTTTCTGCCATCAGCACCAGTGCCACCTTTAGGGTCGCCACATGTCAAAATATACTGGGCAGATTTTGCATAAATGGGACTGGAAACAACACATAGATATACAAGGAAAAATATATTTCTGAAACTGGAATGCATGGCGTACAGGAAAACAAATGAGCTGGGCTGAGGATTTCCTGTACGCCTAAAAAGTGACCCTTTTTTTTGTTGGGCAGTTTTGTGGGGATAAGTTAAATCATCTATTGGCAGCCATGGAGGAGAATGGGAGTTGAAAATGTTGATGAGAAAAATTAGTTCAAGGAATAAAAGAAATATGTGTTTGATATGTATTGATTATTTTGTGTGTTTTTTTTTGTTTCCTTTGTTTTTTTCTCTCCCTCTCTCCTGATTCTCTGTTTAGGCAATTGGTGGGTGGGAAAATGAATGAATCGGAGTGAAAATAGTGGTGTGCATGTATGGATGGTTATTGTGAAGGAGGTGGACTGAAAGTAAAACCGGGTCTTGTGCATTTCATTGCTTTCTAACCATATTATCTTTGACTCATAAAATAACAAGTTATTACTCAATATTTGACTTATTGAGCCTTTTTTTTTTCTTTCTAGACATATATATATATATATATATATATATATATATTAACTTTTTGTTTATTTATGACTTTAATATTAATAGTAGGGTAAAATATTGTTGCTATGATTTAATTATTAAAATATGTTCTAGTAACTTTAATATGCTCTACAATAACTTGCCCCAACAATCTTAACAAAACATTACTCATCATTTGAACTTTTGACTTTTTTGTTTATAATACATTAAGGCTTCAAATCACACATTTAGATTTAATTCAATTTTATAATATTAAATGTTATGGTAAATTTTTGTAATTATAATGTAACATTATTATTTTTTTAACAGCTTTCAAGCGTTGTATATAAATTTAATGTACATAAAAAAAATTAAATGAGGCTCGTATATTTAGACTGAGAGAATAGAATATTAAATGAAATTATTTGTATACATGTTTGTTTAGAAGTAGTTAGAGCATGAACAATAGTTTTCTTAATCAATTCTTTATCCTTAATTTTGAAGAATATTTTAACAAATTATTATTTAACAATTTCTTTATTTTTATTTGACTCTTTATTTTAATCCCTATATGTAATTTTACTCTCCAGGTGTGAGAGAGTCAAAAAGTTTATTCTATATATATACAAAATGACATTTAACACCTTCATTTAAATGGACAACTTATCAATTATATACACATCTTGACATTTTTTTTAGTACTTCATTTTCAAATTATAAACTTAATATTGACTTATATTTTAAAAATTAATTTCAAACGTATTTAAATTTAAAACTTATATAAATTTATTTAATTTGTGTCAATATAATTATAAATATTATAAATTAATATTAATTATAAAATTTATTATTTTCAAAATTTAAATGAATCATATTAAATTTAAATTTAACTTTTAAAAAATATCAAAATTAACTTTTAAAAGTTAATATTGATCTATAAATTATTTTAAAATTTAAAATAAAATAAAATACTGGAATATAATCATATTATATTCTTTTATAAATTTAAAATAAAATAAAAATTTATTTTATAGTGGAATATAATTGATAAATTATACTCTCTTTTATAAATTATAAGATTATTATTAATTTGATGTTTTGATTGTTGAAACTTTTAAATTTTAACTTTTAACTTTTAAATTTCATTATTAAGAATCGATATATATATAAGTTTTAAATACGTTATTATTAATAAGCATAATATCTATTTTAATTAGAATGATCCAAAATAAATACTACATAATAGGATAAAAGATAAGAAAATTATTGTGAATGCTCTTAGGTAGATCTGGCAAAACATGGCCCATGCTTACTTGGTAATACAAATTCAGTTTACTAGAGGATATTATACAAACTCAAAAGGAAATCTTCATTACAATTTTAACTCATAAATTTTTGGGTGTTTTTTATCAGGCTACTGTAAAATTTATGTCGGTCAGAGTAAAATATTTGACTAAGCCAAATCCAAAAAACAAAATTAAAAGTCAAGAGAAAATAAAATCTACTATCTTTTATGATTTAAAAAGGTTTTCATCGTTATATAAATTGGTATCACTTTTAATAAATAATCCACATCATCGAATCAATCGCACTACTTGATATTCTTTTAAGATACGACCACAATTATTTCTCGCACTACGAGAATAATTAATTGGCAGATTCATTAAATTGGCCATGATTACATGCCAAATATCCATCAACGACTACTACTAATCGGCGACTTTTTACCACATCATTCAGAACTTTACTACCACGACATAAATCTAATAATCCCTCATATAATCATACCAAGTCATCCACGCCTACAAGCGCCACGTAAGCATTTTAAAAAAATATAAATAATATGAGGATGATGTGATGATATAAGAATTCAATAAAACAAGCTTCAAGAATTAAGTTATTCAGAACTAATAACATCCAAATTGTCAATAACACGACATCGCTTTGTAGAGTAAAATTCAAGGCCTTAAACGCAAATATCGATATTCTACTAATTTCATGAAAGATATACATAATAAAGAATGGAATAACAAAAGAATCAAAGATATACGATGAGGATAATCGCATGCGAGTTATTCCAACAGAATAACTCGCGGTCTCGTGAAATTCAATCGGCGGGGACGTTCAACAGAATTCCGGTGTAAAACACACATGATAGGATATTCAACAGAATGATAAAAAACGAATAAAATTTGAGCCGCCAGTAAAACGGATATTATGCAGAATAATCCAACGTTTGCAAAGTTTACTCTTAGATTAAGCAGATATATTATTTGAATAAATTATTAGTTTTTTTTTAATATGAATTTGAAAATACTTTACTAGACAACAAATAATATCCCTACCTGTAAGAATAAAGAATATTGGCAGAAAGTGAAGAATACTTTTCTTATTTCTCTTAGTTTATTTTTTAAATTTGAGAATAATGAGTTTCTATTTTAGAACGATAAGAATTAATCCAATTAGCATTTCAGATTGATTTATTTTAATCGTATCCATAAATAAGAAAATCTTTTTTAAAATATATATATTATTGATATAAAAATTTTACTACGCAAACACTACGCAAAATAGTATATACGATAATAAAATATAATATATTTTATTTATGAATTTAATCTAATGCTTCGCTTTTAATTAATTCATTATAAAATTCATATTATTAATCGACAATAAAATCAAACCGGTTGACTTCTCACATAAAGATTATTTTAAGTTATCCCAGTAGCTTAAATAATAAATCCGCCGTTATTTAAAAATAAATACGTGATTATGATTATTTAATAATTAATAATTTTAAAATTATAATTCTTACAAACACGACTCAGTATTATTAACATCATTATCGAAAATGGAAATGGTATCAATGGAGTTTTGGTCACAAATTTATGCCTGGGGATCAAATATTAAGCGGCTAAAACCATAAACCCTCCCACATCGGCATCTGTGTGACAAATACTTTTGCACAAAAACTCCACTATAACAACTCCATGTGGAGTTGGAGTTGAACGTCAGATCTATTTCATCGAAAACAATCTTCTCAAATCAAACTAGAAACTAGCAATGGCGCTTATGGATTATCTGCTTGTTATAACGAGCTTATTCATAATACTCAATCCAATCACAAACGCTACTGCTGATTCGATCCAAGGCTGTGGCGGATTCGTCGAGGTGAATCCTTCTTTTTATTTAAATCGTCCATCCAATCAATTTAATTAAACCTGGTGAAATTTGTACTTAGATCTTTGTTTTACGAATGATTATTTTCAATGGCGTGCATTAATCTGACCTTGAATTTTTGTTCTGTAGGCGAGTTCGGCTTTGATCAAGTCAAGGAAGCCAACTGATGCTAAATTAGACTATTCGCATATCACGGTATGAATTTCAATCGCTCCATGATTATACTGTACTTCTCTACAAGTGGTTGCTGTTTCTTTTAATTTCTTTATTTTATTTATTTTTATAATGGTAGATTTGATTTGTACTTATTTCATCACACCAAACTTTTAGGGACACATTTGAATTATAAACTTCTTTCAAATTAATATAAATGGTCTAGTCACATTTTAGTTAAACTAGACCCTGGATGTTTTGTGCATAGTAATCTGGTGATGCAGTATTTCAACAATTAGAAGTCAGCATTTGCAAGCATATTTTTGAATAATATATTTAGAAGTAACCAGTTAGTCATGCCTGGTCAGTTGGTTTATTCTTGTATTGGTTGGATTGCTATGGTTCAGTTCAGGTGTCTCTTATTTATGCCCTTGATCGTCCCACGTTTTCTAAAACAATGAAGAAGAAATACTATTTCTACTCTATTATCTCTTTGTTGTAATTAGATTCATGTCAATGGGGCAATGCTTTGATATTTGGTATGGTGAACTAAAATATTCCAGCTTGTAACTTATAATCTTTTGGTAATCAGTATAAACCAAATTCCTGCTGCTTATGTTTACAAAAAAACTATGCTGATATATGAGCTGATTGTGGCCTTTACAAACTGTAGGTTGAGCTTCGCACAGTTGATGGGTTGGTGAAGGATAGAACACAGTGTTCTCCAAATGGCTACTACTTCATTCCTGTTTATGACAAGGTAGTTTTCCGTAAATTCTGCATTAACTAGCCCATGTTGTATTTCATTCCCTTGAACAATCTTTCAAAAAATTCACTACCTCTGGTGGCCTGGTGGGTATTGTTCTATAGTAGCTCCAGAACAACTAAATAGAAACCACAAACAAAAATCTTGCCATGAGATCACCTCTGGTGGGCTGCTGACTTGGGTCGATATATTCACATGTGTGTATGTATATACGTTGTCTGTCCAAATGAAGAACCTATCTTTCTGTTATATGAACTTCTTGAAAAGGACTGCCCTTTGAAAATCAAGACAACAAATGTCATGATATTTTAATAATTTTGATCTTATCCATTGATCATTTTGAATTCATGATTTCCGTTAACTGATTGAATTTTAAAATTGGAACTCATGTTTCCAATGAAGGGAAACATATTTGTCTGTATGACTAATCAATCTACGAGTAAGGACAGGAAGAGCCACTTATTGCAAATTTTGCAGAAATCGATCTAGGATGGGCTTTGGATTTACATGGAGTCGTGAACTTCAAACACGGATTGATAAGTGGTTGATGAGGGGCATCAGATGAGAGATTATAATCCTTGAATTGTAAAGGTTTGAAAGCTGATGCAGTAAGAGGAAAATATATAAATTATTTGATACACAAAATGACAAAAAGAAAAATATCTACAGGAAAGGATATAACTGCATATGGAACCACAGTCCTGAACAAATTTGTATGGGCTCTTGTTGATGACCTATTCATGATATTTTTTTAGGTGTTTTCTGATAACTTGAGCGATGGGAGGTTTAATTCCAATACCTAATGATCTTGAGAGTGGTTTACAACCACCAATTGTCACTTAGTCTGACTTAGAGATGCCTGTCCATGAGTTTCTCAAAAAATATTCCAACCCTACCCATGCCAGAAAGTTTCTGGTTGATTGCCAATGCATTTAGTTAGCTTGTGATTCTTTTAGCTTACCTATAATTTTATGCACTTTTCCGATGTAAATTGCTTCTGCTGCAGGGTTCTTTTGTGATAAAAATCAAGGGGCCTGAAGGATGGTCATGGGACCCAGATCAAGTAAGTTACTTGGTTGTTATTACCTATCTCTATTTCAAGTATATTGATTCTTTCTTCTTTTCTTTTTGACAAGTGGCTTTTATATTTTGTAAATACAGCTACCATAGTCTGACACAAAACGATGTTTTTTGTAGGTTCCTGTTGTTGTAGATCACACTGGTTGCAATGCCAATGAAGATATAAATTTTCAGTTCACAGGGTCTGTCCAATCTGATTCATGTTATACTTTGTCTCTGTCTCTGTCTCTGTCTCTCTCTCACGCTGTAACATTACTACGTTATTAGTCTTGTTTAGTTTGTGTTGTCAATTTTATTTGTACTATGTTATACTCCCTCCGTCCCAGGATAAAAGTCTTTATTACTATTTTAGGTAGTCCCAAGTTAAATGTCTACTTATCTTAAATTATCTATTTTTTACAATAATTTGCCTATAATACCCTTATTATTAATTGTTATAGTTCTATGCATATTTATTCTATGTGCAAAAAACTATCAATTAAATGAGAATTTAAATATGGACAATTTTGTCATTTTATTTTATTGCCGGAGGGAGTATGTATTATGAGGATAGCTCTAGATTTTGTGCCTGATAGCTTGTCTGAAGTATTACCTTTCCAGGTTCACTATATCAGGAAGAGTTGTGGGAACTGTTGGCGGGGAGAGTTGTTCCCATAAAAATGGTGGTCCGTCAAATGTAAATGTTGAGCTTTTGTCTCCCACTGGCGGTATTGCATCTTCTGTTTTAACATCCACAGATGGAAGTTACTCTTTCACAAACATTATTCCAGGTTTGAAGCTTCCTTGCCACTTGACTAAAGATCATTGCACGCGTTATGCAAAAAGTTTCCTAGCATGAGGAACTCATTCAACCATCAATTTGTATTATGTTAATATGTCATGTATAATACTTGGGGATGATTGTGTAATGTGAAAGAGAAAGAAAAGACTTTCTATAATTGTTTTAGAATTTTTGCCTTTCCAATCATCATCTTTTTGTTCTTAATTTTTTTTTGTTCTTCCACTTTTATTTGTCTTAACCTTCTGTTTTTATCGCTGTTATAAAATTATTGTAGTGAGACTCATGATACATTTGGTGCAATAGTTTTGCAAGTTCTAAAAATAGCTTTTTGAATGTAGGAAAGTACAATTTACGGGCTGCACATCATGATTTGAACATTGAAGTCAAAGGTTCCACAGAGGTTATATGAATATGTGCTTGTTTTTATTTATTTACTTTCTATGTATTTCCTTTCTGCTTCATTCGTCTCTCTCTCACTCTCTCATTGTTTGGGATGCAACTACAATTTTCGTTCTACTAATATTCATTCAACACATCTTATAGGTGGAATTGGGATTTGGAAATGTTGTAGTTGATGACATTTTCTTTGTCCCAGGGTATGACATCCGTGGACTAGTAGTTGCTCAGGTGATAATCTTGTCTAATCTTTTAGTTATTATGCCACATAAGCGCATTATTTTATGTTTCTCCTTGAATGAAATGCTACATGTTTCTACTATGTCAAATTATCCTCTTAGTTTTGACTAATATAACCAACCATATAATAATCAACATTTAAATAATCTGTTCTACTTGTTAAGTTTTTGAGGGACCAATTTTTTTTAAAGTTGCATAATAATTAATTTATTCTTTTGTTAGAGAAATCAAATTTAGATGATCCATATTAGGTGCTTTTGTCATATTATGTTCTTTAAATGGAATGTACTGCAGTGGACTATATTATTTATATTGAATAAATATGATTTTTGTTCGTTCTGAAAGTAATTTTTTGTGGTATCCATTTGCATTCAAATAAAGTTAATGTATAATTTACTGTCCAATTTTATGTAGGGAAATCCTATATTGGGAGTTCACATATATTTATTCTCGGATGATGTCTCGGAGGTGGATTGCCCCCAGGGTTTTGGCAATGCCCCTGGGCTGAGCAAAGCTCTCTGTCATGCTGTATCTGACGCGGATGGAGTGTTTGCATTCAAGTCTATACCATGCGGTAATACTTTATGCATTGCATTCCATTTGGTCAGTTTATGCAACATTCCACTTGATGTCTGATGTTTTCCTTTTCATCCTTTTTTAGTCAGATCTTGTAAACCTATTCCCTATCTATTTCCCGTTATAAAAGTTCACCATGTGTATCCTTATCCATGGCCTTTGAATGCACTGAAATCTATGTTGGAACTTCAAATTAATGCTATTTCCTTGTAAGTTTCAAATGCGTTCATATGGGGTCCTTACCTTTTTAGTTGAGTTTAAACTCTTCAATAAAATTTGCTTCAAATCTAAGCTCACTTGATGACCGTGAAAATGATTGTTTCAGTGAAATTTGACTTTGTTTTGAACCTCGCTTAACTTTTTGAGACGTTAATAATGTGATGAAACAGTTGAAAGTTCAGATTGCCCTATGCCCTGCGTATGATATCCATTTTCAATATCTCGTTGTTAGACACTGAGCATAGATGCGTAATCAATGAAGCCTTTTTAATTTATATCCATTTTTCTGCCAGTTGTTTTGAAGATGTATTTATCTGATTTATTATTACCTTGTTGTTTTGTGAAATATTTAAGGGGTTTACAAGCTAATACCTTACTACAAGGGTGAGAATACCGTGTTTGATGTTTCGCCTCCATTCTTGTTTGTGTCAGTTCAGCATGATCATGCAACAGTCCCTCAAAAGTTTCAGGTACACTATTGCTTGCTTCTTGAGGATAGGTGGTCTCTTACTTTTTGCTATATAATTTTGAAAGCATTTCTGCTGTATGCTTGATTCTAGCCTACTAGATATCTATTTAGGAAGTATGATGCCTATTTAGAATTCATTTCTAAAATGTTTGATCTCCTATTGGTGCATTCTCTTTATTAGTATTACCAGAAAATGTACCTTTTATGAAATTTGAGAAAATTGGCAGTGTATGCAATATGAATAACATGCACAAACTGAGTTCAAGAGAGAGGGAGAAAAATACACTCCATGGACTTCTGGTTGGAGTGGTACTGGTGGTAGTAAGAGGTGGAAGGAAGAAGGGAGTGGAAAAAACACTCCATGGATAGTGGTGACTTTCTTGGTGTTTCTTCACAATGTCATTCAAGTTTTTAGTAACGGCTAATGAGTTTTGTAAGCTTTGTTAGTTTTGTGTATGTTAGCTTTTGTGAACAAGATATATGACTATCAATTGTAAGAAAGGGAGAATGCATTATACTTCATGCAGTGGAATTCATGCCAGTTACCAAGATCAACCTTATTGTAGTTCTAAGGTGTCTTCATGCGTGCAAGTGTGCAACTGATATAGTACTTCGTAATTTTAATTGATCTTGCCATTTGCTTGAGCTCCACATCTTTTTACAGTTATATTACGTCATTTTAGTATGCCATGCTTGTTTTTATGAATAATGGTTTATGAATTTATTCATCTGTATTCTATAAAATATTAATTTTCGCAGGTCACAGGATTTTTGTTGTTGGGGTCGTGTAGTTGATGGAAATAACAGGGGAGTGGATAGTGTAAAAATTATAGTGGATGGTCATGAAAGGTCTATTACTGATAAAGAAGGATATTACAAGCTTGACCAGGTAAACTTCTTTTCATGCTCATAGTAACCAAAGAGTGTCTTGTCAAATATAACAGCTCAAGGTTTCTCATCTCTAGGATTCATTCTTTTCTGTGTCCTAATTTGGCTAATCAGCTACTTGATTTGGTATTGTCATCTTTATGTAATGTTGACAGTTTGGTTTTCTTTTCTGTATGATTTATTTTTTGGGACTCATTTAAATAAACCAGGTTTTTTGATAAACATGGGAATTAAACTGAATGATTATGATGTCTTAATAAATTAGATCCGTAGAATTAAATATTGAATCTAAAAATTGTTTGATAACTAAAAAGTAAGTTGTCTCATAATTTATTTTACCATTTTTAGGGAAAATTTTATTTAATAATTTAAATATTCAATTTAATAAAAAAGTGCATCATATTGTTGAATATATTTATATAAAAAAAATTATCAAAATAATTTCATTTTGGTATTCTTAATTATTATTTAATGTTTTGTGTACAGATTAAGAGATATTTAGTCTGTACAAAAAAAAAAACAAACAACATCATGCCTCTTAGCGAATAAGAAGCAGTCCATTAAGAGACAATCAGATGTAAACAAACAACACCTAAGCATACTATCCTAATAACATATCCATGACATATTTTTGACAATCTTATTATTGTTCCCCTTGATCTCTCTTGATTTTCAATTTGTTCAAGCCAATACCCTTCTATAGTTTTTGTTTATTGAACTAGACAATTACAAATTCTTAAAAAATCTTTTTATTTTATTTTGGAACTGTCCGTATTATCTGTTTCTTCATACTAAGCATTCATTTTAACATTTTGATTTCATGTGAACTCCTGGTGTGGACATATGGCCGGCGAAAAATCATTGGTGGCATTTCTTATCGACTCGTCTGCTTTCATAATTTTGGCCAGTCATTGACATAGTTTTTCAGCGTCACGGCGAGTCATAGCGGTAGCCGACTGCCTGGGCGCCTAGGCGACAAAGAGACCGCCATGGCGTCCGTATGGCGACAAGTCGTTTATAATGTGCAATTTATATATTATTTATTTTACTTAACAAGTATATTGACAATAAAATTTCATATACATTAAAACTCAAAACATAACACTATGGAATAACATTAAAAATATAATTATGTAAATATTTAGCAATAACAATTCAAAAACAAAACACTTGATATTAAAAATTAGTAAAAGAAATATATAAAAAGGACTCCCATGTATATTTATTAAGCCCCCACTAGTCTATATAAACAGAACAGTCCCAAGTCTTAATTTAGTGGAGGCTTGTCCACCACAAATATATAAAAAGGACTCCCATGTATAATTATTAAGCCCCAACCATTCTATATAAATCAAAGCAGAACAGTCCAAGTTTTAATTTAGTGGAGACTGACTAAGTATAATTATTAAGCCCCCACCTGTCCACCACAAATATATAAAAAGGACTCCAGGTATAATTATTAAGCCTCCACCAGTCTATATAAATCAAAGTAGAAGCAAAGCAAGCAAAGCAAATATAAAATCAGCAAAGCAAAGTTATAGCTCGAGAAACAGAGAAACAGAGAAAAAAAGAAGTTAGCTATGGGTCGCCTCCAGCTATGGGTCGACTCAGTCGTTGGGTTCCGATGGATTGTGATGGTGGTTGAGCTGCGATGGAGCTGGATGGAGTCGTCGGAGCTGCGATAGTTCGAAAAAGTCGCAATCCACTCCAAATAAGTCGCGATTGAGTCTCCAGACCAAAGAAGTCGCGAATTGCGATTATTGATAAGTGTTTTAGGGTTTTATTTCGTTTCTCCTTGGTTTTTAATTGATGGGTCATGGGTTAATGGGTCATAACTGTAAAACACTTTGGTTGTCCCAGAGCTGCCAAGGCGCATGTTGGTCGGAAAACCGATCACTAAACACGCGCAAGTATACGCGGTCTAACAAGTAATACAGTGATAAGGAAAGTGTCGTACCCACGAGGAACTATCACTAATATTCAAGTACCGACTTTGTATCGCTAAAGTCTTATATATTCGAACAATAATAAATGAAGTTGGACAATAGATTTGACTCGTTTTCACCCCTAGTCTAAAACAAGGCATTGATGGCCTGCCTACTATACGCCACTAGCTTCCCTCGAACTTGGACAACAGCAGGGCCTTCGGGATTGGCGTTGGCATAAAACTCCCGAACCACATATACAACAGCTGACCCAGGTGGCTTTGTGAAGTTGATCCAATTTCGCTCCAGTATTATGGTGGTTAGCTCACCATCTAACTTGTCCGGCCTGAACCCCCGCTCAGGAATCAAATTTCGCGCGCCAAATGAGCTTTTGTACCTTTTCCAGGCCTCCTCATTGACAAACTTGGCTCTGTCCCAAGCCGTTGGTGGTGGTGCGGCGGACGATGAAGACCCTCCGACACTGAGTCGCTGCCTTTTTGGTGCCATATCAGAATTTCACAGTTGGTTTGGTTCAAAAACAGTGCCAAAATCTGCAGGAACGACCGTTGTAGCAAAGCACAACAAATCCCCAATGAAATCCCAGTGATTCTAAGCCAAAACAGCCCCAAATCAGTCTACTTTTTGGTTCAGGCAATTTATCGAACATCTTGTGTGCGTTCTTCAAACCAAACTTGGACAAACCTTTCTTAATAGAGCTCTAACCAGATTTCCGGCAGCGGAAATCACACCAATACACAGCAAGAAAAACACCCAGCACCAACCCACAATTCGATTAAACTCTTAGTGACTGATAGAAATCCAAATGAAATACCTTGAAGAGGGCAAAACCCTTGTTGAGAAATCGAGTGGGGATGACTTTGACAAGCAATCGATGCTCAAAATTGTTATTGTTGGCTGAGATGAGACACGATCGATCGCTGCTAGGAATTCTTTGAGAGTGAAACGGCTGCTTGGCCTCTTTTATGGTGTACTGACGAGAGCAAAGAAGAAACGGTTTGTGTTCTAATTGCTGAAACTGTCGAGAAAACTGCTCTTTAAAATCAAAAACTCGCTTCCCGCGCCGCGACGCTAGACATCCATCTTTGTTTGGCGCTGCAGCGCGATTTAGCAGTAGGCAAGTCAAGTATATGGAAATTAAGTGCTGCATACCCTTTGTTAGTTATTTATGGCGGCATGAGTTAGCGATGAAGCAAGTTAAGTATATGGCGCCGCGACGCGACCTTTTTATGATATGTGTGGTATTGCAGCGCTTAATGAGAATTTTGGGAAATAATCATGGTGCTTGCATACGAGATGAAGTGCACTAGTTGGTATCATGGCTGAGCTCAATTTCTGAGTTTTACATCACATTATCTCGCACATGCCAAGACGAGAATAAAAACTATACTACAAAGGCAAACATTTGAGATTAATATACAATACATTATAAAAAAAAAATGCTGCCTGCAGATGATAGAGACAAAAACATTAATGCACAATCTGACAACTATATTATCAACTAAAGCGAACAGACACAAAGTAAACTAGAGATAAGTAAAGAAAACAAATAAAATTTATACCGAGATGGGGGTGCCTCCCCACCAAGTGCTTGTTTTAAAGTCGTCGGCTTGACTATACCGATGCCGCTCAATCCGGCTCATAAGCGAAAATGACCATCTCATGCCGCCTGTTTGTTAATTCCTTTAAATTTTTGACCGACATAGGCGATTGGCCATCCACCATTCCTTCGTCCATCCACTCATCCTTTGGCACAAAGAATCTTTCGCCACTAGAATTATCCACTAATTCACCTGTTTTATTAAATTGAAAGCGTTCTTCATGCTCTAGAGGGCCTTCCAGGGTTTTCACAGTCGGGAGCGTGGTTTCTGATTGAAGATCAGTAATGACTATACAACCACTGTTTCTCCATTTGTCTCCAACTTTAGAATCCATCGGTTGGCTAGTTTGCAGTATGACATCTCCCTCAACAACTGTGCGAGATTCATCGCATTTTCCTTGCGTATCCACCGTGCAATGCTCTACTGCTTTATCGTCGAGATCAATTAAGACCGGAAGATTGCCTTGCGGTGGATTTGTGATGGCATTGACGAGTTGTCCCAATTGATTCTCAAGGCTGTGCAATGCGGCTTCTTGGCGTGCCATCCGAACCTCATTTCTCTCAGTCGTTGGGTTCCGATGGATTGTGATGGTGGTTGAGCTGCGATAGAGCTGGATGAAGTCGCTGGAGCTGCGATAGTTCGAAAAAGTCGCAATCCACTCCAAATAAGTCGCGTTTGAGTCTCCAGTCCAAAGAAGTCGCGAATTGCGATTATTGATAAGTGTTTTAGGATTTTATTTCGTTTCTCCTTGGTTTTTAAATGATGGGTCATGGGTTTTTAATTGATGGGTCATGGGTCATAACTGTAAAACACTTTGGATGTTCTAGAGCTGCCAAGGCGCATGTTGGTCGGAAAACCGATCACTAAACACGCGCAAGTATACGCGGTCTAACAAGTAATACAGTGATAAGGAAAGTGTTGTACCCACGAGGAACTATCACTAATATTCACCAAGTACCGACTTTGTATCGCTAAAGTCTTATTCGAACAACAATAAATGAAAGTGTGATTAATCTAAACATACTAATTATCAAAGCAAGTAAATGGATAACGAATGGTAATAGAAGGAATTACAACCTAAGGTTACAACTTCACCCCACTCAGGCATTCTGTCGAACACTTGGCGTGCTATGTTTCATCAAACTACCTATCTCTCTCTCGTGTCTTAATGGTCACGACAATTTGTCGACCAAGAACACACAAGTGCCCATACACCCCTGTCGAGGTATGCACAAACATATCCTTTCCAGATCCACCCGTTAGGGAATAGAACAGAAAAGAACGCCCAAGCTAGATACAATCCTATATATGTCTATGCGAGTTGATCATAACGAGGATTTAAGCATAAGTTCTCAAATAGATCGCACGTGGCGCACAGATATATATCTATTCTACGCACAACTTATGCAGTCGAAACCCACAATCACATGCCAATATATTCAGGTGTAAACCTACAATCCTTCTGTCGATATCATGTAAATTACCAAAATCATCACTAATGTCTTAGTGAGAATCATTAAGCATAAATATATCAAACCAAATCATATGGTGCCAACCAAAGAGATAAGACAGTCAATTTAAATAACAAAGGGTTCCATTATAACCTTAGAGCCAATATTCAGTTCATAGCTATTGAACAAAATACAAGTAGTAATAAAGACAACATTTATGGATTACAAAATCAGAGGCAATAAATAAATAGATAAGAAGAAACTCTGTCAAAGCCCTTCAATCTCTAAGCATTCTGTTCAAATCAAGCTCTCCAGTCTGTGTAGCTCACTGCTCTTGATGCTCCAAAGAAAAGCCAAACTTCTCCCTAATCTACCTAATCTATATTTACAGACATCAACTAAGAAGAAAAGAAAGAAATTACAGAAGAAATACTATCCTAAGCTAAACTAACTAGAATATATGATATATGATGTCTCCTCAGATGCAGAGTCTTCAGTGCCTTATATACGTCTCTTTCCTTCAAGCTAGGGCGAAAAGCATTTGTCTCTGTCTGGGGCATCAGGAGGTGGCCCCTATGCTGGGCACTAAGCTGCGATTACACTGACTCCACTTTAATATGAAGGACACGGAGCTCGCGCTGCAGCGCAAGCCAAAGAAGCCTTAGTGGCGCCGCGGCGCGAGGGTGACGTCAGCAAGGGGCAGGAAGTGGCGCTGCGGCGCGGCCAATAAGCTTGGCATTGGCGCCGCGACGTGAGTGTGAGAAATATGACCATTTTGCCCTTGAATGCTAGAAAACACCTGATAAGCCCTGCATTGCATCGATTAAGCACAATAACACTATAATCATATAAAATCGTATAAAATCTACGAGAACAGGCAACTATTTAAGTCATAAAATATCCGATTCGCGGGTATAAATTCCATTCATCAGTGCACGCCTTAGCAATTCCACCTCAAGTCGACCGGACGCCTTACCAGCCTGGACGCCATGACAACTATGGTCATTGGAATGAAACAATTCAAATAATAGATTCAAACACTTTGAACATGAGAATTTTAAGAAGTTACAACTTATTAAGGCAAATTCTAAATTGCTAGTACACACATGCTTTTTCATCTCTATGATCATCCAATCACAACCTGTTTTATGTATTTGTCCTGCTTTTTAACTCTTGATACTTTATCATCAACATGTGTTGCACTAAATCCCCGCTCCCCCTGGAGGATAATTCTTCAGTTTCTTTTTGCTAATCATTGTACTTCCAAATTTAAATTGCTGCTTGGGTTTAATAACTTTTATTCTCCTGGTTCTTTTAGATTTTAATTTATGCGTTGTTATTTAATATTCTCTAGGTGACATCTAAACGCTATACGATAGAAGCAACGAAGGAGCATTACAAGTTTGACAAACTGCATGATTTTATGGTAAAGCAAATCTAAAACTTTCTTAAGTTATTGACCTTTTTTTAAAAGGACTGAAATTTTGGTCTTCAGTTATTTATGACAAACTGAGTGAGTCTTTACAGAATAATTCTACTAGTAATCATGTTGATTGACTTAGTTGTACATTCATCCTCTTCTCTCTCTTTCTCTCTCTCTCTCACACACACACTTCTTTATTGTTTTGTTAGGTTCTACCAAACATGGCTTCGGTTGTTGATATCAAAGCAATCTCCTATGAAATCTGCGGCTTGGTACATACAGTTGCTTCTGGTTATAAGGCAAAGGTGATTTTTTTTTATTATAATATTTTATTCTTCACTCAAATCTATTCCGCATGTTATCTCTATAAGATGCACAGTGCGTAAGATACATGTGATTGAATGTGCATTGTCGTAGTACAGGAGGACTGATAAGAGTAGAGTGGTGGCGGAAGGGAGTTATTTTCGTTTGGCAAATCAGTCCAAGGGTCTTTGTAAAATGATTCTGAGGTAGGAATTGTGGTGGTAGGGGAATGGGTGCCTTGGTTTTCTCTTGGAGGTAGATTGTATATACTATAGATATATTAAGTTAGGACTTTGGGAACATAATTATTGAATTATTTGATTTTTATTGGGATAATTAATTAAAATATATAATGTAGGTTTCTTTGGTCAATTAAGGTAAACATTTGAATATAGGGTTGATTTATTCGGTTAGGACTCTAAGAAGATAATTTTTATATTATTAAATTTTTATTTAGGCAAGTAATAAGATTATATATTAGGATTTATATATATAGATCTTTGATAATTTAGAAAAGGAATTCTTACTAATTTAGTAAGAAAATTCACGGCCAATATTAACATGATTAAATCGCATACGTGATATGTTAAGATTTCAAGTTTTAATGAATTTTAATTTAAAAAGGATAGTAATATAGTAGGACACTATTAAACAAGGCAATAGCGGAACCAAGTGTAGAGCGGAATCAAAATCACGTTTGTGCTTTTAATTACATAGTAGATAGTAGATATGACTGGAGGAGGTGGTGTGCTGGTAGGGATTATGGTTGTGATCGTAGTGAAAAATGGCTTGATGGCTTTACTGCTAGGTGAGCATGGTGGCAATGGGAGACCGGTGGTTGTTTCTTGTTTACCATTTGAGTTCAGAGCGAGTCTGTAAAATCACATGAGAATTTAGATACTGTATTTGAAGGCTTTTCTCTCTCCTCTCTAGTAGAATAGGGAGCCGATTGGGGGCAAGGGTATAAATATTCTTTCTGTAGTTATGTTTTACAACAATTTTTGAGGATAGCCACACTCTTTTTGTTTATTGTTTCAGTTATTTGCTAGACATGATATATTCATTGCTTGCATGGGCTATTTATGTTACAATATTTGTGATATGTGTTGAAGTCTATAATGTTCTGTTTGCGTCTTTATATCCTTCTATTTATTACATTATACATGAATACTAGGTGGCTTTGACTCATGGACCGGAGAATGTTAGGCCTCAAGTGAAACAGACTGATGATAATGGTAATTTTTGTTTTGAGGTATGTTGGTACATGTATGATCTTCTGCTGCCTCTTAATGCTTGTCTCAGCTTGTGTTGTATTGTATATCCTTAAAATATCCTCGTAAAAGTTTTATCAGTTCATGAAAGCATGCCTTGTTCAAGTAATTTATTTTTATCAACTCTAAATTTTTTCAATTATTTAATAATGCATTGGGTGGGTTGATGATGTCACAGTGTTACCTCCTTATAAAGTTTAAAGCTTATATATTCCTGTAACTGCTGGTGTATGTTTAATTTATTTGTTAGGAATATCTTGTTGTATATCCTCCCTCCATTGCGACATGCATTTGGCATACCAACTTATTTGTTAGGCCAACTTGCTCGCCAAGATAAACTTATAGACATTTTTTCTTCCTGCTAGATTTTGCACTATAATTTTACTTTCTTTTAAAATAACTGCTTAACTGGATCAGTGGGATGCAAGTCCTGCTGTGAAAGCATGCAATTTCTCTTCTTTTGCTTTCCTTCTGAATATTTTGTCGTTCAAGTTCAAATGGAATCTATCATTGGTTTTTATGTTTTTTAACTTTCTCAGTTTTATATGACGGGCTTGATGGGGCTTGTTCTAAGTTTGTACTAGTTCTTAGCAGTTGAAATATCCCTAAGTTGTTTAACAGAAGTAGAACTGTCATGCAAGAAATAAAGAATCCATAGTATAATAAGGGATGTAGATTTTGTTGTTATGTTGGTTCATCACATAAATTAATTAAATGATGAGCATTGCACTTTACTACCTTAGCTGCATAACCGAATATTTAATCTCATTGTTATTCAGGTTCCACCAGGTGACTATCGATTGTCATCATTTGCTGCCACGCCTGAGAGTGCTCCAGAACTTTTATTATTGCCACCTTATGTTGATGTCAATGTTAACAGGCCATTATTAAATGTTAAATTCCATCAGGTAATTTAAACACATGCAGGCGGCTCTTGTTGATTGATTCCAGTTTAGTCTTCCACCTTTATATAGTTGTAGTTTTTCTTATCCAAATTGTATCTTGTAGTCCTTAGGCATTAATTTTGGCAAGAAACCTGTTTTAAAGTGAGAATGTTATTAAGTGGATCATTATATCATTATTATTATCTTAAAAACAATTTGTTACAAATCAACTTCAGATTTATTCAAAACTTATGAAGAATAATTAAGGAAATTAACAGTCCACTGTCTTGTTTATGTCAAAGTATGTGTTGCTGGCTATTAAAATGTGCAGCTTCATATTATTAAGTCTGATGAATATATAAATTATTCTTTTTTGGCATAACTTCAGGCTCAAGTTAATGTTATTGGCTCAGTCACGTGCAAAGAGAAATGTGGCTCATCTGTTTATGTTACACTCGTAAGATTGAGTGGTAGCAGTAACAAAGAGAGAAAGACAGTTAGTTTGACTGATCAGAGTAGCGAATTTTTGTTTCCTAATGTCCTTCCTGGGAAATACAGGCTGGAGGTACTTTTCTTATCTTTTGCAATCTAATCTTCCCTGAATTCTGTTTATGACCTATAATTTATTTTTTCATGCTGAGGGACAAAGAGCAATCATGTAAAAGTGCGCTTCAAATACCTTAAGTTTTCCCTCCTATTAACTGAGAAGACTCCCTTACTACATTTATTTTTTTGGTAATGTCATTGTATTACACTTCGAGTGTAGGTTTTCCTTTTATAAACCCTCTTCGTATGGTTGTAGATAGCTGACGTAAGATGGAATTACTTCTCTCGCAATTTTATTGTTTTGAATTATGTAATATATTATATATGTGATGAGATGAGGTTTAGGCAATTTGAGCTGACAGATAACATAGGCAGGACACTTTGTACTGAGATTAACCTACGAGGTTTCTTCCTTCGACTCAATTTGAGTGTCTTCCTTTCCTTATTTGGAAGACCCAAAATACGTGTCATGGTTGAAGTAATGTAATAGATAAAGTTGTGGAGCCTACCATGTGGTATGATATATGTGATCAGAATTTAGCCTTTTATTTAAATTTTTTATAAAATCTATTGTGCCATTTGACCATGACATTAAAATTGGGTTGGTGGGAGTATTTGTCAACTTGACGTTGGGGTTGGTGGTGGCCAGCCAAGTTTGAATGCTTATGACAAGGTGTTTCCTTTAGTTACAAGAGTGGTAGGTGAATAATTCATATTTATTTCCTCCAAGTGGTAAGTGAATAGTTCATAGTTACTTTCTGCATCCCAAAGATTTCTCTAGATTGATAACATGTGCAAGGCACAGGCTGATTTTAAAAATGGCATATTTCATTTTATATAGGATAGAAAAATTATTAAGTATATTTCTAAATTATTTCATGAATATTTTTAAAGCATATAGATGCATGTAGCTCAAATTATTATATATATTTTATACATGTGTGCATGTTTATATACTCAATCATTGTATATATTTCATAGGATACGAAGAGCTTATAAAAAAAATGGAGAATCTTGAATAATGACCTCGGTATTGACCCGTAACCAACAAAATGACTTGGTAAAATTACAAAATTATTATGAGTCGACTCAAGATAAGATCTCTTAATGCCTTGTTATATTTAGTTATTGATGCTTTAACACGACAAATAGTTTTAGACATTAAATTTGACCTATTTGTTCCTTATATACCCTCTTATATGTGGTGTACATATGTCTACCTATACTTTTAAAAATTGTAAAACATTCTATTCATCTTAAAAAGGCATTATTTTGTAAGTGTCAAACATTTTGTTTGTTTATATTTATTTTTTATTTTTTAGTGGATGAGTATTGAAATGTTAAATATTTTCTTTTCAGTTACTGACTTACTGGTGATCAGGGGTGGATGCATTAAGGGGCTAGCATAGGTAGCTGCCCCTGCTAGATTTTTTTTATAAGTATAGGGGTAGGAGCAAATATGTAAGTGAATAAATTTAAGGGGGCAAATTAATGGAAGTTAAACTTGGAGAGGGCAAAAAAAATTAATTCATATTCTAAATACAAGTCTGAGATAAACGTAGATTCATTCTACTTTTGTCTTCTAAATTGTATCTAAATATTTTTTATATAAAATTTCTTTTTCAGTTTAGATTATGATATATTTGCAATTTGTAAACATTTATAATTAGTTAATATTATTATAATTATTTTGGATAATATTATGATCAAAGTTAAGTTTTCTTTAAATTTATTTTCAACAAATATGAATAAAAAATTACTTAAAATTCGAATAGTATTCAAAAATTTCTGGATCTAATAAATCACTTAATGAAAGTGACATTCCTTAAAAGCTCTATCTAGTAAATTGACAAGCTCAATTATAGTTCAAGTTTTCTTTATTTAATTTCAACAAAAAAAAACAAAAATGGATTCGCCCCTGGTGACTCCTTAAAAGCTCTATCTAGTAAATTGACAAGCTCAAACACAATGCATATGTACACGTAATATTGTCTTCTGACTAAATGGTGGTGTAACACCATGTCTGAGTTTATGCAGTTATAAAGCAGAAATTTTCGTCAGTGGGATCGAAATTATTACTGAGTTACAAATAATTTGGCTGGGGTTGCGGCCCTGAGCCAATTTTTTTTAATACTTTATACTTTCGAGTATATATATATATATATATATATATATATATATGACTATGGATCTTAAACTCACCCTTTATCTAACATACCTTGCTCACCCCCCTTAAGCGACGGATCGGGCGGCGATTCGGTCCGTCGCTATATATAGAACCGTCGTCTTAGGTTTTAGCGATTTTGGGAATATATATATGATTTTAATCGAGAATCGTGTCCGTCCCGTCACTAAAGAGGGTGAGCAAGGTATGTTAGATAAGGAGTGAGTTTAAGAACATATATATATATATATATATATATATATATACAATACAAAAATATAATGAGTAATAATATATGGTATATATACACTATATTGACTCATAATAGACTTTTTTAATCACAACTGTTCATAAGTAATTCATTATTTATTTTTAAAAATAATATAAATTAGATTATTATTTAGTTTAAAATATTATAGAGAGAGATACATATATTGAGAGGATATGAGTTGTGGTTAAAATTTGATTGACAAAGTTATACATTTTTAATTTGACCCCGTATAATAGAAAATTTATAAAATTTTAGTGGGGTCAATTTATATATAATACTTAAAATCTTTAAAATTTACCTTACATTATAAAGCAATTTTTTTTTCTTCAGTGGGGTCGATTGACCCCACAAAATTCTATGTGGCTTCGCCACTGGGTGTCCCCTCTATTAACTTCAGAACCACATCAGAGCTTTTGAATTCCTAGTAATTAGTTAGTTAATAAAAAAACCTCCTAGAATTAGTTATTTCTCTTAGCCAAACTTACAACATTTGCAACATCAAAAGATGCTTCTATTTCATTGAATTATTGTTATCTCTGTGACTTTCTTAGTCTTACAAATGCTGCTGTTCTTTATTAAGGTCAAACACCAGTCTCCAGGAATTTCTGAAGATAAATGGTGCTGGGATCAAAATTCAATCAATGTGGATGTTGGCACTGAGGATGTGAAAGGGATTTTCTTTTTTCAAAAGGGTTATTGGGTCAACATTATTTCCACTCATTCTGTGGACGCATACCTGACTCAACCAGATGGTTCCCATGTGAACTTGAAAATTGAGGTTATCTTTGATCAATAAAAAAACTCTCAATTTTTATCCCCAACCCCCTCTCTCTTCAAATTACTATGGGATTTTGTACTCATTTCATGTAACGCCATTTTTGTTCTATTCTTGCATATAAAATTGCAGAAAGGTTCTCAACGCATCTGTATAGGAACTCCAGGAGTACATGAACTTCATTTTGTGAACTCGTGTATATTCTTTGGTAGCTCGGCAATGAAAATTGATACATCTAATGCTTCGGTATGATGCTTGTGAATTTTAAGTTGCTCTTCGATTTTGTCTTATATTTATTACTACTTCCATTTCCATTTTCTTCATTTCCTGTTTTACTAGTTATTTTCTTGTTTCTGTAGCCTTTCCATCTAAAAGGAGAGAAATATCTCCTCAAAGGACAAATCCTTGTTGAATCAAGCTTACTCACTGGTGTAGACCAAGATGGCACTATATTTGTCGACATCTTAAATAGTGAGGGTACTGTTGTTGATAGTACTAATGCTAGACTCCTAGGCGATGCAAATGGTCAATCAAGTGCTGCTGTATATGAGTATTCAATATGGGCCAATCCTGGAGAAAAACTTACATTTGTTCCTTGGGACTCAAGGTACATGTATCATAATTATTTTCCCTTGTAATAATGTATAATTTCCAGTTTCATTTTTCTGTGGTTAAATTTTTTTCCAATACATCTATGTATATTTTTCTATCCCATTTTACTTGGAGTTGGGAGTGGAGAGTTCTTTGGCTTAAGAAAACCAGCTTAATTATATTTCATGCACATGCATTTTCGGTAATTAATTTGAGCACTAACTCCACCCAGTTAGATATTACCTTTGGTTGTAATTGAGATATTTTCTAACGTTTCACTCTCAAAAGTACAACCTATCTGGAACAATGTTTACTCCTTATTTTTATCCTGTGCTGGTGTACTCTGTACCTTATTTTGGACCTATGCATTGTAAATCTGTGAGATTTGATGTTTGGTAGAGTAGAAAATGTCATTCTCTTTCTCAACTTATTCTTCTATGTCTTAGAATCTGAGTTAACTTAAGCTTGTTCACCTAAAATTTCACCTAATTTTTTTCCCATTCTGACAACCTCGATATAATTTCTCAGGCCCTAATCTTGTTTTGTTTGTTGAAGCATAAGATTGTAAGTACTGTACTATTCTAAATGAAATGTCACAGAAGGCTTTAGTGTTGGAGTGCGGTCTCACAGTTTCTTTCAATTGGAAAAATCTAGAGGATGTTAGTAATTCTATATAGATAAAAAAGTTTGTAAAGACTATATCCTGTTATAGTTATGGATGGTAGAAAGTGAGAGACAGAACAGTTGGAACCTCCAGCCCCACCTGAATTTTGATATCCATGTGACGTTATGTTTTTAACCTGATAATTAATGTTTGGTGCTCCTTCATTCTAAAGGTCTGAATTTCCACATTGAAACTGAATTAGTGCTATATTTCCTTGTATAGTTATATCTAGTGGTTAACTACATTTTTTTTCTTTCTTTATCTTGATCATCTAGAGACTTGGGTCTTTCTCAATTCTTTTGCTTCTATTGATGCACTATAACTATAATCCTTTAACCTGGTTCTGTTATTTTGCAGTAATAAGGGGGAAAAGAAAATTTTGTTTTATCCTAGGCAACATCAAGTAAGCACGATGGAAGTGTTAGTTCTAAAAAGTTGGTGTTTTACTTGTCAAACTTCTTTAATATAATATTCTCACTTTTTTGAATCAGGTGTCGGTGTCACAAGATAAGTGCCAAGCTTTAATTCCTCCATTTATGGGTCGTCTGGGGTTGTATATTGAAGGATCAGTTTCTCCTCCTCTTTCTGATGTCTACATTAAAATCACTGCTGCGGGAAATAGCCTAAATGCTCCAATTAAGATAAGTGAAGTAGTACTTGAAACAACCACAGGGGAAGATGGTCTTTTTGTCGGCGGACCTCTATATGATGATATAACTTACAACATTGAGGCTTCAAAGGTTTGAACATGATCTACCTGAAGATTCACTGGCATAATTTTTTATTTATTATTGTGAAATGTTGTTTGTAGTTATGCTTTCTGTAAATGTTGATGTTGCTCAATAATCTTGTAAAATATAAAATTTGAGTTAACTTGGTTATAGTTCTTCCTATTTCACTAATATGTCCTCAATAAGGGACGAGTGTGACTCCTTTTTAGATCTGCCATGCCATGTGAAACTCTATATTTGGAACTTATTTGTTACTTTTATGTTTTTTCCTTTCTTCTAAAGCATTTCTTGGTCCTTGCTCTATTTTTCAATCGAGTTTAGCAGTAGTTAACGTCTGAAACTGTAAACAAGCAAAACTAAAGATTAAATAAGGCCTAAAGGTTTGGAGTTTGGACATCAGCTGTAATTCCTACTTACTCTTTAAATGACTTCATATCAAAACTCTGACCTGCAATTGTTTTTGGTGATACTACTCCCTCTGTCCACCAAAGAATGGCTGAAGTACAATTTTTATGCTATTAAGAAAGACAAATTAGCAGAGAGTATTAAATAAGTTCCAAATTTACCTTTTTCCTGGATATTTTTTCTTCGACGTTGAACTTTAAATATTAAGCTTTATTATTAGGAAGAAAAAAAAAACCTTCCTATGATTATATCGAAGTGTGTCGTATGCAAACCTTAACATTCGAAATGTCAACAAAAAAAGCCACATTTCAAAAAGGTAGTAGTACTTTATAGTTTAAAGATGGAGTTTGGGTTCTCAAATCTCAACCCCAAGCTCATTATGGCTTTAAGTTCTCTAGATAAATTATTGCATTCTATAAATTCTGAAGATGCTGCCTATGATCAATTTGGTTGGATTGGTCTGGATTATTACTTGCGAATTGCTGCCCAATGGCTAGCTCTAGCCTTGAGAATGTGAGAGTGCAGCAGTCTATTCTCTTTTTTGAGCCTTATTCTGCTCTAGACAACATATTATAGATGCATCTCTTTATGTCTATAGTACAGAGAGTTGGCTATTCGTAGCAGAAAATGTTCAAGTTAAAGTGCTCATAGTTTTATACTACTGATGCCCACTTTATTTGGCATGATAAACACATAATAGAGTTTATGTACTTTTCACTTCTGTAATTCATGGGTATTATTCAATGCTTCGGTTCTTTATTTCGCAGCCTGGCTACCATGTAAAGGCAGTTGGACCCCATTCCTTTTCTTGTCAGAAGCTCAGTCAAATTTCCATACGTATATTTTCCAAAGAAGATGGCAAAGAACTTTTCCCTTCCGTTTTATTATCATTGAGTGGAGAAGATGGTTATAGAAACAATTCGGTGGCTGGTGCTGGTGGAAACTTTCTATTTGATAGCTTATTTCCTGGGAGCTTCTATCTTCGACCTTTGCTTAAGGTAGCATCGAATACTCTTCCTATAATAACGAGTGTTTACCTATCATCTGTTTCTACAGTTCTTGTATCCCCTCAAATATTTGTTTGTCTTACCATTGAAGCCTGCATTAGATCTGAAGGTTAATAAATCAAATCTTTAACTTGTCAAATTTGAGATCCCCAGAAATAGTCATTTACTTAAAGCAATATTAATAGTTTTTGTGGCTCAACCATGATCATATTACCTTTTATTGCATAAAAGTTGCTCAATATTTATCAAGCTAAATGCTTATTTTCTCTTGTTTGAAAATAATAACGTTATGGTGAATGCAAGTTAGTCTTTCCATGGACTCTCAGGCCTCTATAGAACACCAATTTCTAAAAATTGTCTATTGTATAACAGCCTATTCATATTATTTTGTAGGAGTATGCTTTCTCCCCTTCTGCACAGGCAATTGAACTTGGTTCTGGGGAGTCTAGGGAAATTATCTTCCAGGCCACTCGTGTTGCTTACAGGTATGTCTATATTCTTCAATGTGTTCCAATCTTATTTCCTTTCACTCTCTATAAGTCTATATTGGAAGGGTCACAATTTTTTCCAAATTGTAGCGTTCAGGTTTCATTCAGTAGGCATAGAATAACTTATGTTGACATTTTATAGAAGCATTATCTTAGGGGTTATGTAGGTTCTTTGCTATTTGGTTTGTTACCAAGTATCTGGTGCCTTTTGTACCCTCAAATCTGATTTAGGCATTTAGCCAACATTCCACAACTGTAAACAAACATTTAACTGACGGAAATATTTTTGTCTTGACCTTCTGATAAAAGAACTGGATGCTGAATCTGCTTGTTCTCCATTGATCTTTTGTAGAGTTGAGAATGTCAAACTTAAATAAAACAATTTGTGCCGCTCAGCAGGATTGACTTTTCAATTTTCTTTGCTGCAGTTTTTTTTTTGTTCACTAGTGTTTTAATAGCTGCCATAATTTTTGTCACAAAGATTTATTTTGTAAAAGGTCTAAGAAATAGATAAACATATGGGGATCGTGGATGAGTTTTGATTGATTTGTTTATTTAGAGTTTAGTTTTATTTAAGTCTCTCAGACTTTTGTTAAGTTTAGAGTCCACATTGGGTTGATATTTTTTACCTATGTTCCTTGGTTCCTATATAAGGCCAAGCTTATTTGTTAGTTTGACTGACTTTTGATTATTGAGAGTTTATAAAAAGTCTAAATTTTGGCTACGAACAATCTTTTGTCTGTGTTTGCGTGTTAATCAGCTCTACCTCAAGCCATGTTCTAACTTAACTCAGTCAATATATCCTTGACCCTTCTAGTTCTCGGTAATACAAAAATATTGTTTTTATATGGGCATGTTGTTTTATTTTGTCATGCGACTTCCTTTTTACATTTTCAGTAATATATTAATAGTTTAATATAGAACATGCAAATGGTGCACCTCTTTCTAATTTGTTTTACTGTTAGTTTCTGTCTGAAATTCACATTTTCTATATTGACACTTCAACTTCAAACCCTAAAATTTACCTCTTTACAGTGCCATGGGTAGCATTACTCTTTTGTCTGGGCAGCCCAAAGAAGGTGTTTTAGTTGAAGCCCGATCAGAATCGAAAGGCTACTATGAGGAGACACTAACAGATTCATCGGGAAGATATCGCCTGAGAGGTCTGCTCCCTGATACAATCTATGTAATCAAAGTTGGGAGGAAGGGTGAACTTGATAACATTCAAATTGAACGTGCATCTCCTGAATCTGTTGTTATTGAGGTGATGTACCATTTATTATGGTTGTTTGTACTTAGTATTTTGGTCATCCAAGTTGTGTCCACGGAATTCAAAATCTTATGTCGTTCATTAGTACATGTTCTTTTAGTTTGTTGCACTCATTATGTTCCGTAAGCATATGAAGAAATTTTTAAGATTTCAGTATTTTATTTAATGGTGAAACAATACCTCGAGTAAAATATCATTTTATTGTAACCTTTGTCAGTAATGTGTAACTCAGTTACTGTACTAAAAACTGCAATCATTGAGAGAAGATGTACGGTTAAGCTTTTCGTTGTAATAAAAATAAAAGCTTGATGCATCTTTCTTACTGTTCTATGTTTTTGGCAAATCCTTGATGGAACAGCTTAGTGCACATGTATCTGGACTCTTTCATTGGTTCTCATGACTATTATTCCTAATTATTACCTAAAATGGTTCACCAAAAGGATGACCACATTGATTAAAGAAACGGATAACATATTTAGCTCTGGTAAGATAGTAATAAAAATTGTGTACCAGTGTACAACGGTAGTCCTTTATTAATGACCAACTTTCTGTCTGTGTAGTGCGTACTGACTGTGCTTGTTTGATATATTTTTCTGTAGATTGGATTCGAGGATGTCAAGGGTTTGGATTTTTTGGTGTTTGAAACACCAGAAATGACAATTTTGAGTGGTCATGTTGAAGGAAATAGAATTAAAGAGCTGCAGGACCATCTCAGAGTGGAAATCAAATCAGCTAATGACCCATCTAAGATTGAATCAATCTTACCGCTGCCTTTGTCCAACTTCTTCCAGGTGAAGGACTTGCCTAAAGGTAAGTATCTTCTACAGCTTCGATCTACTCTCCCGTCAAGCATTCACAGATTTGAAACAGAAGTTATTGAGGTTGACCTAGAGAAACATAGGCAGATTCACATAGGCCCACTAAGATACAGTCTTGAAGAGGATCACCACAAGCAGGTTGGTTTCACTTCTTTTTAGTGTAGTGATACCTGACATCATCATGCAACATTGTAATAACCTTAACATTCCTCAATTTGTGATTCCTGATGGCATCTTTCCTCATTTTTCTCCCTTCCGATTTTATTAATTGTCATTACTTGGTCATCTGATGACATTGATCTTCACATTTGGTGGAGTTAAGACTCATCTTCTGTGAGTTTTTTCTTGCGAAGGAGCAATATAGTAGGATTATAATTTTCAAATGAGCTAAACGTTTGTCTTGTCGGCCTGCAGGAATTGACTCCAGCGCCTGTATATCCTCTTATTGTTGGAGTTTCAGTAGTTGCTCTTCTTCTCGGTATGCCAAGGTTAGCAAGAACATATTTTCCTTGTAATTCATTAAACATAGGATATTAATAGTATTTATTTTAATGCATCAAACTACTCTTTTAGATTAAAGGATCTATACCAAGGCACAATAGGAGTATCTATTTCAGGGGCCACAGCAACTGTCAAGAAAGAAATGAAAAGGTCAGTTTTGAGAAAGAAGACGTACTGAAGACCGACTCCTTGAAGCTTGGTGTAGCCTCTTTAGACACTGATCAAGGGTTATAGCACTAATTAGACACTGATCAAGGGTTATAGCACTAATTAGACGTATTTTTGCTAAATGCAGAAGCAAGCTTCTTTTAGAAATTTTGTATCAAATGAAACATTTTTATCAATCTTTTTGTGTATTTTAAATATATTTTTTGTAACATTGAAGCCTTGTTTTAGTAGTGTACTGTAGAGGCAAGATTCCTCGTCTGTCACCTTCAATTACATCATGCAAATTTCACGGGTATAATTCCAATTTCCAGCCAATACGATCTTATATAAATATTGCGCTGTGCTGCTTATTCAGGACTCCACTGCGGCCCATACAAATTATTTTTTGTAATTGGAGGAATACTCAAGCTAAGGCTAAGCTACCCTCTCTGTTCCAAGCTCTCTTTAATTTTTGTAAGTTTTTTTTTTCTTTTACTATTTACAAAATATTTTTATATTCTAAAGGGGCAATTTGTCCGCTGTAAATATGTATGTTTGCGGATTTCAAAAATTAAGTTGAATTAAATTGTCTCTAATTTTCATACCATACCGAGACGAGCATCCAATCAATTGTTTCATAAGATAAAGATAGTAATATGATACGCAATGCCAACCCGAAAAATTTCTTAGACTATACGGCTAAAGAGAGTATGAGTCTTGGATTATACTCCCTCCGGTCTTTAGTATATGTGGTTTTAGAGTTATGCACAAATATTAAGAAAATAATTGTAAAGTATTAAATATATTATTAATTGTCTATATTGTTTTTATTATTGAAAAAAGAGTGTTATTTATTAGACAAAAAATAGTGAGAGAATTAAAATTATATTTAATACTTGGGGTAATATGAGAAACTAAACAATTAATACTTAATTGAAATTCTCAAACGATTTATATTTAAGAATAAAAATATTTATTTAAAACGACTTATATTAAGAAATGGAGGGAGAGATCAGACTTGCTAGAGAAGACCTAACTTACTACATATCAAGTGTTTGTAAACATTATTCATCAAAAATATGTATGTTGATATTATTATCTTTCATTCATCAAATAACAACCTCAAATTATAAATCTTTAAGAAGTTCATATTACTATAAATGGAGTGATAATGTCACAATGTATTACATTACATGACCAGTAAATAGATTTAACATTCGTGGAATAAATTTTATGAAAATATTGATTTTTATTTATAAAAGTAATATTTTCTAATATTTAAAGTTTATAAAAGTATATATATTATTATTATTTTTTTTATAATTTGTATAACTATATATGTACAAAATATACAAATCAAATAAAAAGAATATAACCCTTAAAAACAAGAGAAAATGAAAAAGAAATTTTTAAAAAAATATCAGCATCGTGAATGATGAGACCACGATCTAGACCGGATTTGTGTAAAAAATCCACCTAATCAAAAAAACCAAATATACATACAATACAGATATAGAGTAAAATATAAATGAATACCCTTATAACCGAAAAAAATATTATTTTAGTGAGATTATTTATGTATTGATAAATAAATAATTTATTTATTTATCAATATATTATTATTATTATTTTAGAGAGAGTTTTTTAATTTATATATGTGAATAGAAAATCAAAGAGACAATAATTAATGTATTAATTTGAGTCTAAAAAACTTTAAAGAATTGGTGAAACTTATAATATCTTAGAAAACAAAAGGTTTTAAGTTATTCCAAAGTTGTATGCACTATAAAAGTTAAGAATATGGTTGAATTTGGTTTAGATGTAAAGAAAAATAAGTAACTTTAGATGCATATTTTCAAAAATTAAAAAAAAAAATTGTATGAATATTATTGATTGATTGAAAACTTTGAGTTTATTGTATATATGTTATTATAAAAAGTTCAAGAACATGTGAATTATATATAAATTTTTATATGAAATTTAATAATTATTAATTTATATTTTCGTTGGGCTAAGGATTCAAAGAAAATTTATTACTACATTTAGCGTCATTATTATTTTAGTACATGTCCAAATTGAGATAGAAAAAATTATTATCTAAACGCAATTATTACTTTATTCAACATACCAAGAAAAGCGGATAAAAAACAAATTTACTAAGGTGACTATTTTTTTTTCACTATATAATAGAAAAAAATCATCGTTATATATATTAAGTTCAAAACAATATATATATACATAAATTGGTTAATCTTTTCATTTTTGGTTCGTTGGAGAACTATATATATATATATATATATATATAGATCTTTCTTAAAGAGAGGACTAAATTATTTATAAAAATTATGTTATTTTGAAAATTATTTTTAAAACTTTAAAATAAAAATATGAAAAATATTAAAATAATCCACTTATTTTTATTTATTTATAAAAATATCACTGCTATTTTTTATTTTTAAAATAATAGTACCTAATTTTAATAAAATAATATTATTTAAGAGAGTACTATTTAAAAAAATATTTTAGATTAAAAATAATATCCAAAATAATGTAATTTTAATAAAATAATATTATTTAAGAGTTAATTGTATTCTAATTAAAAAGTTAAAATAAAAGGTATTAAATCAAAACATTTTTTGAACATCCAAAAATATTTACTTTTTCCAACTCCCCAAAAATTATTATTCAAAAATATTTATATAAAGTTGTGCATATAGATTTTATTCAATGGAAAAAAATGAAAGAAAACATAAATTCTTTAGACTTTCAAACTAGAAACTAGAATGTGTTTCCAACTCTACATAAGTGTTAATGTAGTTTTTTAAAATATTATTATCACTTATATGAATGACATTGATATAAATTAAGTGACAATAATAATTTTAATGAATTATATATGAAAATACTTATATAAATATATATTTTTTTAATTTTACGGAACTTAAAAAACAATTAAAATTATTTTTAAAAAAATAAGTTAGACCAATTTTTTTATAATATATCCGTCCTCTCTACATATTACTGGAGCTGAAAATAAAGAATACGACGACTAGTGAGTGATAAAGGGAGTGGGTGGAGACTTCAATGTTTGAAAATAAGCACTTCCCTAATCAGCTCAGCTGCTTCCCACCCTTCCAAGTCCACCAACAGAATTTGGAGAGAGAAAAATAACCTCATAAAATATAATACTCCTTAATCTTATCTTCTTCTCCAAATAACCAAAACCAGAGAATAGGCCACCAGCCTAAAACCTAAAACCCTCCTTGGATTTGGGATTGGATTGGATGGCCTCATCGACTCCGCCACCGCATTACACCACCACCGCGAATAAACCCCACCACCACCACCACCAGAACCACCACCATATCCATAACATCCAAACCCGTCATCCTCAAAACCCCCATCATCAAACCCATAACTTTACCGCTCCGAAGGTCTCTCTCAGTCATCATAAACCCCGAAATGCCGCCAACCCACCTTCCCGTATTCCAAAAACCACTCTCCCTGGAAACCCTAGTTTCCATTCCTTCTCGCCTTCTCTCCCGCGTTCGAAATCGGAATTCTCCGCCTCTGATTTCTCCGGTAGGAGATCCACCCGGTACGTTTCCAAAATGCATTTCGGCCGCCAGAAGACCACCGCCGCCAGCCGCCACACTTCCACCGCGGAGGAAGCTTTACAGCTTGCGATTCAGTGTAGTGGGGATAAGTATTGTATAGATTCTGTTCTGCTTAGGTTCGAGTCCAAGCTTTGCGGGACGGATGATTACGCATTTCTGCTCCGAGAGCTGGGTAATAGAGGTGAGTATTCAATGGCTATTCAGTGTTTTGAATTTGCAGTGAGCCGTGAAAAGAGGCTCAATGATCAGGGTAAGCTAGCTAGTTCTATGATTAGTATTCTTGGTAGGTTGGGGAAAGTTGATTTAGCTGAGAAAGTTTTCGAAACAGCTGTAAATGGGGGGTATGGGAATACTGTGTACGCGTATTCTGCTTTAATTAGTGCTTATGCTAAAAGTGGGTACTGTGATGTGGCTATTAGGGCCTTTGAGACCATGAAAGACTCTGGCTTGAAGCCAAATTTGGTTACTTATAATGCACTAATCAATGCATGTGGGAAAGGGGGTTCAGACTTTAAAAGGGCGTCGGAGATTTTTGATGATATGTGGAACAATGGGGTGCAGCCTGATCGAATTACCTATAATTCGCTTCTTTCTGTTTGCAGTGGTGGAGGTTTGTTGGATATTGCAATGAAGTTGTTTAGGGAGATGGTTGATAGAGGGATTGAACAAGATATATATACTTATAATACTCTTTTGGATGTTGCTTGCAATGGGGGACACTTGGATGTGGCATTTGGGATAATGGCGGAGATGCCTGCTAAGAATATTCTGCCCAATGAGGTGACTTATAGTACTATGATTTGCGGGTGTGCCAAGGCAGGGAGATTAGATAGGGCACTTATTTTATTCAATGAGATGAAATATGCAGGTATCAAATTGGACAGGGTTTCTTATAACACTTTGCTTTCTATTTATGCAAGTCTTGGCAGGTTTGACGAGGCTTTGAATGTGGGCGTGGAGATGGAGAGTATGGGGATTAAGAAGGATGTTGTTACTTACAATGCACTTCTAGATGGATTTGGGAAACAAGGGAGGTTTGACAAAGTTAAAGAACTATTCCAGAAGATGAAAGCTGATTTTCTTTCGCCCAATTTATTGACTTACTCAACGTTGATCAGTGTGTACTCAAAAGGTGGTCTATATCGAGAGGCTATGGAAGTGTACGGTGAGTTTAAGCAGGAAGGCTTGAAGGCTGATGTTGTATTTTATAGTAAACTTATTGATGCCTTGTGTAAAAAAGGGCTAGTGGAATCTTCTGCATTGTTACTTGATGAGATGACAAAGAAAGGGATTCAACCAAATGTAGTCACCTACAATTCTATTATCAATTCCTTTGGTCAGTCAGCTGCAGCTGAAATTGCAATTGATGGTGAGTCGCAGATTGAAGCCTCTGCTTTAATGGTTCTTAATAATGCTTGTGAAAACAAGGTCAAAGATAGGGATGAAGATAGGATCACAAGGGTTTTTGAGCAGTTAGCTGCTGAAAATTTGTATCATGAAAAGAAAGACAACAAGGGCAGCAAGAAGGAGATTCTCTGCATCTTGGGAGTTTTTCAAAAAATGCACGAGCTGGAAATAAAACCTAATGTTGTTACATTTTCAGCCATTTTGAATGCTTGCAGGTATACTTATCTATCTAATCTGTACATTTTTCACTTAATTCAGCCTTATCTTGCGACTTTAGCAATATATGTTAGGTCAGCTTAACTCCCAAGAAAAAGGGATCTCAACATCTACTAATTGAGAATGGAAAAGATATTAACCAAAAACATTTGACCTTTTACATTATTCATCTGCAACTTTCATTTGAATAAAAATAGTCATTATATTATCAGTGGTAGAATTTGTTAAAATATATTATAAATAAGTAATAGGTAACATACTCAGTTATGGAAAACAGTAGCTGCTTGTACAAGGGTCTCTTTCTTGTTTCTACAGTGTCTGGGTTGTAGTTTTGTATCCTTTTGGTATTTGTAGGTCGTGCCTCCTAGCTTTTAGCTTTTTGTGTCTATGATACATGCAGCATTATAAAGAACATGAAGGAATTCATGTCTTCCTCTTCTTCTTATTCCAAAATTTGGTAAACAAGGTAGGTAATATCGTGTGGAGGTGATGTCATGCTCCTCTTGTCTAAACTAGGGAACCTTTGCAATAATTGTTATACTTCTGGTGCATCAATGTCAAAATAATTGACTGAATATTTTTCTTTAATCTATAGAATGGCATTAAACTTTTGCTTCTGTCGTTCTGTTTGCCTGTTCTTAATACAGAAACTTTGTTGGTAGCATGTGCGTCTAACAATTCTCACTAAATAATGGGTAATCTCAGTTCTGTTTTGCCTCTGGTTGCAGCCGTTGCAGTTCATTTAAAGAAGCTTCGTTGTTATTGGAGGAACTTCGATTATTTGATAATCAAGTATATGGTGTGGCACATGGACTTCTCGCGGGACATAGAGAAAAAGTTTGGATCCAAGCTCTATCCCTTTTTGATGATGTGAAGCAGATGGACTCTTCAACAGCATCTGCCTTTTATAATGCTTTAACTGACATGTTGTGGCATTTTGGTCAGGTAACTTCAAGTAATATCTGTTAATGTATACACCTGATCACTTTCAAGTTGCTCCCTTTCACACTCACATGGGCTAATTATATATTTATATTTGCTCTTTAATTAATTTCTCCCAAGAACCACACAATTGATTATTTCCAATCGTGAATACATTTGTGAAGTGACATGCTCTTACAATGTTTCCTGTTACTGCTTCCGTACCACGTCAGTCAGACATGCCAAACAATCTTCCCTCAAGTGTAGTTCTGTTTGTTAGGAAACTGTGTGCAGTCGCAAGTAGAATAAACTTTTAAAGCCTTGCCGACTCCATAGTGTTACCCACAATCACAAAGACTTGTGAATGGAAATCCCTGGTGATTTTCTTGTGTGGTGGGTCGAATCCCCGAGGGACTAGTGGGATGTTCTAAGGATCTAGAAACTCTCAAATTAAAAATGAAAAGGATTAGACTTAACTAGGCAAAAGTAAAGGATTAGACTTATAAAACTATTTTTCTGGGTCATTGCTTTAGCTTCCCAAAGTTTAATTGGAAGAGTTGAATTTAAATTAAGTAAGTTATATAGCAGTAATCCCCCAGAAATGTTTCTTCTTGGTTGTTCACATATTTCAGCTCTTAATGTTATTAGATGGTGAGAATTTGAGGAAGTATTCTCTTTGTTTTATTTCTTTACTTTCAGTTCATTTCTTTACACCAATCAATTTTGTCCTTTAGGTCTTGTTTATTTCACAGTGCACAAAGTCTCTGTTGGTAACTTGGTGTTCTATCCGGAAATAGATATGTTCAAGAATTCTCCAATCAAATGGCATGTTAAGTTAGGCCTGGCCTTCAAATGTGCTATTAGCTTTGTATTGAGCTTGAAATAAGGAGCCTCATACTTATTATTTGGTTTCAACGTAAAATGTCCATCCTGTGATTATTTTTCTCCAGAAACGAGGAGCCCAATTGGTTGTTCTTGAAGGCAAACGCAGACAAGTTTGGGAAAATACATGGTCCAATTCTTGCTTAGATTTGCATCTAATGTCATCGGGTGCAGCACGGGCAATGGTTCATGCCTGGTTGCTCAACATCCGTTCGATTGTGTTTGAAGGCCACGAGTTGCCAAAACTCCTGAGGTAGTTCTACAAAGCAAACTTCAAGCACCCTTTCTTTCATTGGTCAAGTCATTTCGATCTTACTATTTTTTGTGTTTATTTTGGATTGAGGAAAGAACAATCACACTTTTGTTTGTGCAGCATTTTAACCGGATGGGGTAAGCATAGTAAAGTAGTAGGTGATGCAACCCTTAAGCCAGCTATTGAGGCGCTTCTCACTGGCATAGGTGCGCCATTTGAGCCGGCGAAGTGCAATATTGGGAGGTTCATATCCACTGGGCCTTTGGTGGCTGCCTGGTTGAGAGAATCAGGCACACTACAAGTGCTTGTTCTCCAGGACGATAGAATGCAGGAAAGAACAAGGTCGGACAATGCCCCCATTTTACAGGCTCTACCATCATAGGTTGTATTGTGTTTACCCTTTTTTCTTCCAGAAATTCCATGAAGTGTGAAAATTTCATGTTTTTTTGTTGGGTAAAATCATTGTGTAAATTAAGTAGTGAATAGTAAATATGTAGTGACATCTCTCTGCCCCCTCATCCTCAACAAGTGAGGAGCATAATCTATGTATTTCATTCAGGTTTGGTTTTTTAATAACCAGTTCTCCTGCATTCAATATCCTGAAAGATTTTATAATTGTGGCCCAAATCGAAGGGGGTAAAAATTGTAACTTTAATAATACTTTTGTTCAGTTCGAATAGTTTAGTATTCTCTCCATTTCAAAATTAGACATATTTTATTAATTTTTAAGAGTCAATTTTGTGATATTTGAAAATATCAAATTGATATCAATTAGTTTTTTTTTTAGGTTATTTGGATAACAAAATTGATATGAATTAGTAAAATTTTGAAGGCAATATATAGTAAATAGTTTTACTTTTTGGTTAACTCACAATAGTTTTATTTTAATTTATATCAAGGTTAATTTAATTTGTACTAATATTGAATTTTTAAGTTTTATAAATTATTTTAAAAAGTAAAATATATTTTAAAATTTAGAACGCTGCATACAACTTGAATTCGTTGTTTAATATTGACTTTTGCCCAAAAAAAAAATCAACGATTTTTTGTCAATCTATAAAAAAAACATACAAATTATTATTTTTAATACAACTTTCAAACCATCATTAAAATTACATAAAATTTAATCAGATTTGATTGCATCAGGTCTTGGATCCATTATTGACAAAGACAAGAATGTTAATTTCACTCAATATAGCAAAAAAAAAAAAAAAAAAAAAAAGACATAACATAATGTGTGGGCCTAACGGCGATGGGATAATAAATGTTTTAAACTGATTTGACGAATTTGTCTTTATTGTATAATAAATGTTTAAATAAATATTAAAATAATTTTTTTTTATTTACACATCAGATTCTTTAACGACCCATTTCGAGATAAGCGCGTTAATAAATTTCGACGCATGGCTAATTTCCATTATTCTGATTAAAAAAATTGATAGTTTAATCACCTGATTAAAAAAATTAATACTTTGATCCCCGAAGTAAAATATGGCGTATAGTTTAGGGTAGTAATTTATATTTAAGCCTAACATATAATGTGGTATCTATTGATGACATGGTTCTTCATACATGAAAATTAATATTAAAAAGTGAAATAAAACAAATGTTTAAATATTATAATATAAATTTTAATAAAATAAGATAATTAAATGATATTTTTTACTTGCAAAAATGATGACGGTTTCAACAAAATAATTAATTTTATTTTTTCAAATAACATTAAAACTAAAATTAAAAGGCCAAAAAAAAAAATAGAACAAAACATCAGTCTACCTACGCCGCCATCATCTTCCACACCAACACCATCCATGGCCGATCCCCATATGCAATCACCACCTTCAAAACCTTCATGAAAAATAAAAATTAAACTTTAACATTTAATCAACCAACACCAGAATCGGATCTATAGAAACAAACCATCATGAATGGGTAGCACCGGTATCTAGTAAGGTATAAACTTCGCAAGAATTTATGATTAGCTTACCCGTGATCACCTCGTTTGGGTTCCTCGCATTTTGACCAGTCACGACAAACGCTCTTCTAGGAACCGTTGTCTTTGACTTTTCTGGGACAACCTTTTAAGTCACCATCCCATTGGACTTGGTTTCATTACTGCGTCTGATCTCGGCGATATGTCCTTCTTTTCCACAATTATAGCATACATTGAACTGTTGTGGGCAGTTTGAGCTGATATGTCCCTCTTTTCCACATTTATAGCATACGATCGGTGGCCGTTCTCCTCCCTTAGAACCAGTTGGTGCTGGCACTGACGTCTTCACATGGTCGTTGTTGAATTTCCTCTTTTTAAAATCTCCTCCCGACTCGCTTCTTTTATTCTCATGGACATGATTACCATCAGAGTGGTTATCGCTTTTGTCCGTATTTTTCTTTCTCCGCTGGTTATCTTTGTTCTGATGACTGCTGTCACTTGTATGATCCTGGTTGTGGTCCTTCGGTTGACGTACTCGTTATCTCGCTCTAATAATTGAGCCTTGTTGACAACATCTGAATAGAGAGAAAATTTATGAGAAATGAGATATTGACGTATGTCGGGTTTCAAACCTCTCAGAAACATCCGCGTCATACGTTCTTCATTCTCCACCAAATGAGGTGCAAAACACGGATAACTCGCAAACTTCGCCTCGTCTTTGGGACACCGTCGTGTTGTTTTGTTCCAATCTAATAAACTCCACTTCCTTCGTATAGCCGAATACTTTCGGAAAGTACTTGTCATTGAGCGATTCAAACGTCTCCCAAGACATCTTTGAAGTTTGGATGGGTGCGCTTCCTGATTCCCACCGAGAATCTGCCTCATTACGGAACATAAAGGTGGCGAATGGAACCTTTTGTTCCTCCGTGCATCCCAAGACATCGAATATTTTGGTAATTTATTTGACCCACGTTTCTGCTTAAATCGGATCCGACTTTCCCCAGAATTCTGGTGGTCCCAACTCTTTGAACTACTTAGTTGTGACAAACCGTGCGTTGTTATCATTTCCACTGTATTTTGTACGAGTCTCTCTCTCGTCGATTTTGCATGAGCTCGCAAAAAGCTTCTAAACATCCGTCGTTCATCATCTCGCTTTCAAGTGGTGTTGTTCACGGGAGGAACATTGTCAGCCTGTTGCACGTTCTCCTCGTTGGTGAGTAAAGGTGTCTCCACGGTCTCATTTACTTCACTGTTAACATTCTCAGTCGACATTCTCAAATACTGCCATAAAACAAGGGTTAATTAAGGAAATCAACATATCACATAATATCCTTATATACTGACCAACTAACAAATAAGTTTAGGTAGGACATACTAGTGAAGGATTTACTCGTCTCTCCCCTCCTAGTTCTATTCCCCGATATCCGCCAGAGATCATATCCCTAAACTCTGATACCAATTGTGACGCCTCCAAAATAGGTATACATCACCCATTTTGAGTCGTCAATAACATGGTACAGAAATAACTACAACTTTATTAATACAACATAAAAACTGTGAGTTTAAATACAAATATTGCCATCTAGACAATATTCACACCCAAATAATGTTAGGTTTGTAATATTCATGAAGCAATCAAATTGCATAAAAATACGGAAGCATGGAAAATCAGAGTTTAAAAATTTTACAAACCATATACCCGGATCACCCTTTATGCACAATTATTAATTAAGCGAAGAATAAGAAATTATGAAATCATACCCTTGTGAAAGCGAGCTTCCTCAGTGCGAGTTCACCTCCCTACTTCTCCGCGATCTCCTTGAATCCATAGGGTTTGGTTCCTTCCTTTGATCAACGTTAGCCACCCATGTGTTTGGCCTCTCAGAGGTGATCCACCAGGAAGAAGAAAATTCAAGAAGGGTGGTGGTTGGCTAAACCCTAGTTTTTTTCTATCTCTATAGAAAGGGTGTACTCTCCCAACAATTGGAATTATTACGTATGTTGAAAAATCAACAACCCCCACCCATAATAAGACTCCTCTTATTTATAAATGTGGGCAACCCATCTTAACAATTAAGGAATTGGGTTTTATTTAATTAATTAAATTCTTTTAATTAATTAAGCTCCCTAATCTTATTAGGGATAATTAATTAAACTTCTTTAACTAATTTTCCTTCCTAATCCAATTAGGAATAAATGAGAGTACTTATATTAAATTAATTTCTAAACTCTTTTAGAAATTAAAATAATAATAATTGTAATAATATTAATAAGACTCCTCTTATTAATTTATATTTAATATTTCTAAAATATTAAATAATAAATATTAAGTTATTTAATTTATTCTATCACATAGATTAAATTAAATATACATAACTATATTATTATGATTATGCCATTAACTTCTTAAATAATTATTCTTCCTTTTATGGTGTGACCCTTTAGGCTCTCCATATTAATAGGTTGTGAATAAATCAATTAGAACAATTCTAATCTTATTTAAATAAATAAATTAAACAATTAATTTATTTAAATAAATAATATTTATTCTACAATAGGGATAAGCCTCCCTAGCGATCAACGACTTTCCGAGATAATATAGATTTCAACATTAATCATTAAAGAACCTTTGAGTAAATAGTTCTGCAAACAATTCAATCCTTCCACCATACAATGTCCCAATTAAATATAAGACATGGAATTCTTTCGTCAAGTCTTATTTTATTTAATTATATGTATTTCGATCCTTAAATGCACAACTCAAATAATGCAAATTAGAAACTCTTTTCTAATTTCATTACGCCTTTGCCAAGGACTCTTTGGGTTGTCATTTATCGAATCACATAGGACATTCTCTTCTTTTATTAGAAGTGGTAGATTCTTTATTGATCATACATTATCTCCATGTATACAACTTATTATACCCAAGCATACCCTTTGATATACCCTAAGGGTCTTAAGGAATAAGTCAAAGTATAACTCATCATACACAAGATCTTATGATGATCTCAAGTCAAGGATTACTCAGACTACTATCACTACTGAGAATTCTATTGACAGCAAATAAAACTCCATTAGGTATTCCTTAGCGAGCCACGTTCAAATTGAACTTATTCTCTAATAAACACCTACATACTTGCTTTAGTGTCTCCACACAAATGATCATGAGATCAATCATCCTCATCCAATGAAGCAAACAGCGTATGTACCCAATCTATCCGGATTCACTAATCCCCAATTTAGTAATCCAACGATTGGGAACTATTTTAGTTTTAAGCTTTCTAAGAATTTAGATCTCATTAGAATGATCATCATCATTATTCTAAAAGCATTGCTTAAAACTATGGGTTTATCACATATTATAAAACAACATCATGTAGATAATTAAAAGCCTTTAATAAATTAATACTTTTTATTAATAAATGAATAAGATTGTTACAAAGTATATGCTTTATCATCAAACATGATTGGCTTGTGTGCATACTACTTTCAATCTCCCACTTGCACTAAAGCCCAATCGTCATGGTATCTTATACTCTTCTTTCTCTAAGTGGCGATTATTATCCCGTTTGTTGGATAAGCTTCAATAAATGGATATGTAATGTTGTTCTTGAGAGTCCACCATCTCTATAGTGATTTCCCATCTTCAATGATTCTAATAATCAAATGAAAGTGCCACAACACATGTTTAGATCCAAGATGAGACTTAGAACTATTCCTAGTTTACGTAATGAACTTTTAATCCAAACAATCAACTTGCGACTTCATTTATAGCTATATACTTTGTCTTTATCACTAAACCAAGTAACTCTTTCTTTGTTTGGAACCTTTTCAATTCATTTGCACCTTTGTTCGAGGTAACCCTTTACCTTAAAGTGGATTTTTTCGTCGTCTTGGTCTGTCTAAAAAACTTGAGTCTGTTAAGCCATCTAGTTTTAATTTAGACCCACCATGAATATGTTCACATCCTTAGTGCCGGTCAAGCACTTTAAGATGTTTTTCATTGACTCATAGTGAACTTGTAAGACCCCGAATTTTTTTTTAAATAAAAAGGAATTTCCTTTATCTATTATTTTGAAATAGTAAGGGTTGATTTGATTAATGTGGATAGTTAAGGGTTAAATACGCAAATATTTCAAAATAAGCAAGTGGTTATAAAATATTCATTGTTGTTAGGGAATATTCGTTTGGTCGTGGAATATTCGTCTTTCGTCGTGGAATATTTGTCTGACGGCCAAATGACCCATGTGTGGGCCCCATAACTAAAAGCGATTGGATGAAGAAAGCGACAAATATAAGTTGGTTAAAAATAACGTGGCGTAGTTATTACAGAATTAAGACCATTGGAATACCCATTGGTTAAAATACGTGATGTCTGTGGTGGTTGCACGAAGAGCTTACGGTATTACCTGCATGTATTGTTGAATTATTGATCCTTACGTAAGAAGGCACTACTCAATAATAATTACGATGAATTATTATTCAAGATATTTTATTTTATTGATTCGATAATTCTTTGCGTTGATATTTTATATTATTGTTGTTCAATAATTGTCAACGCACATTATCTCCATTATCGGATCAATAATTCATATTATTTGAATAATATTATTAGATAGCATTATTGGCAATGTCTAGAAAGTTACATCGAGGAGAGGTTTGGTCACCTAATTATGGCGATAAGGAGAAATCCTTATTGGAAAGCCCCTCTTTCCAGAACTACTGGTTGTCATAATTGTGATTTCGTAATATTATTTGTGAATAATTAATTATTGATTTATATGATAAGAAAATATTTATAAATGATGGATTTATTTGTTTTATGTGGTTATAATTGAATGATTTAATGTTGAGGTGTTGTATCGGTAATTTTGTCCGGAATGGAGGTATTAAAAATCAAATCGATTATTTTTACGATATATTGTGTGAGTTATAATTTTTAATCCGACCGTTGGATCGTTGTAATTTTTGGATATGTTATACATATATAAGTTGAGTATATGTCCACAAATTTTGAACCGTTAAAATGAACGAATGATTTGTTATAAATTTTAAGAGGTGGTGATTCGAAAATTAGGTTTATAATTGATTTTGGTGGAAAATTCTAGAATTGAGTGGGCCCCACTTGTGGTTGGTGAAGAAATGTGCTGAATTTTATTTCAAATGTGGTGGGTGGCAATAGTAGTAGAGTAAAGCCATCAGTAGCGAGGTCAAGTCTGCCTTGGTAATTTAACATTTTCCTATAAATAGAGGACTAAGTTAGAATTGAAAATCACACCGAAACATAAACTTTTCTCTTTCTCTCTATATTATTGAGCGTATTTTGTGAGTATTTAGATATTTTGAGAGTTCTTTGTCACGGTACAAGTTTCATTCAACATCATTTCGACCTTTCATTCCAAGAAATCTTGATTCTTTGAGGTAAGGGATGTTATTTTCTTCTCAAATGATATTATTTCTTCAATATCATTATCTTTGAAATATTGGTTGGAACTTTTATCAAATTTGGAACTTTTTCATATGGGATTACTATTCATGAGTTCTTATTCACGAGTTACTATTCACGAGTATTATTCATGAAGCGTGAAAATGTTTTTTTGTGGAATTTTATCTTTTGGTGTCTGAGTTCTTATTCACGTATCTAAGACTTTATTCACGATATCCAAGACTATTCACGATATCTGACCACTATTCATCGAAAAATAAAATTTCTTCTTTTCGTCCAAAATATCTATTGCGGATACTAGCTTTGATTGTATCCGTGTTTTGATCATTCTTGAATTTTACTTGATATGATTATTTATGAAGTATTTGTGAACTCGGATTGTTTAAAGTACGAATCCATAATACTTGTTCTTTTGTTTCCTTTGGATTCGTTTTCTTTAAAAATATTTTCATCATCCTCGGTCTTAAATGATGATATTATTGAATATCTTTGGCCCTGTAGTGCAAAGATGAATGATTTCTGAAGAATATCTTTGGCACAGAGTGCAAAGATGAGCAGTGTTTAAATGAATACGACCGGTGATGAATATCTTTGGCCTTTAGTGCAAAAGATGAGCAGTGTTGAGATGAACATGACCGATTGATGAATATCTTTGGCTTTGTAGTGCAAAGATGAATATTTGATTTGAGATGAATATTGATTGATGTTCTGAGGATAAAATATTGATGATGGAATGTTAAATTCATAGATTATAGTAGATTTCATTCTCTACGTAACTCTTGTATGAATTATTATTTCATTGCGAATATTGATCGAATCTTGTTGTCTATTGTATTCTATCAGATTTTTTCCTGTTGGAGACTAACGATAATTTGTTGTATATTATCTTAGTCATAATATTCTTTCTTGGGCTAGTTGAGCTCACCCTTTTCCTTGTTGTTCCATTTTTCTTCTCGAAAGGCGAGAATGTAGCGAGTACTAGTCGGGGTATGGAATGAAGGTTCTAGAGAGTTGTTTAGTAGTCCTCACCATTTTGTAAAATAATGTATCAATAATTATGATGGGGATTTATTTGCGTGTGGATATTGTCAGAAGACAATATTATATTTAAACTCACAAGTATATATTGTCGTATTTCACACGACATTTGTATTATTGAAGTTGTAGTTTGGTTGTGACGCCCCAAAATTAGGTATACGTCACCCATCTTGGGTCGCCACTTACATGGTACATAAATTCAAATACAACTTACTAATATAAGCATGCGTGTACAATACGACATAAAGCGTGAGTTTGAATACAAATATTGTCTACTAGATATTATACAAACTCAAAAGGAGTCCTCATTACAACTATTATCACACTATTTCACGAGAATAGTGAGGACTACTAATGCTATCCTCGGACCATTACTCCGTTCCCCAGACTCGTCCAAACTATGTTCTCATTTCAAGAAGAGAATGAAAGAAAGGGTGAGCTCAACTAGCAAAGAAGAAATATTATGACTAAGATAATGCGAATAAATTATCATTAGCCTTCAACAGAGTGTTAAAGCGATAAAATACAATAGACAACCAATTTTAACTGCAATGAATATGCAATCCATTAAAAGAGTCAAGTAGAGAATAAAGTCTACTATCTTTTAGGTTTTAAAAGGTTTTCATCAATTTTATCGGCGAGACTCGACTTAATAATAAACCACCACATCTAATCATCCTGCGTACCACGGTCAAGGATTTTCATCAAATTATCAATGGTCATGACTATACCGAATCACCCCTGGTCATAATCATACCAAAACTATCCATCAACGCATTATGTGCCTTCGAGGACTTTTTGTCACATCATTTATATCAAGTCGTGATTTATACCGAATGATCCTCGGTCATAATCATACTAAGTTCATCTATGCACGTAAGCCAAAGATAACATAATATAACATGAGGATGATGACAATGACATAGTAATTCAATAAAACAAGTTCAAGAATTATTTAATCCATGAATTATTAACGTCCAAATTGTCAACATGATCTTTGTTTTACGTAGAGTAAAATTCAAGAATGATCGGAAGAATATTTTCATGAAAAGATCTTTGGATGAAAGCGCAAATATCAAGGATATTCTACTAATTTCATGGAGTATAGAAGTTAAAGTTTTAACCAACCGGGTATAATAAAGAATGGAATAACAAAAGAAATCACCATGCATGCGGTGCCCATGCAGAAAGAGTTATTCAATGGAATAATAATAATGGAACCGAGTCGGGTGAAATTCACTTGCAAGCTGGGATGTTCCAACAGAATAATAAAGATGGAACCGGATCCGGTGTAAAACACACAGATAGGATATTCCAATGAGAATGATAAAAAGCGGAACCCGGTCCGGTGTAAAACACATGCATGAGGATGTTCCAGCGAGAATAATAAAAGCGGAACCGGATCCGGTGTAAAACACATGAGGCAGGATGTTCCAACGGAATAATAAAAAGCGGAACCGGTCGGTGTAAAACACATGCAGCGAGGATGTTCAAATGAATAATAGAAGAATGTCACCAAGTATAGGGTAAATGGCGTATCTGAGTTATTCAAATGAATAAATAAGAATGGAATAACATAAGGATTTCACCAAGTATAGGATATCGCATATACTGATTATGTATAGGGTATGTCACTTTTACAAAAGTTATTCAATGAGAATAATAGTGAATGGAATAATGAAGTTCTCTTCAAGAAGAAAGAATAACACCCACTTCAAGTAAAAAGAATGAATATAGAAGTAGTGAAGTAGCAGAATACTCTTCTTCTTTCTATAATTTTTCTCTATAGCTTCTCTCATAATTTCTCTCAGAGTTTCAATGAATTCGTAAGAAAATAATGAAGGAATGAGCTTTTATTTATAGGAAAATGGAATGCATAGTAACTAATCCATGAACGGTCAGATTGATTTACTTTAATCTGACGGTCCATATTTAAAAAAAATCTTTTACATAAAATATAATATATTCTATTTATATAAAAACATTTTACTATGCAAACACTATGCAATACTATGCAAAAACACTATGCAAAATACTTATGCAACACTATGCATAATAAAATATAATATATTCTATTTATAGAATAACTTTAATAAAGTATTCTATTTTATATAAAAGATGTTTCATTTTATTACGTTAATAATACGAATAAAACAAAAGCGTCATTATCATTATAATAATTCATATTATTAATAAATGATAATGGAATCAAACCGGTGACTTCTCACATAGGCATCGATAATCAATACTGGTGTGCTTACTATGCAACCACATCGACATCGTACTTTTACTACCGAGTAGTAGTTCAACGAAGATCAATGGTAAAACTTCCGTAGTTATTTTAATAAAATATTTTTGTCGTTTTCTCAATCCAACAATAAATTACATTGTGAGGTCCACCAATGATTGAGTAGTTATGCGAATATTCCCCGCTAAACCAAATATTCCCCGACCAATCGAATATAATATAACCACTTGCATACTTTGCAAAATTTATAAATACTACCCACAACTATAATATTATCTCAAATTCACACCATAATATTAAAAATTATTTAAATCAAAATTTAAATCTTTATTGATAAAATCGGGGTCTCACAATCTCCCCTCCTTATGGAATTTCGCCCTCGAAATTAGGGTGCGATACTGATATGATAAAGAGGTGAGGATGTGGCGCCCCAAAATTAGGTATACATCACCCATCTTGGGTCGCCACTTACATAGTGCATGTAATTTAAATACAACTTATTAACATAACTGTAGGTGTGCAATACGACATAAACGCGTGAGTTTAAATACAAATATCGTCTACTAGATATTATACAAACTCAAACAAAAAGTCCTCATTACAATTATTATCACACTATTTCACGCAGAATAGTGAGGACTACTAATCTTATCTTCAGGACCATCACTCGTTTCCCGACTCGTCCCACCTATATTCTCATTTCTGAAGAGAAGCGGTGAAAGAAAGGGTGAGCTCAACTAGCCCAAAGAAGAAATATTATGACTAAGATAATGCAAAATAAATTATCAATAGTCTTCAACAATGTTAAAGCGATAAAATACAATGATAACCGGTTTAAGCATGCAGCGGAATATGCAATCCATTAAAAGAGTCAAGTAGAAAATAAAATCTACTATCTTTTATGATTTTAAAAGGTTTTTCATCACTGTTATAGCTGAGACTCAGCTTTAATAAATAATCCACATCATCGAATCACCCCTGCACTACGGCCAAGGATATTCTTTAGTATCACGATCACAATTATTCTCGCACTACTACGCCGAGAATAGTTGTGTATTCATTAATGGTCATGATCATGCCAACAACTGTTCATCAATGCACTACGGCCACTGAGGATTTTTTTTTACCACATCATTTGTAACATTACGGTCATGATTACACCGAATAATCCCTGGTCATAATCATACCAAGTCCATCCATGCTCTACAGGCCACAGATGACTTTAAAAAAAATATAAAAATGAGGATGATGACAATGATATAAGAATTCAATAAAACAAGTTCAAGAATTATTTTATCCAGAATTTTTAACGTCCAAATCGTCAACATGATAACGCTTTGTAGAGTAAAATTCAAGAATGATCGGAAGAATATTTCCATGAAAAGATCTTTGGATGAAACGCAAATATCGAGGATATTCTACTAATTTCATGGAGTATAGAAGTCAAAGTTTTAACCAATTTGGGTATAATAAAGAATGGAATAACAAAAGAAATCACCATGCATGCGGATTTGCAGATAGGCGAGGTTATTCAATGAGAATAATAATAACGGAACCGGTCGGTGAAATTCACACGCGCAACGGGATGTTCCAACAGTAATAATAAAGATGGAACCAGATCCGGTGTAAAACACACGAGATAGATATTCCAACAGAATGATAAAGAGCGGAACCGGTCCGGTGTAAAACACATGAGCATGTGATGTTCCAAATAATAATAATAAAGAACCGAACCAGTGTAAAACACATGCATGTGATGTTCCAACAGAATAATAGAAGAATGTCACCAAGTATAGGGTAAACCGCGTATACAGGTTATTCCAACAGAATAATAAGCAATGGAATAACATAAGGATTTCACCAAGTATAGGGTATACCGCGTATACAGGTTATGTATAGGGTATGCCACTTTTACAGGTTATTCCAACAGAATAATAGTGAATGGAATAACAGAAGTTCTCTTCAAGAAGAAAGAATAACACCCCTACCGTAGTAAAAAGAACCGAATATAGAAGTAGTGAAGTAGCGAGAATACTCTTCTTCTTTCTATAACTTTTCTCTATAGCTTCTCTCTATAATTTCTCTCTAAAGTTTCAATGAATTCGTAAGAAAATAATGAAGGAATGAGCTTTATTTATAGGAAAATGGAATGCATAAGAACTAATCCATGAACGGTCCAGATTGATTTACTTTTAATCGACGGTCCATATTTAAAGCAAAATCTTTTAAATAAAATATAATATATTCTATTTATATAAAAACATTTTACTATGCAAACACTATGCAAAACACTATGCAACACTATGCATAATAAAATATAATATATTTTATTTATAAAATAACTTTAATAAAGTATTCTGTTTTATATAAAAAGATGTTTTTTTTTTATTACGTTAATAATCTGAATAAAACAAAACGTCATTATCGCTTTAATAATTCATATTATTAATCGACAATAATGGAATCAAACTAAGTGACTTCTCACATAAGCATCGATAATCAATACCGTGGTGCTACTTATGCAACCACACGTACATCGCACTTTTACTACCGAAAGTAGTTCAACAAGATCAACGGTAAAACTTCCCCGTTATTTCAATAAAATATTTTTGTCTTTTTCTCGATCAATCCGACAATAATTACATTGTAGGGTCCACCAATGATTGAGTAGTTGTACTAATATTCCTCGCTAAACCGAATATTCCCCACCAATCGAATATAATATAACCACTTGTATACTTTGCAAAATTTATAAATATTACCACAACTATAACATTATATCAAATTATTCCATAATATTCAAAAATAATATTTATAGAAAATTCATCTTTATTTATAAAAGCTGGGGTCTTACAACCTCCCTTCTTATGAAATTTAAGCCCTCGAAATTAGAGTGTAATGCACCGGTATGTCAAGAGGTAAGGATACCTTGATTTCATTTTTGATTCTAACTCCCAAGTCATTTTCTCAACATCGTGGGTTCCTCCACAAAACTTTGACTTGAGGTATAACCTGGAGCGTAGAATATGTTCCTTCTTATCCAAAATTTGAGCAGGGAACCTCTTCATACGTCAAATCTTCCGCTATTTCGATGGGTTCTAACTCAATAATATGGTTCGGGTCTTTCACATATTTACGTAACATGGATATGTGAAAAACGTTATGAACACGAAGACATATTTGGCGCAGAAAGCGAGTCTATAGGCCACGGTTCCTACTCGATCGAGGATTAAAATGGACCAATGAATCGAGGATTAAGTTTTCTCTCTTTCCAAATCTTGTAACTCCTTTCCATGGAGCAACTTTTAACAACACATGATCTCCTATATTGAATTCCACGCCCTTTCGATGAAGATCAAGATAACTCTTTTATCGATTTTGTGAGGTTTTTATACGTCATTCGGATCGTTTGAATCTTTTCCGTAGTCATACGTACCAACTCCCGGTCCCAACAACGTTGCTTCACCCACCTCATCCCAAAGATCTTGGAGAATGACACTTTCTTCCATACAACGCTCGAATGGAGCCATGCCAATAATACTTGCTTGATAAGCTGTTGTTGAGGAAAACTCCACCAATGGTAAAAACTTGTCCCAACTCCCTTGAAATCAAGAACACGAGTCTTAATAGATCTTCAAGAGTTTGAATAGTCCTCTCATTGTCCGTCCGTCTCGAGGATGATACGCCGAGCTAAATCGTAAGTCCGTGCCCATTGCTTTTTGCAAACTAACCCAAAATCGTGAAGTGAATCTTGGGTCTCGATCGAGGAAACTATGGATACCGCAAGATACCATGCGATCTTACAATCTCGTTTATGTACATACTGAAGCAAGACGTTCAAGTGTATAAGTTTTCGTATCGGTAAGAAAGAAAAGCAGACTTGGTCAATCTATCAACAATGACCCAAATCGCATCAATGCATTGAGAAACCTTAGAAGAGGCCAGAACGAAATCCATGGTAATGTGCTCCCACTTCCATTCTGGAATTTCAAGTGGTTGCAATGGACCTTTTGGTACTTGATGCTCCGCTTTAACTCGTTGACAAGTTAGACACCTTAAGATAAATAAATATTTATCTCTCTCTTCATATTGCTCCACCAAAATGTATAGCGAATATCATGATACATTTGGTACTCCTGAGATGGATTGCAAATGGTGTGTTGTGCGCTCCATCATGATATTATACTTTAAATCGTGGTCGTTAGGAACACAAAGTCCGGAGTTGACTCAAGTATTCCTTCTTCATCGATTCTTGCTTCCTAAGATAGCACCCTCTTGCACTTTCTTTTTTTCATACGCATCGGCTCCAGTCCGTAGCTTGGCTGACTTTAACTTTATCGATTAAAGTCGGTTCTACTCAGATATTTGCTATCATCACATGCGCCCCTCGAGTCTTTAACTCTATCTCCATCCTTTGCAAGTCACACAAAATGGGCCTTTGTGTTGATTAATAACGCACTCGATCTTGCATACGATCTTCTACTCAATGCATCGCCTACCACGTTCGCTTTTCCGGGATGGTATTGGATGGTATGATCATAATCTTTCAATAGTTCAAGCCAACGTCGTTGTCGCATGTTGAGTTCCTTTTAAGTGAAGAAATATTTGAGGCTTTTATGATCCGTAAAGATCTCCACTTTCTCCCCATACAAGTAATGCCTCCAAATTTTAAGTGCAGAAGACAATAAATGCTAACTCCGGATCATGAGTAGGATAATTCCTCTCATATTCTTTGAGTTGTCGCGAGGCATAAGCTATAACTTTTCCATGTTGCATAAGAACACATCCCAACCCTTTTGCTCAAGCATCACTTTGTAGATGACAAATCCTCCGAGCCAAATGGTATTGTCGTAACAGTCTTTGAAATAAGTCTCTTCTTGAGTTCTTGAAAACTCTTCTCACATTCTTCGCTCCAACCGAACTTTGTATCTTTTCGAGTCACCGAGTAATGGAGTAGCGATTCGAGAAAATCCTTCCACGAATCTCCGATAATAACCAATTTAAACCGAGAAAGCTACGACTTGATCCATCGATTTAGGTTGTTCCCAAACTTTGAATAGCTTCAATCTTTTGCCGGGTCAACAGATATTCCATGACTTGATACCACGCGTGCCCAAGGAATGCTACTTCTTCAAGCCGTAACTCGCATTTCTTCAACTTGGCATAAAGCTTATATTCACGAAGCTTTTGGAGTGTCACCTCAAGTGTTGCTCATGATCTTCACGGCTTTTGGAATAAATAAGGATGTCATCAATAAAGACGACCACAAAGTGATCTAAATATTCCTTGAATACTCTGGTTCATCATATCCATGAAGGCGGCGAGGAGCATTAGTCAATCCAAAGGACATGACTAGAATTCATAATGCCCGCATCGGAGTTCCAAAGCCGTCTTTGGAATGTCGTGATTTCTAATCTTCAATTGGTGATATCCGGAACGAAGATCAATCTTTGAAAAGAATTTGGCTCCTTGCAACCGGGTCAAACAGATCATCAATACGTGGCAATGGATACCTATTTTTGATGGTGACATGATTCAACTCCCGATAATCAATACAAAGTCGATACTCCCATCTTTCTTCTTCACGAATAGAAATGAGAGCACCCAAGGAGAAGTACTAGGACGAATAAAGCAATGTCTAACAATTCCTCGCAGTTGGGTCTTTAACTCCACGAAGTTCAATAGGAGCCATTCGATATGGGGCTTTGGAAATAGGTTTTGTACCGAGTTCAAGGTCGATACAAAATTCAATTTCACGCCTGAGGGTAGGTAGGGGAAGTTCTTCTGGGAATACGTCAGAAATTTATTAACAATAGAAATATCACTCAAAACCGGCGTATTTTTGTTTAAATCTGCGGGACATGAGCTAAGAAAGCTCGACATCCATTTTTCAATAAACGAATAGCTTTATGGCTTGAGATGACCGTGATTGATTTTAATGGTTTGGTCGTTTGAATTAAGATAATAGGTTGATTAGGAATATGAAAGCTAACAACCTTACGAAAATAATCAATTTTTGCATGATAAGTAGTTAACCAATCAATCCCTAGAATCACGTCCAAATGCAAGTATTTTTAATGAAATAAGATCGACAGGTAATGTGAGGGTACCGATTTGAACCAAACAAGACTTATAAACAGTGGATGTAATGAAGGTTTCTCCCAACGGAGTTTCCACAGATAAGTCAAAGTCTAATTTCTCCGGAGTCAAATTTAATCGATGAGCGCAAGCAGAGAGAAATAAAAGAATGGGTAGAACCCAGATCAAATAAAGTGTAGACTTCATTAGAGTTTATGATAAGTTTCACCCGTGATGATGACCTCATTCGGGTTCCTTGCTCTCTCGGGAGGTCACAACAAACGCTCTCCTTGCACTACTAGTTTTGACTTTTCGGGACTACCTTTGGTGCCTCCATCCTAGTTGAATTTGTCTTGATGGCGACAAAATCGAGCTAAGTGACCTTCTCTTCCACAATTATAACATGCTTTGAACGACATGGCACAGATTCGGACCGATGTGTCCTCTTCTCCGCATTTGAAGCATATGATAGGTGGTCTTTCTCCTTCCTTAACAACGGGTCTTTGGTCGACGCGTCTTTCCATCATTGTTGAATCTCCGTTTCTTGAAATGTCCATTCTTATTGTTTTGTACGATTACCACGAAGTGGTTACCATATCCGCCCGTTGATTCCTCCACGCTTGTTGTCACCGCTGATGACTACTACTCATTGTATTATAACTTTATTTTACCGCTCTCTTTTAGTTGCGTTGACTCGTTATCGCGCTCCACTAATCGAGCCCTATTTACAACATCCGAATACAAACACGGTTTATGAGAAATAAGATGTTGACGTATCTCCGACTTCAAACCTCTTAAAAACATTCGCGCCATTTCTCTTCATTATCCACAAGTGGGACGCAAACCGTGATAACTCCGCAAATTTTGCCTCGTGTGCGACGTCTGGTCATATTGTTTTGTTTCAACTTGATAAACTCCACCTCCTTCATGTGGCGAATACTTTCGTGAAAGTATTTGTCGTTGAATGACTCTGGAACTTCTCCCAAGATATCTTGAGACAATGAAGTTGAGTACGTTTTACCGATTCCCACCGAAGACCTGCCTCCGCCAAGCAACATAAAGGCGCAAAGGAACCTTTTGCTCCTGAGCATCCTAAGACATCAAATATCTTGGTAATCTGCTTTATCCATGCTTCCGCCTGAAGTGGTTTTAGCTCTCCCTTAAACTCCCGGTGGTCAGCTCCTTGAATTGTTTAGCGGTGATTGCCGAGAGTTTTCCGTGTTTCCACCCACGTTTTGGACAGAGTCGCTCTCGCTTTCTTTGTTATAAATTGCATAAAGCCTCCGAACATTTGATCATTCATCATTTGGTCGGTGTTGTTGTTTGCATGAGGATTGTCGCCTCGATGCACATTATCCTCGATTATTGATATGTGGTGAATCAACGATCGCTTTGTGCTCCATTGCTATTCTCAACATTCTCGAGATGTCATTTTCGAGACATCGCCACAAAACAAAAGATTAATTGATATTTAACAATTATCTTTATATTCTCGACCGACCAATAAAAATAGCACAAAAACTTAGGTAGGTCATACTAGCGAAAGAAGGTATTCCAAATCTCTCCCCTCCTAGTACTTTTCTCACATCTTAGCCAGGATCATATCCTTAGCTCGATATCTAACCTGTGGCGCCCCCAAAATTAGGTATACATCACCCATCTTGGGTCGCCACTTACATGATGCATGTAATTTAAATATAACTTATTAACATAAGCGCTGTATGTACAATCTGACATAAATCGTGAGTTTAAATACAAATATCGTCTACTAGATATTATACAAACTCAAACAAAAAGTCCTCATTACAATTATTATCACACTATTTCACGAGAATAGTGAGGACTACTAATGCTATCTTCGAGGACCATCACTCGCTTCCCCGACTCGTCTCAAATTTATATTCTCATTTCAAGAGAATGTTGAAAGAAAGGGTGAGCTCAACTAGCCCCAAGAAGAAATATTATGACTAAGATAATGCAAAATAAATTATCAATAGTCTTCAACAATGTTAAACCGATAAAATACAATAGACAACCCAGTTTAATCTAGCAATGAATATCTAATCCATTAAAAGAGTCAAGTAGAAAATAAAATCTACTATCTTTTATGATTTTAAAAGGTTTTTCATCTTTGTTATATTTGAGACTCAAACTTTAATAAATAATCCACATCATCGAATCACCCCGCACTACTGCCAAGGATATTCTTTAGTATCACGATCACAATTATTCTCAGACTACTACGCCAAGAATAGTTGTGTATTCATTAATGGTCATGATCATGCCAACAAGCTGTTCATCAATGCACTACTACCATCGAGGATTTTTTTTTACCACATCATTTTGTAACATTACGGTCATGATTACACCGAATAATCCTCGGTCATAATCATACCAAGTCCATCCATCTCTATAATGCCACGAGATGACTTTAAAAAATATAAAAATGAGGATGATGACAATGATATAAGAATTCAATAAAACAAGTTCAAGAATTATTTTATCCAGAATTTTTAACGTCCAAATCACAATAATCTTCGCTTTGTAGAGTAAAATTCAAGAATGATCGTAAGAATATTTCCATGAAAAGATATGGATGAAACGCAAATATCAAGGATATTCTACTAATTTCATGGAGTATAGAAGTCAAAGTTTTAACCAACTGGGTATAATAAAGAATGGAATAACAAAAGAAATCACCATGCATGCGGTGATTGTGATAGCGGAGTTATTCCAGCGAGTAATAATAATAACGGAACCAGTCGGTGAAATTCACACCAAGCAGGATGTTCCAATGAGAATAATAAAGATGGAACCGGATCCGGTGTAAAAACACATGATAGGATATTCCAATGAGAATGATAAAGAGCGGAACCGTGTCGGTGTAAAACACACGCACAGGATGTTCCAACAGTAATAATAATAAAAAGCGGAACCAGTCAAATTGTAAAACACATGCACAAGGATGTTCCAATGTAATAATAGAAGAATGTCACCAAGTATAGGGTAAACCATGTATACAAAAGTTATTCCAATGTAATAATAAGCAATGGAATAACATAAGGATTTCACCAAGTATAGGGTATACCGCGTGATACAAAGTTATGTATAGGGTATGCCACTTTTACAAAAGTTATTCCAACAGAATAATAGTGAATGGAATAATGTAAGTTCTCTTCAAGAAGAAAGAATAACACCCACTACCGTAAAAAAGAACTGAATATAGAAGTAGTGAAGTAGCGAATACTCTTCTTCTTTCTATAACTTTTCTCTATAGCTTCTCTCTATAATTTCTCTCTCAGAGTTTCAAATGAATTCGTAAGAAAATAATGAAGGAATGAGCTTTATTTATAGGAAAATGGAATGCATAGTAACTAATCCATGAACGTCCAGATTGATTTACTTTAATCGACGGTCCATATTTAAAGCAAAATCTTTTAAATAAAATATAATATATTCTATTTATATAAAAACATTTTACTATGCAAACCTTATCACAAAACACTATGCAACACTATGCATAATAAAATATAATATATTTTATTTATAAAATAACTTTAATAAAGTATTACATTTTATATAAAAGATGTTTCGCTTTTATTACGTTAATAATACTGAATAAAACAAAACGTCATTATCATTATAATAATTCATATTATTAATCGACAATAATGGAATCAAACTAAGTGACTTCTCACATAAGATCAATAATCAATACCGTGTGCTACTATGCAACCACACGTACATTGCATTTTTTACTACTGAGAGTAGTTCAACAAGATCAACCAGAAACTTCCGCCGTTATTTCAATAAAATATTTTTGTCTTTTTTCTCAATCCGACAATAATTACATCATTGGGGTCCACCAATGATTGAGTAGTTTATTTAATATTCCCCGCTAAACCGAATATTCCCCGACCAATCGAATATAATATAACCACTTGTATACTTTGCAAAATTTATAAATATTACCCACAACTATAACATTATATCAAATTATTCCATAATATTCAAAAATAATATTTATAGAAAATTCATCTTTATTTATAAAAGCTGGGTCTTACGGAGGATACCTTGAATACCTTTATCGTTGAAAATATTAAGTTTATCTTCTTGCAATCCCACCAAAGATATTCATTAACAATTCATCTTTGCTTCACTGTGCCAAAGATATTTATTAACAATTCATCTTTGCACTTCTGTGCCAAAGATATATAAATCGTAAAACCAATAATCTTCGAGACTTAGCTTAATAGTATCACAACCATGAATTATCCATGCACTATCTTGGCTAAGGATATTCGTGTTTTCAATTACGGCCATGATTATACCGAATAATCCGTGGTCATAATCATACCAAGTCTATCAATGCACTACTACCACGAGATGACTTTTACCACATCCATGAATTAATATTTCATTCTTTGAGACTCATTTCAATAATTAATCCATATCATCGAATCATCCCCGCACTACTGGCCAAGGATATTCATTAAGATCACGACCACTTAATTATCCATGCACTACTGCCAAAGATAATCGTGTATTCATTAGTATCACGCGACCACAAATTATCCATGCACTACTACCAAAGATAATCGTGTATTCATTAGTATCACGACCACAAATTATCCATGCACTACTACCAAAGATAATTGTGTATTCATTAGTATCACGACCATAAATTATCCATTCACTACTGCAAAAGATAATCGTGTATTCATTAGTATCACGACCACAAATTATCCATGCACTACGGCCAAAGATAATTGTGTATTCATTAGTATCACGACCACAAATTATCCATGCACTACGGCAAAAGATAATCGTGTATTCATTAGTATCACGACCACAAATTATCCATACCTTACTACCAAAGATAATTGTGTATTCATTAGTATCACGACCACAAATTATCCATGCACTACGGCAAAAGATAATCGTGTATTCATTAGTATCACGACCACAAATTATCCATGCACTACGGCCAAAGATAATTGTGTATTCATTAGTATCACGACCACAAATTATCCATGCACTACGGCCAAAGATAATTGTGTATTCATTAGTATCACGACCACAAATTATCCATGCACTACGGCCAAAGATAATTGTGTTTTCAATTACGGTTATGATTATACCGAACAATCCCTGGTCATAATCATACCAAGTCCATCTATGCACTACAGGCCACAAATGACTTTCAACATAATATAAGCATGAGGATAATGATATAAAGAATCAATCAAATGAGATAAAGGATAAATATTAAACATTTATAATATAATTTATCCAGGATTCAAGAATATCCCCATGTTATCAATCACTTAATAATCTCATAATCTAATATCATTAATATTATAACAATATTTTAATCATTTCTTAAATTTATAAACAATTTATCTTAATTGTTTACGTTTTACCATATAATGCATTTAATCATTCAAAAATGCCATACTCATAAGATATCATCACCAATTATCAAATCTCTCAAAAAATATACATATACTCTATATAGGATTCTCTAGCCATAATATCCTATTTTCAACTTTGTTACTTCACATAACATATTTAACTCATATGTTTAAGTAATTAAACTATTTTCATGAAAAATACCAAATCAGCCCCAAAAATATTTCTTTTCTGGGATTTAGCATAATATAGTCCCATGATGAAAATATATTTTCTCGAATTTTAAAATTCATTTACTATTTTTCAAAAATCAATTTCTAATTAATTCCTTAAGAAATTAGCTACCTCAAGTTTAACTCCAAAAATTCCCAAATCTTGGCAGGACCTTACACATGTTAACGTGAGCTTCTAGTTTAAATTTCATGGTCATCGGAGTTATAGAACTCCGGTTATAGCATTTTTCGTCGGAAAAACCTAAATATTGAAATAGTCATAACTTGCTCATTTTAAGTCAGAATGAGCTCATTTTTGGACAGGAGGTACTTTATACCATATACTTTCATGTCCCAAAAGGCCAGAATTTTTCTCATAATTTAAGTGGCCGAAACAGCCCCTTAAAGTTTCTGGGCAGTAGCATTTTTGAAATTTACAGCTTTGGCCTCCTTTGCTAAAATCAGTCCACACAAAAATCTACAACACCTTTTCCAGTAATTCCACTTGGATTAGTTAGGTAACTCATAGATCTAACTCTAGGACTTGACCACGCTCAAAAATTCAAAATATAATAGGAGATATGGTCAATTGAATTTCATGTTACGTTTTTTCACCAAAATCGATTTTCAACTCTTTGTGATTTCTAAGAAACTTTCATGTTTTCACATAATAACCAACATAACTCATCATAACACTTACTAATACTTCATATACCCATGATTTTCATTAGTCCAATGCTTTTATTATGACTTTCATCATAATCCTCGAAATGCAGATCCTTTTAGTTGAAGAAATATTTGAGGGTTTAAGAAATGGGTTTTTATCTTTGGGTCAATACAAAATTCGATTTTACGCTCTAAGTAGGCTAAGAAGTCTTCAAGAATACGCCAGAAATTTATTAATAATAGAAATATCATTCAATCTGTGACTCTTATCTAAGACTTGGATAGTACGTCACATTGATACCAACTGTGACTTCTATCCTTAACCTAGATAGCACCTTACAATGATACCTATAAACTTGCCATCTTCATTCACGATGTCGCCTGCAGAGAAAGTCCGCTTGGTGCATTCCACACAAGGAAGTTGACAACAAAAGGTTCGGGCTCTTTACTTATGGCTTGATATCACAAATTGATTAACTTTAGGATTTGGTTACTTTGAATTCAGTATAACAAAGTTGGTTAGGAATATGAAAGCTAACAACCTTACAAAAAGAATAATGAGTAGTTAATCAATCGTTTTTAAAAATTACCTCAAAGGCAAGTATTTTCAAAGAGATAAGATCGACGAAGTAGCGTGAAAGTGTTTATTTGAAACAACAAGATTAATAAATGTTGGAGGTAACGAAGGTTTCTCCCAACGAAGTTTCAATAGATAAATCAAAGTCTAATTTCTCCGAGTCAAATTTAAACGTTGAACGCAAGCAAGAGAGATAAAAGAATGGGTAGAACCCCAGATCTAATAAGGTATAGACTTTGCAAGAATTTATAATTAACTAACCCGTGCTAATTCGTTCGGGTTACCCACTTTTGAGAAGTCACGAAAAACGCTCTTCCTGAAAACCACCGACTTTGTTTTGTCAGTATCCGCCTTTGGTGCCACTATCCCAATTTGGACTTGACTTGATTGCACAACAAAATTGAGCTAAATTACCTCTCTTCTTGCAATTTCCACTTCTATTATCTTTGCCATGATTACACACCAAGTGGTTACCATTCTTAACATGATAATTTCCCCACGATGGTTATCATTGTTACGATAGCCGTTGCCACCGGTATGATTATTATCGTATTGTTGGTCGTTACCTTTTGTTTGAAATTTGAATCAACACTCTCATGTGCTTCATTACTTATCTCGGTATTTTCGGATATCATTCTCAAACATTTGTCACAAAACAAGGGTTAATTAACATATCACATATTATCCCTATACTATCAACCAGACCAATTAAATACCAAATAAATTTAGGTAGGTCATACTAGCGAAGGAATTCCCGTCTCTCCCTCCTAGTTCTTATCTCACATCTCGGCCGGGATCATATCCCTAAGCTCGATACCAAGCTCGTGACTCGGACACCAACTTGTGTCAAACACCTCACATTAGTACTGTCGAACTTGCCATAGAAAAGGCGGCGTCCCTACGGAATGCGGCGGTGCATTCCCCATTAATGTGAAGTCACCAATGAGAGGCTGGGGCTCTTCACACTTATGGCTCGATACCAATTTGTGGCGCCCCCAAAATTAGGTATCGTCACCCATCTTGGGTCGCCACTTACATGGTACATAAATTCAAATACAACTTACTTAATATAAGCTGTGTGTACAATACGACATAAAGCGTGAGTTTGAATACAAATATTGTCTACTAGATATTATACAAACTCAAAAGGAGTCCTCATTACAACTATTATCACACTATTTCACGAGAATAGTGAGGACTACTAATGCTTATCCTCTCGGACCATTACTCCGTTCCCCAGGCGTCGTCCGGCTATGTTCTCATTTCGAAAGAAGAACGGTGAAAGAAAGGGTGAGCTCAACTAGCCCAAGAAGAAATATTATGACTAAGATAATGCGAATAAATTATCATTAGCCTTCAACAATGTTAAACCGATAAAATACAATAGACAACCGGTTTAAGCTGCGGTGAATATGCAATCCATTAAAAGAGTCAAGTAGAGAATAAAGTCTACTATCTTTTAGGTTTTAAAAGGTTTTCATCAATTTTTTTTATTTGAGACTCGACAATAATAAACCACCACATCTAATCATCCCCTGTACCACGGCCAAGGATTTTCATCAAATTATCAATGGTCATGACTATACCGAATCACCCCGGTCATAATCATACCAAAAACTATCCATCATTGCATTATGTGCCATCGAGGACTTTTGTCACATCATTTATATCAAGTCGTGATTATCACAAGAATGATCCTCGTCATAATCATACTAAGTTCATCTATGCACGTAAGCCAAAGATAACATAATATAACATGAGGATGATGACAATGACATAGTAATTCAATAAAACAAGTTCAAGAATTATTTAATCCATGAATTATTAACGCCCAAATTGTCAACATGATCTTTGTTTTCGTAGAGAGTAAAATTCAAGAATGATCGGAAGAATATTTTCATGAAAGAGATTGGATGAAACGCAAATATCAAGGATATTCTACTAATTTCATGGAGTATAGAAGTTAAAGTTTTAACCATTTGGGTATAATAAAGAATGGAATAACAAAAGAAATCACCATGCATGCGCGGTAGATTGCAGACGAAGTTATTCAATGGAATAATAATAACGGAACGGTCGTGAAATTCACACAAGCGAGGATGTTCCAACAGAATAATAAAGATGGAACCGGATCCGGTGTAAAACACTGAGATAGGATATTCCAAAGAATGATAAAAAGGCGGAACCCGGTCGGGTGTAAAACACATGACATGGATGTTCCAAATGGAATAATAAAAACGGAACCCGATCATCCTGTAAAAACACACGCAGCGAGGATGTTCCAGCAAGGAATAATAAAAAGCGGAACCGAGTCCAGGTGTAAAACACATGCATGGATGTTCCAAATGTAATAATAGAAGAATGTCACCAAGTATAGGGTAAATCGGCATTATCTGAGTTATTCCAACAGAATAAATAAGAATGGAATAACATAAGATTTCACCAAGTATAGGATATGCCGCATATACTGATTATGTATAGGGTATGTCACTTTTACAAAAGTTATTCCAGCAGAATAATAGTGAATGGAATAATGAAGTTCTCTTCAAGAAGAAAAAGAATAACACCACTACAAGTAAAAAGAACCTGAATATAGAAGTAGTGAAGTAAAGAGAATACTCTTCTTCTTCTTCTACATAATTTTCTCTATAGCTTTCTCTATAATTTCTCTCTCTAGAGTTTCAATGAATTCGTAAGAAAATAATGAAGGAATGAGCTTTATTTATAGGAAAATGGAATGCATAAGAAACTAATCCATGAGCGGTCCAGATTGATTTACTTTAATCGACGGTCCATATTTAAAGAAAAATCTTTTAAATAAAATATAATATATTCTATTTATATAAAAACATTTTACTATGCAAACACTATGCAATACTATGCAAAACACTATGCAAAATACTATGACAACACTATCGCATAATAAAATATAATATATTCTATTTATAGAATAACTTTAATAAAGTATTCTATTTTATATAAAAGATGTTTCATTTTATTACGTTAATAATACGAATAAAACAAAAACGTCATTATCATTATAATAATTCATATTATTAATCGACAATAATGGAATCAAACCCGAGTGACTTCTCACATAAGCATCGATAATCAATACCGGTGTCTTCTTGTATGCAACCACACGTATTCATTGTACTTTACTACTAAGAGTAGTTCAACAAAGATCAACGGTAAAACTTCCGTAGTTATTTTAATAAAATATTTTTTTGTCGTTTTCTCAATCCAACAATAATTACATTGTGGGGTCCACCAATGATTGAGTAGTTGTATGAATATTCCCCGCTAAAACCGAATATTCCCCACCAATCGAATATAATATAACCACTTGCATACTTTGCAAAATTTATAAATACTACCCACAACTATAATATTATCTCAAATTCACACCATAATATTAAAAATTATTTCGTCAAAATTTAAATCTTTATTGATAAAATCTGGGGTCTCACATTTGCTTCTTGTACCATGTATTTGGCGACTCAGAATGGGTGTTGTGTATACCTATTTTGGGGCGCCCTGAGAACTTCTCAGGATATGGTGATCAACATCGGGTCTCGTACATTTCATTGCATACATGATAGTTACTCATGTGATCTCTTTTGGAGTCTTTGGGGACTATTAAGAGATACACTCCATAGCTCATCAACATGAGACAACTCTTTGAGTTTGCCATGCTAAACGACTTTAGCATCAAATGAATATACATTCCTTGGGTTAAGTCGAGCATCCTCTTGAATCTATCTATATAGATTTTATCCCCAATTAAGATACTCTTCCCAAATCATTCGTGGAGGAATTTTAGACAACTTTATCTTTCTTGATTGCAAGATTGGTATGTCATTCCTTATCCGTAGTATATCAACATATAGTCTTACAGGAATGTCACGATGCTCCCAATCGACCCTTTTGTACACACTAGGTTCATTCTTATTTTTGATAAAATCAAACTCTTTTGATTGCCTCGTCAAAACGAATGTTCCATATTTGAGAAACTTGCTTCAATCCATTTCTCTCGAAGTGTTCACAACACTTACCTCATCGTATGTAATTTGGATCATCATCTTCATGATGTGTACCTCATCATCATCATCTATGATGAATCCATACCTCCTAGGTATCTTCAAGATTATTCCAGATTTGATTGATTTGCCAGGTACAATAGGTCTATCTACTGGTTCCTCTTATTTGACTTATAGTATTTTGTGGTTCTTTAACTTTTCAAGATCTATTATCCTCCCACTAGCCCCTTTAATAATAAACACATTTATCTTAGAAGGCAGCGTGTTTCGTAACAAACACCTTTTGCTAAGTAGAATTATAGAACATATACCCTAAACTTACTTTAGGATGTCCCACAAATCTGTACATATCAAATCTTGTCCCAAACTTATCCTTCGAAACCTTTTCACATAAGTTGGACAACCCCTTATCTTAACATACTTAAGATTAGGAATCCTCCCTATCCATAACTTTTATGGAGTCTTGGGGCTGGATTTTGAGGTTACTGTAAGACCCCGAAATTTTTTTAAAATAAAAAGGAATTTCCTTTATCTATTATTTTGAAATAGTAAGGGTTGATTTGATTAATGTGGATAGTTAGTTAAGGGTTAAATACGCAAATATTTCAAAATAAGCAAGTGGTTATAAAATATTCATTGTTGTCGGGGAATATTCGTTTGGTCGTAGAATATTCGTCTTTGTCGGGAATATTAAATACTCATGGTATGACCGTGTGGGCCCCATAACGGATAACCGCTCGGATGAAGAAAACGACAAAGTTTGGGTGGTTATAAATAATGGCGTAGTTATTCAAATTAAGATCTGTTGGAATACCCGGTGGTTAAAACACACTAATACGCGTTGTTGAGCAAGAAGACACGCGGTATTGCATCAATTATTGATCCTTACGTAAGAAGGCACTACTCAATAATTGTTCTGATAATTCTTGTTTAGTATTTTATTTTATTGATTCAATAATTCTTTGCGTTGGTATTTTATATTATTCTTTGTTTCAATAATTGTCATCGCATGATATTTCCCATTATCGGATCAATAATTCATATTATTTGAATAATATTATTAGATAACATTATTGGCAATGTCTAGAAAGTTACATCTAAGGAGAGGTTTGGTCACCTAATTGCGGCGCAAGAAGGAGAGATCCTTATTGAAAGCCCCCTCTTTCTGGGAGCTGACTGGTTGTCATAAATGTGATTACGTAATATTATTTGTGAATAATTAATTATTGATTCATATGATAAGGAAATATTTATTTTATATGAATATAAATGATGGATTTATTTGTTTTATGTGGTTATAATTGAATGATTTAATGTTGAGGTGTTGTATCGGTAATTTTTGTCGAATGGAGGTATTAAAAATCAAATCAAAGTATTTTACGATATATTGTGTGAGTTATAATTTTAATCAAATAGTTGGATCGTTGTAATTTTTGGATATGTTATACATACATAAGTTGAAGTATATGTCCACAAATTTTGAACCGTTAAAAATGAACGAATGATTTGTTATGAATTTTAAGAGGTGGTGATTGTAAATTAGGTTTATAATTGATTTTGGTGGAAAATTCTACAATTGAGTGGGCCCCACTTTTGGTTGGTGAAAAAAATGTGCTGAATTTTATTTCAAATGTGGTGGGTGGCAATAGTAGCGAGTAAAGCCATCGTAGCGAGTCAAGTCCGCTTGAGCGTCTTAACATTTTCCTATAAATAGAGGGCTAAGTTAGAATTGAAAATCACACCGTAAACAAAGTTTTCTCTCTTTCTCTCTATATTATTGAGCGTATTTTGTGAGTATTTAGATACTTTGAGAGTTCTTTGTCAAAGACAAGTTTCATTCAAAGATCACTTTCGACCTTTCCTTCCGAAGTATTGATTCTTTGAGGTAAGGGATGTTATTTTCTTCTCAAATGATATTATTTCTTCAATATCATTATGCTGAAATATTGGTTGGAACTTTTTATCAAATTTGGAACCTTTTCATGTCGGGATTACTATTCATGAGTTACTATTCACGAGTTACTATTCACGAGTATTATTCATGAAGCGTGAAAATATTTTTGTGGAATTTCTATCTTTTGGTGTTGAGTTCTTATTCACGATATCAAGCATTTATTCACGATATCTGACACTATTCATCAAAAATAAAATTTCTTCTTTTTCGTCCAAAATATCTAATTCGGATACTAGCTTTGATTGTATCCATGTTTTGATCATTCTTGAATTTTACTTCAGTATGATTATTTATGAAGTATTTGTGAACTTCGGATTGTTTAAAGTACTAATCCATAATACATAATACTTGTTCTTTTTGTTTCTTTGGATTCGCTTTTCTTTAAAAATATTTTCATCATCCTCGGTCTTAAATGATGATATTATTGAATATCTTTGGCTGTAGTGCAAAGATGAATGATTTCGAAGAATATCTTTGGCTCAGTAGTGCAAAGATGAGCAGATGTTTAAATGAACATGACCGATCGATGAATATCTTTGGCCTTTAGTGCAAAGATGAGCAGTGTTGAGATGAACATGACCGATTGATGAATATCTTTGGCTCAGTAGTGAAAAGATGAATATTTGATTTGAGATGAATATTGATTGATGTTACTGAGTGGATAAAATATTGATGATGACCTGTTAAAATCATAGATTATAGTAGATTTCATTCTCTACGTAACTCTTCTATGAATTATTATTTCCGCTGCGAATATTGATCTGAAACTTGTTGTCTATTGTATTCTATCAGATTTTTTTCCCTGTTGAAGACTAACGATAATTTGTTGTATATTATCTTAGTCATAATATTCTTTACTGGGCTAGTTGAGCTCACCCTTTTCCTTGTTGTTCCATTTTTCTTCTCGGGAAGGCGAGAATGTGGCGTGTCTTAGTCGGGGTATGGAATGAAGGTTCTAGAGAGAGTTGTTTAGTAGTCCTCACCATTTTTGTAAAATAATGTATCAATAATTATGATTGGGATTTATTTGCGTGTGGATATTGTCTAGAAGACAATATTATATTTAAACTCACAGTATATATTGTCGTATTTCACACGACATTTGTATTATGAAGTTGTAGTTTGCTGCATTGTACCATGTATTTGGCGACTCGGAATGGGTGTTGTGTATACCTATTTTGGGGGCGTCATGATTTAATATCGAGCTTAGGATATGATCTCTGGCGGAGATCGGGGAATAGAACTAGGAGGGGAGAGGCGAGTAAATCCTATTTAGTGTGTCTACCTAAGTTTATTTGTTAGTTAGTCAAGTTATATAGGGATATTATGTGATATATTTCCTTAATTAACCCTTATTTTATGATGATTATTTGAGAATGTCGATTGAGAATATTAATGATGGAGTAAATGAGACCGTGGAGATGCCTGTACTCACCAACGAGGAGAACGTACAACAGTCGGCAATGTTCTCCTGTGAAACAACACCAGCTGGCGGATGAGGAGCGAGGGATGTTTAGAAGTTTTTTTGCGATTCATGCAAAATCGACGAGGAGACTCGTGTTCAAAATACTGAGGAGAAATGATAGCAATTCACGGGTTGTCACAGCCAAGCAGTTCAAAGAGTTGGGACCACCAGAATTTAAGGGAAAGCCAGATCCGATCATGGCGGAAACATGGTGTAAGACCCCGAAATTTTTTTTTAAATAAAAAGGAATTTTCTTTATTTATTATTTTGAAATAGTAAGGGTTGATTTGATTAATGTGGATAGTTAAGGGTTAAATACGCAAATATTTCAAAATAAGCAAGTGGTTATAAAATATTCATTTTGCCTGGGAATATTCGTTTGGTGTCGTGGAATATTCATCTTTGTCGGGAATATTAAATGACAATACAAGCCTGACCATGTGTGGGCCCCATAACGGAAAAGCGATTGGATGAGGAAAAGCGACAAAGTTTGGGTGGTTATAAATAATTGGCGTAGTTATTCTTTGTTAAGGCGTTGAATACCCGGTGGTTAAAATACGAATATGTCTGGCGTGGTTGCAGAAGATACTTACGGTATTACGCAGTATTGTTGAATTATTGATCCTTACGTAAGATGGGCTTTACTCAATAATTTTCCACATGATTTATTGCTCAATATTTTATTTTATTGATTCAATAATTCTTTGCGTTGATATTTTATATTATTGTTGTTCAATAATTGTCACTGCACCGCATGATTTCCCATTATCGGATCAATAATTCATATTATTTGAATAATATTATTAGATAACATTATTGGCAATGTCTAGAAAGTTCGCTCTAAGGAGAGGTTTGGTCACCTAATTGCGCGCCCGAAGAGGAGAGATCCTTATTGGAAAGCCCCTCTTCCTGGGAGCGGCCGGTTATAATAATTGTGATTACTGTAATATTATTTGTGAATAATTAATTATTGATTCATATGATAAGGAAATATTTATTTTATATGAATATAAATGATGGATTTATTTATGTGGTTATTAATGAAGGAATTAATCTTTGAGATGTTTTATTTGTATTTTGTCGGATTGGAGGTATTAAAAGATCAAATCGGTGTTATTACGACTTTATTGTGTGAGCTATAATATTTAATCCGACCGTTGGATCGTTGTAATTTTTGGATATGTTATACATATATAAGTTGAGTATATGTCCACAAATTTTGAACCGTTAAAGATGAGCGTATAATTTATTATGAATTTTAAGAGGTGGTGATTCGGAAATTAGGGTTATAATTGATTTTGGTGGAAAATTCTAGAATTGAGTGGGCCCCACTTGTGGTTGGTGAAAAATGTGCTGAATTTTATTTCAAATGTGGTGGGTGGCAATAGTAGTGTAAAGCCATCGGTGCTTGGTCAAGTCCGCTTCTACGGGCTAACATTTTCTATAAATAGAGGGCTAAGTTAGAATTGAAAATCACACCGAAACAAAGTTTCTCTCTTTTCTCTCTATATTATTGAGCGTATTTTGTGAGTATTTAGATACTTTGAGAGTTCTTTGTGCTCAAGACAAGTTTCATTCAAAGATCACTTGAGCGACCTTCCTTAGAAATCTCGATTCTTTGAGGTAAGGGATGTTATTTTCTTCTTAAATGATATTATTTCTTCAATATCATTATCTTTGAAATATTGATTGGAACTTTTATCAAATTTGAAACTTTTTTCATATCGGGGTTACTTATTCATGAGTTACTTATTCACGAGTTACTATTCATGAGTTACTATTCATTTAATTACTATTCACGAAGTACTATTCAAGTAGGCGTGAAAATGTTTTTTTGTGGAATTTCTATCTTTTTGGTGTCGAGTTCTTATTCACGATATCGGCCTTTATTCACGATATCTGAGACTATTCACGTATCTGCACTATTCATCGAAAAATAAAATTTCTTCTTTTTCGTCAAAAATATCTATTTTGGATACTAGCTTTGATTGTATCCATGTTTTGATCATTCTTGAATTTTACACCACTATGATTATTTTTGAGGTATTATTGGACATGGATAAAACAAAGTACTAATCCTTAATCCTTAATCCTTGTCATTTTGTTTCTTTGGATTCGTTCTTTAAAAATATTTTCATCATCCTCGGCCTTAAATGATGATATTATTGAATATCTTTGGCCCGTAGTGCAAAGATGAAGCGGTGTTTAAATGAACATATGACCGATCGATGAATATCTTTGGCCTGTAGTGCAAAGATGAGCAGTGTTTAAATGAACACGACCGATCGATGAATATCTTTGGCACGTAGTGCAAAGATGAATATTTGATTTGAGATGAATATTGATTGATGTTACTGAGGATAAAATATTGATGATGGACTGTTAAATTCATAGATTATAGTAGATTTCATTCTCTACGTAACTCTTCTATGAATTATTATTTCACTACGCGAATATTGATCCGAAACTTGTTGTCTATTGTATTCTATCGATTTTTCCCCTGTTGGAGACTAACGATAATTTGTTGTATATTATCTTAGTCATAATATTCTTTCTTTGGGCTAGTTGAGCTCACCCTTTTCCTTGTTGTTCCATTTTTCTTCTCTAGGGAGGCGAGAATGTAGCGAGTACTTAGTCGGGTATGGAATGAAGGTTCTAGAGAGAGTTGTTTAGTAGTCCTCACATTTTTGTAAAATAATGAATCAATAATTATGATGGGGATTTATTTATGTGGATATTATCTAGAAGACAATATTATATTTAAACTCACATAAGATATATTGTCGTATTTCACACGACATTTGTATTATATGAAGTTGTAGTTTGCTTTTTTGTACCATGTATTTGGCGACTTCGGAATGGGTGTTGTGTATACCTATTTTGGGGCGTCACACACGGGTCAAGCAAATTACCAAGATATTCGATGTCTTGGGATGCACGCAGAATGAAGGTTCCATTCGCTACTTTTATGTTCCGTGGCGAGCGGCATTCTTTGGTGGGAGTCTGCATGAAGCGTGCACTCCATCCATTTGCACTCAAAGATGTCATGGGAGACATTTTAAGCAGTTCAATAACAAGTACTTCCCCGAAAGTATTGGGCGTATATGAAGGAAGTGGAGTTTATTAGACCGGAGCAGAATAACATGTCCCAAAGACGAGGCTGCTTAAGTTCAGCGGAGTTATCCGGTTCAGCACCTCATTTGGTGGAGAATGAGGAACGCATTGACGCGGATGTTTCGAGAGGTTTGAAACCCGACATACGCCAAGATCTCTTTCTCATAAATTTTCTCTCTATTCGGATGTTGTCAGCGAGGCTCATTGTTAGAGCGAGATATAACGAGATGCGGTCAATCGAGGACCATAACCGAGATCGTACCGGAGATAGCGATCAGCAATGAATAATGATAACTCGCTGAGAAAGAAATGACGGACAGAAATGGTAACCACTCTGGTGGTAATCATGGTCATGAAAGCGGAAGAAGCGAGTCGGGAGGAGATTTTAAAAAGAGGAGATTTAACAACGACTATGTGAAAGACAGCAGTCTGCGGAAGAATCGGGTTCTAAGGGAGGAGAAGAACCACCATTAACCATATCTGCTACAAATGCGGAAAGAGGACATATCACCAAACCGCCCACAACAGATTTAAGGTATGCTATAATTGTGGAAAAGAAGGACATATCGCTCGAGATTGTACGATATCAAAACCCAGTCCAGTGGGAATGGTGACTCAAAAGGATGTCCCAGAAAAGTCAAAGTCAACGGTTCCTGGAAGAGCGTTTGTCGTGACTGGTCAAAATACGAGAACCCGAACGGAAGTTAGCAGGTTAGTTAATTATAAATTTTTGCGAAGTTTATACCTTACTGAATCTGGGGTTCTACCCATTCTTTTTATCTCTCTTGCTTGCGCTCAACGTTTGAACTTGACTACGGAGAAATTAGACTTTGACCTATTTATGGAGACTCGTTGGGAGAAACTTTCATTACATCCGTTGTTTAGAAATCTTGCTTGATTCAGGTTGGCACTATCACATTACCTGTTAACCTTATTTCTATAGATATATTTGCTTTTGATGTGATTTTAAGGTTAACGACTCATCATGCCAAATTGATTGCTTTTGTAAGGTTGTTAGGTTTCATATTCCTAAGTAACCTGTTATTCGAATTCAAGCAATCAAACCATTGTAATCAAACATTTTCATATCAAGCCATGAAGTCATTCGTTTATTACGGATGTCAAGTTTTCTTAGTCCATGTTATGGATTTGAATAAAGACACGTCAGATTTGAATAATATTCTTGTTGTTATTGATTTTTCCTGACGTATTTTCTGAAGAATTTCTTGGCTTACTCCCAAAGTTCGATATTAAATTTTGTATCGACTTTGAACCCCAGACAAAACTCATTTCTAAAATCTCATATCGAATGGCTCCTATTGAACTTGTGGAGTTAAAAATTCAACTATAGAATTTGGTACCGAGCCTTTATCTTGTGACTTCCTTTGTGGAATTCACTAAGCCGGACTCTCTGTAGGAGACGTCATATTATTCGTGCGATAAGAAATCGATAGGTGTTATTGTGACGTCTTTATCCAAGATTGGGATATGAGTCACGAGTTGAGAGCAACCTAAGTCAAGAATCGAAATACGTAGCTTCTAGGCTTAGTTGGTTATTATCGGAGATTCGTGGAAGGATTTTCTTGAATCGCTACTCGTTAACTTAATGACTCTAAAAGATACAAAATTGTATGGAGCGAGGAATGCGAGAAGATTTTCCAAGAGCTCAAGAGGCGACTCATTTTCGCACATATTCTAACCATACCATCTTGGAAAGTTTAACGTGGTAGGCGACGTGTTGAGTAGAAGATCATATGCGGAACGAGTACGATGATGTCAAGTATCGCGACAGAGCCAACTTTAATAGAAAAGTTAAGGTTGCTTCAAGCCACCCAGGCCGGAAATGATGCGTATGAAGAAGAAAGTACAAGAAGGAGTTATTTTAAGCGAGAATTGATGAAGAAGGAATACTTGAGTCCACTCTAGACTTTGTGTTCCTAACGACTACGATTTGAAGTACAAGATTATGATGGAGGCACACAATACACTATTTGCAATCCATCTCGAAGTACTAAAATGTATCGTGATCTTGACATACATTTTGGTGGAATAATATGAAGAGAGATTGCAAAGTTTATCTCAATGTGTTTAACTTGTCAACGTGTAAAGTGAGCATCTAGTACCTAAGGGTCCGTTGCAACCACTTGAGATTCCGGAATGGAAGTGGGAACACATTACCATGGATTTCATTCACGGGTCTTCCTACGGTTTCTCAAGGCATCAATGCTATTTGGGTTATTGTTGATAGATTAACCAAGTCCGCTCATTTCTTGCCGTCACGGAGACTTATTCCTTGAACGTCTTGCTAGTATGTACGTAAATGAGATTGTGAGGTTGCATGGCATGCCTCTGTATCCATAGTTTGGATCGTGACCCAAGATTCACTTCAAGATTTTGGGTTAGCTTGCAAAAAGCTATGGGCACGGAGTTTGCGATTTAGTTCGCATACCATCCCCAAAGCGGACGGACAATCAGAGAGGACTATTCAAACTCTTGAAGATATATTAAGACTCGTGTCCTAGACTTCAAGGGTAGTTGGGATAAGTATTTACCATTGGTGGAATTCTCCTACAACAACAAAGATTATCGTGCAAGTATAGGTGTAGCTCCATTAGAAGCATTATATGGACCGAAAATGTCGTTCTCCAATATGTTGGGATGAGGTGGGTGAAGCAACATTGTTGGGACCCGAAGTTAAGACGATATGACTCACCGAAAAGATCCAAATGATTCGACAACGTATACAAAGCGGCACAAGATCGACAAAAGAGTTATGCGGATCTTCATCGAAAAGGACGAGAATTTAGTGTGGGGATCATGTATTATCATGCGAGTTGCTCCATGGAAGGAGTTACAAGATTTAGGAAGAGAGGAAAGCTCAATCCACGATTTATCGGTCCATTTCAAATTCTAGACCGAGTAGGAAATGTAGCCTATAGACTTGCGTTACCTCTAAGTATGTCTCGTGTTCATAATGTGTTTCACATATCTAAGTACTTCATAAATATGTGAAAGACCCGAACCACGTTATAGAGTTGGAGCCAGGACGAGATAGTAGAAGACTTAACGCATATGAGGAGGTACTGTCAAGATTTTGGATAGGAAGGAGCATGTCCTACGCTGCAAGAAAGGTCATACCACAAGTTAAAGTTTTGTGGAGGAATCATGCTATGAGGAAATGACTTTGGGAATTGAAGCGGAAATGAAAGTGAGGTATCCTCACCTTTTCAAACACAGTGCACGTACCTCAATTTCGAGGACAAAATTTCATAAGGAGGGAGGTTGTAAGACCCCAAATTTTTTTTAAATAAAAAGGAATTTCCTTTATCTATTATTTTGAAATAGTAAGGGTTGATTTGATTAATGTGGATAGTTAAGGGTTAAATACATAAATATTTCAAAATAAGCAAGTGGTTATAAAATATTCATTTTTATTTGGGAATATTCGTTTGGTCGTGGAATATTCAAATCTTTTGGGAATATTAAATGCACGACAAGCAGCCATGTGTGGGCCCCATAACGGATAACTGTCGGATGAAGAAAACGACAAAGTTTGGGTGGTTATAAATAACGGCGTAGTTGTTACCGTTAAGACTGTTGGAATACCCGGTGGTTAAAACACACTAATACGCGTTGTTGAGAAGAAGACGCAGTATTGCATCAATTATTGATCCTTACGTAAAGAAGGCACTACTCAATAATTGTTACAAAGAATTATCGTTTAGTATTTTATTTTATTGATTCAATAATTCACGCATTGGTATTTTATATTATTCTTTGTTTCAATAATTGTCACCGCACAATGATTTCCCATTATCGGATCAATAATTCATATTATTTGAATAATATTATTAGATAACATTATTGGCAATGTCTAGAAAGTTACATCTAAGGAGAGGTTTGGTCACCTAATTGCGGCGCCAAGATGAGAGAGATCCTTATTGGAAAGCCCCTCTTTCCGGGAGCAAACTGGTTGTCATAAATGATGATTCGTAATATTATTTGTGAATAATTAATTATTGATTCATATGATAAGGAAATATTTATTTTATATGAATATAAATGATGGATTTATTTGTTTTATGTGGTTATAATTGAATGATTTAATGTTGAGGTGTTGTATCGGTAATTTTTGTTTGAATGGAGGTATTAAAAATCAAATCGGTATTTTTACGATATATTGTGTGAGTTATAATTTTTAATCAAACCGTTGGATCGTTGTAATTTTTGGATATGTTATACATACATAAGTTGAGTATATGTCCACAAATTTTGAACCGTTAAAATGAACGAATGATTTGTTATGAATTTTAAGAGGTGACCGATTCTAAATTAGGTTTATAATTGATTTTGGTGGAAAATTCTAGAATTGAGTGGGCCCCACTTTTGGTTGGTGAAAAATGTGCTGAATTTTATTTCAAATGTGGTGGGTGGCAATAGTAGCGAGTAAAGCCATCAAAGTGCTTGGTCAAGTCTGCTTTGCGTCTTTAACATTTTCCTATAAATAGAGGCAAAGTTAGAATTGAAAATCACACCGAAACAAAGTTTTTCTCTTTTCTCTCTATATTATTGAGCGTATTTTGTGAGTATTTAGATACTTTGAGAGTTCTTTGTCAAAGACAAGTTTCATTCAAAGATCACTTTCGACCTTTCCTTCCGAAGTACTGATTCTTTGAGGTAAGGGATGTTATTTTCTTCTCAAATGATATTATTTCTTCAATATTGTGACGCCCCCAAAATTAGGTATACGTCACCCATCTTGGGTCGCCACTTACATGGTACATAAATTCAAATACAACTTACTAACCTAACTGTCGTGTACAATACGACATAAACTGTGAGTTTGAATACAAATATTGTCTACTAGATATTATACAAACTCAAAAGGAGTCCTCATTACAACTATTATCACACTATTTCACAGAATAGTGAGGACTACTAATGCTATCCTCTGGACCATTACTTCGTTTCCCGACTCGTCCCAGCTATGTTCTCATTTCCTGAAGAGAACAGTGAAAGAAAGGGTGAGCTCAACTAGCCCAGTAAGAAATATTATGACTAAGATAATGCAGAATAAATTATCATTAGCCTTCAAATTGTGTTAAACCGATAAAATACAATAGACAAACGGTTTAGCTGCGGCGGAATAAGCAATCCATTAAAAGAGTCAAGTAGAGAATAAAGTCTACTATCTTTTAGGTTTTAAAAGGTTTTCATCAATTTTTATCACGAGACTCAAATTTTTAATAATAAACCACCACATCTAATCATCCTCGCACTACACGGTCAAGGATTTTCATCAAATTATCAATGGTCATGACTATATACCGAATCACCCCGGTCATAATCATACCAAAAACTATCCATCAACGCATTACAAAAGCCAATCGAGGACTTTTGTCACATCATTTATATCAAGTCATGATTATCTTAGAATGATCCCCGGTCATAATCATACTAAGTTCATCTACGCACGTAAGCCAAAGATAACATAATATAACATGAGGATGATGACAATGACATAGTAATTCAATAAAACAAGTTCAAGAATTATTTAATCCATGAATTATTAACGCCCAAATTGTCAACATGATATCGCTTTCAGAGAGTAAAATTCAATAATGATCGTAAGAATATTTCCATGAAAAAGATCTTTGGATGAAAACGCAAATATCAAGGATATTCTACTAATTTCATGGAGTATAGAAGTCAAAGTTTTAACCAACCTGGGTATAATAAAGAATGGAATAACAAAAGAAATCACCATGCATGCGCAGATTGCAGATGACAAAAGTTATTCCAACAGAATAATAATAATCGGAAAGTCGAAGTCGTGAAATTCACAACCGACAAGATGTTCCAACAGAATAATAAAGATGGAACCGGATCCGGTGTAAAACACACAGATAGGATATTCCAACAGAATGATAAAGAGCGGAACCAGTCGGTGTAAAAACACACGCATGTGATGTTCCAATGTAATAATAAAAGCGGAACCAGTCCGGGTGTAAAAACACATGCACGAGGATGTTCCAAATGAATAATGAAGAATGTCACCAAGTATAGGGTAAACAGCAGACAAAAGTTATTCCAATGTAATAATAAGCAATGGAATAACATAAGGATTTCACCAAGTATAGGTATGCCGCGTGATCACAAAGTTATGTATAGGGTATGCCACTTTTACAAAAGTTATTCCAATGTAATAATAATGAATGGAATAATGAAGTTCTCTTCAAGAAGAAAGAATAACACCCCTTACTAGTAAAAAGAACTGAATATAGAAGTAGTGAAGTAGCGAGAATACTCTTCTTCTTTCTATAATTTTCTCTATAGCTTCTCTCATAATTTCTCTCTCTGAGTTTCAATGAATTGTAAGAAAATAATGAAGGAATGAGCTTCATTTATAGGAAAATGGAATGCATAGAACTAATCCATGAACAGTCAGATTGATTTACTTTTAATCGACGGTCCATATTTAAAGAAAAATCTTTTAAATAAAATATAATATATTCTATTTATATAAAAACATTTTACTATGCAAACACTATGCAACACTATGCAAAATACTATGCAACACTATGCATAATAAAATATAATATATTCTATTTATAGAATAACTTTAATAAAGTATTCTATTTTATATAAAAAGATGTTTCATTTTATTACGTTAATAATATGAATAAAACAAAACGTCATTATCATTATAATAATTCATATTATTAATCGATAATAATGGAATCAAACCGAAAGTGACTTCTCACATAGGCATCAATAATCAATACCGCGTATGCTACTATGCAACCACACGTATTCATTGTACTTTTACTTACCGAGTAGTTCAACAAAGATCAACGGTAAAACTTTCGCCGTTATTTTAATAAAATATTTTTGTCGTTTTTTCTCAATCCGACAATAATTACATTGTAGGGTCCACCAATGATTGAGTAGTTATCGAATATTCCCTCGCTAAACCGAATATTATTCCACCAATCGAATATAATATAACCACTTGCATACTTTACAAAATTTATAAATACTACCCACAACTATAATATTATCTTAAATTCACACCATAATATAAAAAATTATTTCGACAAAATTTAAATCTTTATTGATAAAATCGGGGTCTCACAAATATCATTATGCTAAAATATTGGTTGAAACTTTTATCAAATTTGGAACTTTTTCATGTCTGAATTCTTATTCATGAAAGTTACTTATTCACGAGTTACTATTCATGAGAGTTACTTATTCACGAGTTACTTATTCACGAGTATTATTCATGAATAGTGAAAATATTTTTTTGTGGAATTTCTATCTTTTGGTGTGAGATTCTTATTCACGATATCGACATTTATTTACGATCACGACCTTATTCACGATATCAAGACTTATTCATCGAAAAATAAAATTTCTTCTTTTCGTCAAAATATCTATTCGGATACTAGCTTTGATTGTATCCATGTTTTGATCATTCTTGAATTTTACTTGATATGATTATTTATGAAGTATTTGTGAACTCGGATTGTTTAAAGTACGAATCCATAATACTTGTTCTTTTGTTTCACCGGATTCGTTTTCTTTAAAAAATATTTTCATCATCCTCATCTTAAATGATGATATTATTGAATATCTTTGCTTTGTTGTGCAAAGATGAATGATTTTCAAGAATATCTTTGGCCTGTAGTGCAAAGATGAAGCAGTGTTTAAATGAACATGACCGATCGATGAATATCTTTGGCCTTTAGTGCAAAAGATGAGCAGTGTTGAGATAATACGACCGATTGATGAATATCTTTGGCCTGTAGTGCAAAGATGAATATTTGATTTGAGATGAATATTGATTGATGTTCTGAGGATAAAATATTGATGATGGATCGTTAAATTCATAGATTATAGTAGATTTCATTCTCTACGTAACTCTTCATGAATTATTATTTCCATTGCGAATATTGATCCGAAACTTGTTGTCTATTGTATTCTATCGATTTTTTTTTCTGTTGGAGACTAACGATAATTTGTTGTATATTATCTTAGTCATAATATTCTTTCTTGGGCTAGTTGAGCTCACCCTTTTCCTTGTTGTTCCATTTTTCTTCTCGTAAGGCGAGAATGTAGCGGGTACTAGCTCGGGGTATGGAATGAAGGTTCTAGAGAGAGTTGTTTAGTAGTCCTCACCATTTTTGTAAAATAATGTATCAATAATTATGATGGGGATTTATTTGCGTGTGGATATTGTCTAGAAGACAATATTATATTTAAACTCATTAGATATATATTGTCGTATTTCACACGACATTTGTATTAATGAAGTTGTAGTTTGCTTCTTGTACCATGTATTTGGCGACTTCGTGAATGGGTGTTGTGTATACCTATTTTGGGGGCGCCAGATTACCATTTTGTAGATATGCGACCATTTCTAGGATATGACCCAGAGGGATACTGAAATGTCGGTAAAATCATAATGGACCGCACCATGTCCAACAAGGTATGATTTTTCCATTCAGATACATCAATCAATTATTGCGTATCAGGATATTTCTATTATGAGAAAACCATTTGAGATGATTTAGAAACTTATTGCACAAGTATTTATTCCTTGATCTAATCAAAGAATCTTAATACTTTGTCAATTTGTTTCACTTCTGAATTCTTTGAACCTTTCAAATAATTCATACTTGTATTTCAAAGAAATACACACATTCAACTCTTTGAATGATCATCTCCTTTTCTTATACTAATTTGTTCAATATGCAAAATTATTTTCATGTAAGTCAAGTATACAAAATTTATTAAGTAATATTCCATTTATACAAAACATTATTATTATAAATAGAACAACAATTGTTCTTAATTATAATACCAAAGAATTTTATTGTTCAACAATAAAATAGAAATAATATTTTTAACAAGAACCTGAATACAATAACAACTTATCGACTTAATAGATTTGCCCGTAGGCATTGCTAAACTATAAGTTTCTATGGCTAATGTGGCAACCTTTGCTACATTTCCCGCACATAGGATTACTTATATTTGTTTAGCTTTCTACTTCTGCTTGGTCCCTTCATAAATCTATATTTATGATAACCAAAGTCGATATCTAATATCCAAGTAGAACCTTGACTTAAAGAAAAATTTATTTAAATCATGAACAAAATTGTATTGTAACCGAAACTTCACTAAGCTTCTTTGGTTAGCCTCTCGCAAGAGATGCTTCGCATTTTCTTTCCGGTGTCGGGCTTATTGCGGTGGAAGCAAACTCCTTTGCTATCCATATCGCTTTTGTTCTTATTATCCTTTGTTTATGCCTTCTATTTACCTTCTTTGAATCGTTCTTTATTTCGGAAGATCCTTTGGCCCCTACCAAGAAGACTTGATCTTTCTTGGTTGGAAAGTGACTCTCAACATTTTCAACATGTTAAGCAAATCGTGAAAGTCGATATCTAGCTTGTTCATATGAAAAATTCACAACAATTGTGAAAGGAGTCCGGAGTGAGTGCAAGATCAAATCTTGGCTCAACTCTCCATCCATGACAAAACCAGTTATTCTAATTGATCAATCAAATTGATTATGTTAAGAACTTTTTGTCTGCATCTTATAGTGCCATTGGCCATTCTAGATCGGAAGAGCTCCTTAGATATCTCGATATCTATCGGCCCTACTTTCCTCACCATCAACTACTTGACGTGCGGGAGTATAGTAGAAGTATCCATAGTTTCAGTCGACGACAAGCTTGTTACTCATGGATACTGAGCATGATGCATCGAGCCAATCAGGCATCATCTTGCCACTTTCTAAAAGTAGCAATCTCTTCCTCAGAGGCATTGTCGCAACCATTGCGAGGATAAGCGTATTAAGGACATAAGATAGCTTTTTCACTATGAGAACTATTCTCAAATTCCTTAACCAATCCGTTTAATTGATTCGATTAATTTAGCATCTAATATGCTTGTGATGATAGTAATTTTAGACATTGTAAAATTCGTAAATAAATTTGTAATTAACAACATTTTAACATACATTCTATTATTAATTACCAAAATAAATTAGGTCTTGTTTTAAATTGGTATCTCCCACTATTTTCTTCAAAACTATATTACCTCACTTATATAGTTCGCAAAATCTAATTAAAGATTTGCTAGTGAGAATAAGGATCCCATTTCAAATGTATATAGCCTTGTGGTGACACAACAAACTATATATAAATAAATAGGTAGACAACTTTTGTCAATTATATCAACTATGCAACTCCTTTTCTTTTGCCTCTTAGATTATTTTGATCAAGTGGTGACACATCCGAATCAAAATTATCCAAGTTAAGTCCGACCTAGCACTCCATATATTCAAAAAAAAAAATATCATCCTTGTGGTGACACAACAAAACAATATTGTTCAATTTTCTTTACAAGCATCAAATGTGATAATTAACATCTTAAATACTTAATACTTGCCTTGTGGTGACACAACAAACTCATATTAAATATTTAATACTCTATTAATTTTATCATGCTAGAAGGCGCGACGCTCGATATTCCAAATATCTTTGAACGCTTAGGACTTAATATAAAAATTGAGGATTTGTTATTAATTTGTCTCATCTTGTTTAATATGCATTTATATATATATATAAAATACGCGTTATATTAATGAACATGCAAGCATGTTTGCATAATATATAATATATATAGTATAAGCATGCATATATAGAATACTATATTCTACTCGGATTGATTATGGACTTTTATTCTAGTTTGGTTCACTAGAGCCACCAAGTGAACCAAAAGGTCAAACCCCAGGGGTGCAAGAAATAATATTTAAATATAACTATTACATTTAAACCTGGGCTCCATTACAAACGGGTCTTCAAGTCGTTTCCTTTTTCCTTGATCTCCAATTTTTCAAAATTAATTCTAACTATTCCTATTACAAAACTATTTAAAATAAATAGAAACCTTGATCGTGATCGAGGGAAATACATAGGAGGAGATAGAATTTACATTAAGAAAAATTAGAGAAGACAGGTACTGTGAACCCCATTTAATAAAACCCATACATTCATGCATCCAACTAAAATAAAATCCAATCACATTGGTCAATAATCCATAATCAATCCCATTTATTATCATACACATCATCATACGCATCAATAAATAACATTCATCTTATGAATAATAAACATTTAATATATATATTGATATCATTTAATGGGCAAATTTAGTTAGTATAAAATCTATTTTGAATCAAAATAAACTCCTTTATTTTAATCCAAATTTAAATTAAAATAAAATTATTTTATTTTAATTTATCCAATTTTGAATAAAATAAACTATTTTATTTTAATCAAAATCTTTAATCAAAATAAACTCCTTTATTTTAATTAATTATGGAATCCAATTCCATGTAATAAAAAAATCTTTAATTAAAATAAACTCTTTTATTTTAATTAATTATGGAATCCAATTCCATGTAAAAAAAAAATATTAAAGGAAACACGGATTATCTTTCCTATTCACAAATAAACTCTTTTATTTTGAATAATATGAAATCCTATTTCATATCTAAATAAACTTCTTTATTTAAGGAAACATGGATTTACTTCCCAATTCACAAATAAACTCCTTTATTTTTTAGGAAAAGTAAAATCCAATTTCAACTCCAATTAGTTATCATGGAATCCAATTCCAACTCTAATTAGTTAGCATGAAATTCTAATTTTAAAATTAAAATAAACTTTTTATTTTAAAATTAAAATAAACTTTTTATTTTAAAATTAAAATAAACCTTTTATCTTAATTATAAAATTATTGAGAATAATATATTATATATATATATATAATATATATATATATAATAAATTATTGAAAACCGTGTCATTTGTTCCTAATCTCTCCTTTTGGATTCTGGTAAAGTTACTTGTGATTATATATATATATATATATATATATATATATATATATATTATCTTATCTTGACTTCACATATACCGCTTTTAATAAAATAAAAAATATACGCCACGCCGCATTTTTTTCGTTAAATCACGCCAAGTTCGGTAAAAAAAAAAAACTTTTTTTTTTTTTTTTTATTTATTTATTAAATTTTATACAATAAAATTATGCCCAATTAAATTATTCTAAACACATATCAATATAGATATCAAATTTAAAACAATTAATAATTCGCATAAAGGTTTGGCTCTGATGCCACTGTTAGGTTTGTAATATTCATGCTAACTTGTAATCAAATTGCATAAAAGTGCGGAAGTGTGTAAAAATCAGAGTTTAAAAATTTTACAAACCATATACCGGATCACCCTTTATGCACAATTATTAATTAAACGAAGAATAAGAAATTATGAAATCATACCCTCAGTAAACGAAGCTCCTCAGTGCACGAAGTTCACCTCCCATTCGCGATCTCCTTGAATCCACCGGGTTTGGTTCCTTCCTTTGATCAACGTTAGCCACCCATGTGTTTGGCCTCTAGAGGTGATCCACCAAGGAAGAAGAAAATTCAAGAAGAAGGGTGGTTGGCTAAACCCTAGTTTTTCTATCTCTATAGAAAGGGTGTACTCTCCCAACAATTGGAATTATTACGTATGTTGAAAAATCAACAACCCCCACCCATAATAAGACTCCTCTTATTTATAAATGTGGGCAACCCATCTTAACAATTAAGGAATTGGGTTTTATTTAATTAATTAAATTCTTTTAATTAATTAAGCTCCCTAATCTTATTAGGGATAATTAATTAAACTTCTTTAACTAATTTTCCTTCCTAATCCAATTAGGAATAAATGAGAGTACTTATATTAAATTAATTTCTAAACTCTTTTAGAAATTAAAATAATAATAATTGTAATAATATTAATAAGACTCTCTTATTAATTTATATTTAATATTTCTAAAATATTAAATAATAAATATTAAGTTATTTAATTTATTCTATCACCATAGATTAAATTAAATATACATAATATATTATTATGATTATGCCATTAACTTCTTAAATAATTATTCTTCCTTTTATGGTGTGACCCTTTAGGTTCTCCATATTAAACCTATTGTGAATAAATCAATTAGAACAATTCTAATCTTATTTAAATAAATAAATTAAACAATTAATTTATTTAAATAAATAATATTTATTCTACAATAGGGATAAGCCTCCCTAGCGATCAACGACTTTTTGAGATAATATAGATTTCAACATTAATCATTAAAGAACCTTTGAGTAAATAGTTACCGTGTACTAATTCAATCCTTCCACCATACAATGTCCCAATTAAATATAAGACATGGAATTACCTGTCAAGTCTTATTTTATTTAATTATATATATTTCGATCCTTAAATGCACAACTCAAATAATGCAAATTAGAAACTCTTTTCTAATTTCATTCTCGCTTCGCCAAGGACTCACCGGGTTGTCATTTATCGAATCACATAGGACATTTTCTTCTTTTATTAGAAGTGGTAGATTCTTTATTGATCATACATTATCTCCATGTATAACTTATTATACCCAAGCATACCCTTTGATATACCCTAAGGGTCTTAAGGAATAAGTCAAAGTATAACTCATCATACACAAGATACTATGATGATCTCAAGTCCAAGGATCACTCATACTACTCATCACTACAGAATTCCTATTGACGAAGCAAATAAAACTCCATTAGGTATTCCTTAGCGAGCCAATGCTCAATGAACTTATTCTCTAATAAGCACCTACATACTTGCTTTAGTGTCTCCACACAAATGATCGTGAGATCAATCATCCTCATCCAATGAGCAAAGAACGTATGTACCAATCTATCCGGATTCACTAATCCCCAATTTAGTAATCCAACGATTGGGAACTATTTTAGTTTTAAGCTTTCTAAGAATTTAGATCTCATTAGAATGATCATCATCATTATTCTAAAAGCATTGCTTAAAACTATGGGTTTATCACATATTATAAAACAGCATCATGTAGATAATTAAAAGCCTTTAATAAATTAATACTTTTTATTAATAAATGAATAAGATTGTTACAAAGTATATGCTTTATCATCAAACATGATTGGCTTGTGTGCATACTACTTTCAAATAAGTCCTCAATAAAATTATTGGTACATTATTTTATAAAAATGGTGAGAACTACTAAACAACTTTCTAGAACCTTCATTCCATATTCCGACTAGTACTTGCTACATTCTCGTATCCTGAGAAGAAAAATGGAACAAAAAAGAAAAATGTGAGCTCAACTAGCCCAGTAAAGAATATTATGACTAAGATAATATAGAACAAATTATCGTTAGTCTTCAACAGGAAAAAATCTGATAAAATACAATAGACAACAAATTTCAGATCAATATTCGCAGCGGAAATAATAATTCATAGATGAGTTATGTAGATAATGAAATCTACTATTATCTATGAATTTAAAAGTCCATCATCAATATTTTATCCCTGTAACATCAATCAATATACATCTGAAATCAAATATTCATCTTTACACTACAGGCCAAAGATATTTATTAGTTGGTCATGTTCATCTCAACACCTGTACATCTTTGCATTACAGCCAAAGTTATTCATCATAAAATCACATTAATCTTTGCACTACAGACCAAAGATATTCAATAATATTATCATTTAGGACTGAGGATGATGAAAAAATATTTTAAAGAAAACAAATCCAATGAAACAAAAGAATAAATATTAAGGATTCGTATTTCGGTTTATCCATGTCCAAAAATACCTCATAAATAATCATAGTGGAGTAAAATTCAAGAATGATCAAAACATGGATACAATCAAAACTAGTATCCATAATAGATGTTTTGGACAAAAACAAAAATTTAATTTTCCTGTGAATAGTGTCGTATTCGTGAATAGAGTCGTATACATGAATAGTGCCGTATACGTGAATAGTAACCCCGACACTAAAAGACAAGAATTTCACAAGAAAAATCTTACCAATAATCCGGTATAATGATATTAGAAGAAATAATATCATTTTAAAAAAAAATAATATCCCTTACCTCAAAAAGACAGTACTTCTGACTAGAATACTGGATATAGTGTTGAAGGGAACTTATACCGTATAACAACACTCAAAGTATCAAAATACTCACAAGAATTCGCTCGATAATATAGAAAGAGAAAACTTTAGTTTCTGGTGTGATTTTCAATTCTAACCTAAGCACCCTATTTATAAGAAAATGCTTAGAACACCAAAGCAGAAAATTTAATAAAATAATAATATATTTATCAAAATTTCCTACGCACACTAGATTTGCCCAAAAACATCAGCCACCATGTGGGCTCACCTCACCAAACTCAAAAAAATGTTTTTCTTATTAAAAATAATTAAAACTTCCAAAAATCAATTATTTCGGAACTTCAGAACTTCAATAATTCATAATAAATAGCCATTTTATCAGAAAAATTCGAACCTTATGTCTTTTTTTATAGGAAATTCCATTATCTACAACTTTGCAGAAGAAAGTTTTTCTAAATTTCAAACAGAAATTGACCAAAATTCTCAAACGGACGATTTTACAAGCTATAATCAAATTTCAGTCTATAAATGAGCCCACAGACATGTTTAACATGTTTTAAACAACTTTTACAACAAAAATACTCTTTCTCCTCATATATTCATATATCCCATATTTATTGTAAAAATATCACCATTATTATATTATTAAAATATAATAATATATTTAAATGAATTATTTTATCAGAAAAGATAAAATATCAATTTTTCAACAATTGTCACTTTAAAATTTTCTCTATCTATATCCACATAAAATGAATATTTTTCTTATCATATAAATTAATAATTAATTATTCACAAATAATATTACAGAATCACAATATCGACAACCCAGTAGTTCCTCAGAAAGAGGGGCTTTTCAATAAGGATTTCTCCTCATCATGGTAGCAATTAAGTGACCAAACCTCTCATTAGATGTAACTTTTAGACATTGCCAATAATGTTATCTAATAATATTATTCAAATAATATGAATTATTAATCGATAAAGGAAAAATATTGTGTAATGACAATTATCAAACAACAATAATATAAAATATCAACGTAGCAATTATTGAATCAATAAAATAAAATATTGAGCAAGAATTATCGTAACAATTATTGAGTAGTGTCTTGTCTTCACGTAAGAATCAATAATTGGTGCAATCTGCGTCTTCTTGTGTTTTAACCACCGAGTATTCCAACATTATTAACGGTAACAACTACGCCGTTATTTATAACCAACTTATATTTGTCGTTTTTCTCATCCAATCGCTTTCCGTTATAGGGCCCACACAAAACGCTGGCCGTCGCATACGAATATTCTAAACAATAAGAATATTTCACGACCAAACGAATATTCTCCGATAAAAATAAATATTTTATAACCACTTGCTTATTTGGAATATTTGCGCATTTTATCCATAACTAACCACATTAATCAAATCAACCCTTATTATTTTAAAATATTAAATAGAGAAAATTTAATTTCATTTATAATAAGTTGGGGTCTTACATCTTTGGTCTCTGTGTTGAATTTCCTCTTAATGAAAAGACTCATGGGGCTTTTATCCAAGATTTTGATTTTTAAAAGTAAAGTGATTTGAGTATGATTTTACCTTGATTCCTTTTTCTTTTTGGGTTTAGGGTTTGAAACTAAAGTTTTGCTTTCTTCGGGTTTGGTGTTATATGGGCTAAACAAATTCTTTCTATTCTGATAAAGCTTTTGTTATTAGTTGTTCATGAATTTTCTCGTAGTTTTGTTATACAGATAAACAGAGCATTGCGCTTTTATTAGAAAAAATTAGAAAACAGAGTGAACTTGAGTTGAATGAACTAAAATTGTGAATATGTCGTGGTAATTGTGGTGGATTGAGATGGAAAAATTTATTGTTGATGAGGTTGTATGCCTTGCTTGGGCCTGGAAAGAAAAATCTGAGTAGTTCTTTTGTTTTGTTTTGATATCTGAGCAATTTCACTTCTTTTTATTCCTTAAAAATAAGAAACAGTGGGAAAAATATCTGAGCCTTCATTTATTGTGTTTCTATTTTCAACCCCATTGGTTGGTGGAGTGTTTTATATCATTGGCCATTATCGTTGTCAAGCAATCGCATTCAAAGTTTCGGTCATCGAGTTTCAAGTAGGTATTTTACTTAATTTTGTTGGTAGTTAATAATTAAAATCGACAAGCTTGATGTGATCAACTTGAGGATTCTCCATACTCCATTAAGAAACAGAGTGTATATATTTGCTATTTAGAAAAATTAACTTCTTTTTGGTTATATATTCTCCCTATGCTTATGAAGTGTTGGGATGATTTGTGTGGAACAAAAACATCACCCAAGAGATTTTTTCCAATTCAGATCATCATTACTTACTTTTTATGGCCTAACGGTGAATTCAAACTTGGCCTGTGTCACTTCTTTTCGCAAAAATTTCAGATTCTTAGATAGAAGCTAGCTATTGTAATATTTGAACAGGTTCAACAACGTGATTGATGGTCACGTATTAATTTTATTTCTTTTTTATTGTGATTCCATGTTTCAGATGAGTTCAATTGATGCTGCCGATAGAAGGATATCAGAAAGCAGGCTTGGTGGTCACATAGCTTTTTAGGATTTGAGGTGCCCAGTTGGGCATTGGACCATTTCATCCCCCGCTTAAAATGAAGCTTGATAACTACTCTGGTATATTAATCAATTGCTTCATTCTTTTATTCGTTTAAATTGGTTCGCATTAATCTTCTGTCTTCTGTATATTGATTGCTATGATTTGGTACGATTGATTGCTCTAGTAGTAATTACTTAATATGATGTTGAATTTCAAGTGCTGGGTTTTCATAAAAAAAGTAAATACATGTTTGGGAAAGTCACCGTCCAGATCAAACTTGTTGAGGGCGACTCTATACAACGTGGTTTGCTTCCTTTTTATACAGAGAGAGAGAGAGAGAAGGAAATGATAGTGGAGAGAGAAAGACAGAGCAAATGATAATGAAAAGAGAAAGAAAGAGAGAGATGGTTTTAAGATAGAAATTTTAATGAAAGAAAAATCCACGTTAGCAAAATTTATTTAGGTGTCGGTCATATTTGTCTAAGTGGCATGTCAGTTTAGGACAAAAGTACAACAAATTAAAATTTATAACGTTAAATGACTTTTGAAAAAAAAATTAGTTTAAAATGCGTGCAGAGACATCAGAAACATCGCGGATTTTGAATTCTTGCCCATACTTATGGTGAATCCTTCAGGGGACCGGGGCTTCTCATCTGAGTAGTAATCGGTCATAATTTTTTTTTTTTTTATTTTGATTATCAAATAATTAATGTTATTTATTGGAATCGAAATTTTATAAACGCAGATAATTTAGGTGTCGTTTGGATACATGTAAAAAAAAGAGATTACGCATGCATCGCATAACTCTATCTTTTACATTGTATCCAAACGACACCTAAATCAACGTGATTTGTAAAAATTTTAATTTTAATAAATTACATTAATTATTTAGTAGTCAAAAAAAAAAAAAAAAAAAAAAAAAAAATTCGGACCGTCACTATCCCGGTCAGAACCCACCAGTCCCCCTAGACTTATTGTACTTATAGCCGGTCCAAAAATTTTGAGGGTTATGAAGTTAAAAGTGAGTTTTGGGAAAGAAAAAAAACACTACCATTCCGTTAGAGATAAAAATATTTTGTATGATTATACTTATAACTACTGTCTTATTGGAAAAAAATTAAATTTTTTTAATGAAATTTAAAATATATGAATTATTAAATTTAGAAATTTTTTCAATTTTAAGGTCTCACAAACTATTATTTAAATGACTTAATATATGTGTCGATCCCGACTATACTTGAGCATGCACTTTATGTCACCACCACATGACTCTTTATTGAATTTTTGAGCTTACCATATTTCAACATCTTGGTAAGAACTTATTTTTGACCCTGTTTTTAAATATAATAAAGGCCCAAGAGTAACGGCGCAAAATGACACGTAAATTATTATTTATTTTAAAAAATATGTTTCTTATCTCAAATTAAAAAAAATATAATATGTTCATTCAATTTTAAAATATGGGCTAAAAAAATTATGCAGCTAATTTTTTTTTTATGTTTTAAAATAGCTTCATTTTTTTAATTTCTTTTACACATAAAAAGAGTTTTCTATTGTTTATTATGGAATCTTTACGTGTACTCAAACTTTTCATCGTAATTCCATTATTTACGTATCATTATTATTAAATTAACAATTTATTATTAATAAAAATATATATTATATAAATTTATAAATGATTTTTTTTTTTGCGAAAAAGAGAATATATTATTTAAAATTATTCTCTTTGCTAGAAAGACCATCGTTTGTTTTTCAAATAATTTAATATATTTTCAAAATTTAAAATTATTGTTTATCATTTAATTTTGAAAATAATAGATAATTAAAGAAGAGTAAGTTGTAAAGTAAAGATTAATAAAATATAATAATTGTAATTAATCAAAATTGTAAATTGATGAAGTAGAGAAATATTGTTGGTTAAAAAGAAAAAAAAATAAGAGTAGAGGAGGTGATTAAAAAACAAACAAGTAATGCCAAAATTACAATTATTTTGATGAATGATTCATGCGTGGCGATGGCGGATGATGACTCATGTCGGTTACTTGGCCTATTCATTTTCAGTATATATATATATAGTAATTCTCTATAAATATATGTGTGTATATATATATATATAGTAACCCATGTTTGTTTCTTTATCCTTAACATTCTTAACCAAAGATTTTCAGACTTAAAAGTTTCCAAGTTGTTTTCCCCTGTTTTTCCCTCTGTTTTAGTCTTTTCAATGGAATTACCAAATGGTTTTGCTAATTCCATCTTCACTCCCCTGAGTTCTGATAGTACTGAACACTCTTTTGATTTGTCTGATGGAAAGCTCTCTGTCAAAGGTGTGCCACTGCTCTCTGAAGTTCCTAGCAATGTTTTTTTCAGCAGTTTTTCTTCCATTTGCAAATCTTCCAAGGCTCCACTTCATCTGTTCCATAGTGTCCATTCAATATCAAATAAGGGTGGATTCCTCGGATTCCGTAAGGAAAAACCATCAGATAGGCTAATGAATTCTCTCGGTAAGTTTTATGGTAGGAATTTCCTTAGTATTTTTAGGTTCAAAACTTGGTGGTCTACTCAATGGGTTGGCAAGTCTGGTTCAGATTTACAAATGGAAACCCAATGGGTACTCTTAGATGTCCCAGAAACAGAGTCATATGTAATTGTGATTCCTATAATTGAAGGGAAGTTTAGGTCTGCACTTCACCCTGGCACTGATGGTCAAGTCATGATCTGTGCTGAAAGTGGCTCAACTCAAGTGAAAGCATCATCTTTTGATGCTATTGCTTATGTTCATGTGTCAAAAAATCCCTATAATTTGATGAAAGAGGCTTATAGTGCTCTTAGGGTCCATCTCAATACATTTAAGCTCTTAGAAGAGAAATCAACCCCACCCCTTTTGAATAAATTTGGTTGGTGCACTTGGGATTCCTTTTACTTGACTGTAGAACCTGCTGGTGTGTGGCATGGAGTGAAAGAATTTGCAGATGGTGGTATTTCGCCGCGGTTTCTTATAATTGATGATGGCTGGCAAAGTATCAATCTTGATGGAGAGAACCCCAAAGAGGATGCTAAAAATCTTGCTATAGGTGGGGTTCAAATGACTGCAAGAATGCACAGGCTTGACGAAGGTGAAAAATTCAGAAATTACAAGGGCGGATCCATGTTAGGGCCTAATCCTATTCCATTTGATAAAAAGAAACCAAAAATGTTGATTCAAAAGGCAATTGAACTCGAGCAAGCCGTGAAGGCTCGTGACAAGACGGCTGAGGGCGGAATCATTGGCTATAACTGGGATGAAGTGATTGAGAAACTGAAACAAGAGTTGAATGATATGTTTGGTGAAGGACAACCAAATGGAGTTGAGAGTTCTTCTTGTAAAGATGAAGCTTTTGGTTTGAAGGCTTTTACTAAGGATTTGAGAACAAATTTCAAAGATTTGGATGATATAAATGTTTGGCATGCTCTTTGTGGTGCTTGGGGAGGGGTTAGGCCAGGAACAACTCATCTCGATTCGAAGATAATTTCGTGTAAAGTTTCTCCTGGACTTGATGGGACAATGGATGATCTTGCAGTGATAAAGATTGTTGAAGGTGGGATTGGACTTGTTCATCCTGATCAAGCCGATGATTTCTATAATTCAATGCATTCCTATCTTGCCAAAGCTGGAATTACAGGAGTTAAAGTTGATGTTATTCATGTAAGCTAGCTTCCTATATTATCTCAATCAACTTTTCACTTCATTTTTTTGTGCTTATACATTAATCGATACTGCTTTCATAATGCAGAATCTTGAATATATTGGTGAGGAATATGGAGGTAGGGTTGATCTTGCAAAGGCTTACTATAAAGGGCTTTCGAAATCGGTTGTGAACAACTTTAATGGAAATGGACTCATCTCAAGCATGCAACAATGCAATGACTTCTTCTTCCTTGGGACAGAACAGATATCAATGGGAAGAGTTGGTTAGAATGTCAATTTCTATTGCTCACCCTATCCAAAAATAGAAGTCTTATTTGACTTTTTGACCTTTTCTAAAGCAGTTTTAATGCTTGCTTAATTTTAGCTTAAATATGACTTTTTTCAGTAACTTTTTCCACTTTAAATGTTTAAGAAAAGTTAAATATGACTCGTTTCTTTTTTCCCATATTCAAAACATTGCAACTTTCAAGTGTGTTGGCAGTTATTTTGATCAACATGGCAGTTATGTTTGTTTACATATCTGTTACAGGGGATGACTTTTGGTTCCAAGATCTTTATGGGGACCCGAATGGGGTTTACTGGCTGCAATCAGTTCATATGATTCACTGTGCCTACAACAGCTTGTGGATGGGTCAGATGATAGAACCCGATTGGGATATGTTTCAATCTGACCATTTGTGTGCAAAATTCCACGCAGGATCTAGAGCCATATGTGGTGGACCTGTTTATGTAAGTGACTCTTTGGGTGGTCATGATTTTGATCTTTTGAAGAAAATTGTGTACCCTGATGGTACCATTCCAAAGTGCCAACATTTTGCCCTTCCAACAAGAGATTGCCTCTTCAAGAACCCTCTTTTTGACAGCAAAACCGTCCTCAAGATTTGGAACTTCAACAAGGTATACATCTATCGCACTTAATTTCTCTACTTGTGATTAACATCCTTATCCGTCCTGCAATAAATGTCACTGTTGCCTGTTGGTGGTAGTATCCACTTTTAATCTGAATTCCAATGTTTGATCCGTATGTTTTTTTATAGTATGGAGGTGTTGTGGGTGCCTTCAACTGCCAAGGAGCTGGTTGGGACCCTAAGGAACGAAGGTTCAAGGGCTACTCAGAATGCTACAAGCCAATGTCGGCCTCGGTTCATGTTAATGACATCGAATGGGACCAAAATGAGGAAGCAATACAAATCGGTGAAGCCGATGAATTTGCAATCTACCTAAACCAAGCCGAGAAACTGTTCTTGGCAACACCTAAGGCCAACGCCATTAAAATCAACATTAAACCCTCAAGTTTCGAGATTTTCAGCTACGTGCCAGTCAAGAAGTTTGGTGTTCAGTGCACAAAGTTCGCGCCTATTGGGCTGACCAACATGTTTAATAGCGGAGGAACTATACAAGAGTTGGAGTATAATGAAGATATTGGCGGGGAGAATAGAGTTAAGATTATATTAAAAGGTGGAGGGAATTTTTTAGCCTATTCTAGTGCATCACCAAAGAAGTGTTACTTGAATGGTTGTGAAGTTGGGTTTAAGCATTTTGGTGCTGGTGGAAAATTGTGCTTGAATCTTCCTTGGATTGAGGAGGCTGGGGGACTTTCTGATGTGGGGTTTGTTTTTTAAATTTGATCATTTATTTATGCATTTGTTTGTTTGGTTGTAGGGATTTTGAGTTCTTGTCAAGTTCTAAGTTCTTGATTTAAATTATATAAAGTTGTGTTTGGATGTATGAATATTGATCTATTAGGTTTGGAAGCCTATTAGTATCCATAAAATCTATTTGCAGTTTTTTTTTTGCTTTATAATTGAATTTTCTGTGCTTTAATTGCTGTTGGAAATGTGGATATATTACTTGGAGACCAGCTGCTAAATTTGTGAATAAGCTAGCCAGTGGCAAAAAAAATTTATCTATACCGTACAATGTCACGTATTGAAGTCTATCTCCACATCTATACAATTATAAAAACGTTATTGACTTTTAAAAATTAAATTAAATATTTTACAAAATTTATATTTGTAATTATTATAGTTAAAGAAATTTATTTTAAATTTAAATTTAAAAATATTTTAAGTTGATTTCAAAAAATTAATAGTGATGTTATATTTTAAAATAGAACGGAGAGATTATTATTTTCTTAAAGAAATTATCTGCTCCTCTACTAAAGGAGACAGAAGAACCATGCATTATACTCCTCTATGCATTTCAAAAATAAAATAAAATTGAGTTTAGAATGTCAATTAATTTTTAAAATCTTATAGTAGTAGTATTCCCCAAATAGATAATGCATAACCTATGTGAGAGTTTTAATAATATGATAATATTGTGTTATATGTTCGTTTCGTCATTATACGTCATTCTGGTCGTTAAAAGTTTTAAAACGACAGATTCTATTTAATAATGATTTTAATAAAAATCGTCGTCCATTCACATTTTTTAAAAGAAGTTAAAGAAAAAAGTTTAAATAAGGGTGAGTTTAAAATCCGGATCATATTATCATAATATCCACAATGTTTCCGATACCTTGCGGAATGATTTGGTCGGATATATATATAGAGAGAGTGATCGGGTTTGGTATGCCAAATAGGAATTTGATGTAAAGCAATAGAATTATAATGACATATTTGTTTGGTTAGTTTTTGGTATTTGGGTATTAATTATAATGTTATTAAATTATATTTATTTCACTAAATTATATAATAATATGTAATAAATAAGATAAATTGTAAGTCAAAATATCAAATCAGTTGTAGTCATTACTGTTTTATCTTTTATGACTTACTGCATTACGGACGTAATGAGCCCATACATCAATTGGAGAATGTAATAAAAATCTTAAAAATTAATGTAATAACATTACGCATTACTGTATTACGGACGTAATAGGCCAATACATCAATTGAAGGATGTAATAAAAAGTTTAAAAATTAATATAATAGTATTACGCCCGTAATAAATTAATACATATAATAAGAGAATCAAGAATAATAAATATCACATTAAAATAAGAACCTATTGTATAACAAAATTATTACATTAATTTAAAACAAACCAAACGTGACTTCTGTATATATCATGGACTCCAAAATAACAAAGAAATTCTTAGGTGATAGTAGACCCATTCATATGAATGATGGGCTCAACACTCTTTATAAATATTATGGGCCACGGTTCCCAATGTATACTGCGCAACAAGCAGTTTTAGTGTCTTCTGATCGACCTAAACTGAAATAAAGCCCGAAAATAATAATAATATTTTATTAAATTTTCTGTTTGGGTGTTCGAAACATTTTCTTATAAATAGGGTGTTTAGGTTAGAATTGAAAATCACACCAGAATCTGAAGTTTTTCTCTCTATAATATCGAACGTATTTTTGTGAATATTTAGATATCTCTTGAGTGTTCTTTATACTGATCTGAGTTCTTTTCAAAGATTATATTAGATATTCCAAATGGGAAGTGGAAGTGTTATTCTTTTAAGGTAAGGGATGGTAAGGGCAAATCATTGATTGTGAGAGCTTTCCAAAAAAAAATGAATATAGCAATATTTTTCTTTGTTTATTTTTCCTTTTATATATATATATATATATATACACACCATAAATAAAAATAAAAATAACCAAATGTAAGTCGACAAGCAATTAGATTGCCTACATGCCAACTAATGCAGAAACAATTTGGATTTTATATGGATTGCCTAGGAAAAATAAATAAAATAAAATAAAACTATGTTTGGGCTTCTATCAGTCACTATTACGGGCCACGAAGGTAGGGTTTTGTTATTTGGACCGGCTCTCAATGTGGATCACATGGTGGTGGTAGTCAAATTTGGGTGTCTAATTTGTCCTCCTAATGAGACGCATCCGTCCATTATGACTTATGAGTCAATTTTTATTTTTTTACTATGGTATCATAAACACATTTTGTTATTATTATTTTTTTGCTAAATTATTTTGTTATTTTTCTTAATTAAGAAAAATTCACATACATGTGTCTTGTTTTAAATACCTTGATACACTTAGAAAAGGAAATAACGTCAAACTTGAGTGAAATTTAACATAAAAAATACTCCACCGATGCAAAATATAAAATTAATATTGTATTTTATTTGAATAATATTACTAATTATAAGATCTATTATTTTCAAACGTAAAAAAAAATTATTTAATTTAATTAATGCTATAAGATTGGCTTAAAATAACTTGGCGTAATTAAATTAAAAAGGAAAAATGACCCTACTTATCTAAATGGTGGTCAATTAATGACATTTAATTATAAACAAGTGAAGAAAATTGGTGATTAATAATGTACTACCTAGCTAATGACTAATCCATGTGCTTAGCCGTCACATTACTAACCTACTAGCTAATTAGGATGATTTATTTAATTAATATTTCTCATGCACATAAAATTGTAGTAAAATGATATTTTCACATGATTTTTTGATATTTTCACATGAAAATCATCGCTAACTATAGATCCAATAGTGACGATTTTTTTTCATCGCTATACATCTATAGCGACAATTTTCATGTGAAAATATCAAAAAATCATATTAAAATGTCAATTTCCAAATTGTATGTATGCATATATATATATATATATATATATATATATATATATATATATATATATATATATATCCTACCTGCCCTGTTAATCATATGGCGCACAAAACAAAAGCATAGAACGCAAGCTGTATTTGGGACCCAAAAACGGGACGGTACCCTCTAGTCTACAATGTGCCACGATTACATGGTTATACACCATTAGTTCTACCCATTTCTTTTACAAATGCATGTGCTTGCATGTTCATACGAAGCTAGCTACTCATCCTTTTTGGGACAATATAAACTAATTTGATCGACCACCATATATATCGATCTGAGCAGGCTTTCATATATATATATATATATATATATATATATATATATATATATATATATACACACACACACACTCACACACATATACATGGAAGTTTATATATTTATAAAACTGCCATCCATCGTTATTGAAATTAATTTACAACGTGTTTTTGGCATGCTTTAAAATTCGGGCTAAAAAATTATACAGCAAAAAAGAGACTACGTACCACATATATAAATTTGGAAGGATCGGAGAAAGTGATAGCTAGCTAGCTTTATGTTTGTTTAATGATGACTAATGAGAAGAAACAAAGAGTTAAAGAAAAGAGGTTAAGAATCTTTAAATGCATGCATGGTTATAGGCTTAATTAAGAAGATTTAATTTCATGTTGCATTAATTGCAAGATTATTGTATTTTCTGTGGATCGATATATTTGCAGTGTACTTTGAACCTGAATTAGATCGACTAAAAAAAATGAAAAAGGAAGAAAAGGCTTATTAATTTATAGTTAATGAATGATCATTTGATTGAAAATGTGGTACATATATATATATATATATGAATGTCAGCAAAATTATGTTCATGATCCCAACATAAGGATCTGAAGTCTACCCTTTTGTTGAAACAAACCTCGACAAGAATCCTTACTAGCTAGGTGCTTAAATTTCTATTTCTTAAATAAGCAGCTTCCTGCTAGGGAACATATATATATATATATATATATATATGGGGATCACTACAGCTCATAAATTAAAACCCTAAAATTCGGAAATTAGGGTTTCAAACTCACATTACGCGAGTATATCCATTGAATTTGGAAAGGGGGAAGGATTAATCCAGGGTGTTTTGATGATATATAAATTGATGAAAGAGGGGTGGGAATTTTTAGCTATAGTTGGGAGGTACTTTGAGTGTTATGAAAAAGGAATTATATATTTTAATCATGCAATTGCATGTGCACTAGCCACTAGGGTTAGAGAACATGCCCAAAGAAACAAGCAAACTGTATAGGTATACTTGGCAGTCCCACATTCATGCATTGATAGGGCCAATATTCCCACTAGAAGGCAAATTGCATTATCCTCCTCCTACAATTAATTTAATTAATTTGCTGCCCCTTGGCCCTTGTTCATATATATATATATATATATATATATATATATATATATATATATATATATATATATATATATATATAGCTAGCTAGATAATTTTATAATATATTTTACAAAAAACATTATCATCCTCCTCAAAACTCGAGTATAAAAGCCCTCCGATGGGTGGCAAAATTGAATAACCATTGAGTTGTGTTCTTGAGAAATTAAAAAAAGTTTGGACAAGAGGGGAAATTGAAAGAGTGGTTTAATTGCTTGGAGAAACTCTTGAAGCAAGCACTAATTAGCAAATAAAAATTAATGCATGGGTGGGTGGCTCTCCACAAGTACATGCATTTTCTTCTTGTTTCTCTTAATAATAATTAATTTTCTTGAAAATAAGAGAATTACAAGAAAGGGTGGGTGCAGGGATTAAAGGAAGGCACATGATGAAGATCAGCAAAAGGTCTAGAAGGATGAATCTGATCATGAAGAGGAGGAGAAGAAGTAGAAATATGAATGGTGAGGTAGAGAGAAAAGTGAGAACCCTAAAGAAACTTGTCCCAAACAGCAATGATACCATGGGGTTAGATGGGCTGTTTAGAGAGACAGCTGATTACATATTGGATCTGCAAATGAGGATAAAGGTTATGCAGTTTATGGTCAAGGCCAGGGATTGTCATCCATTGGTTAGTTCTGACAATTAATAATAACAATGAGTGAGTGACCACGACTCACATTTCATTTCATGATTTTCTTTCTTTTCTTTCTTTCTTTCTTTCTTTCTTTCTTTCTTTCTTTCACCTTCCATATGATGGTATTTATGCGGCAGCTGGTGTTGGATAATCTGCTATATATTTGTACATACAAGATCAGGTATTGTGCAGATCTTATAACAGAAGTAGTTAATTTGTGTTCTTTTTTATTAAAAATATATATATAAATATTAGGGCTATGTGTATATACACACATAATCGTGTTATAACGATAATTTTTTTGGACTATAGCAACGATTCAATTGTCACCATAGACCAAAATATCTATAACGACGATTGAACCGTCGCCATAGAGGACTGTGCACCGTGTATATATACATTTTTCCCTAAATATTATACGGTGTAAAAATTAAATTTGTGGGGTACAATTAATTATGATTTGGTCGATTCAGTTGTCAAGCTAATTATTTGTAATTCCTAATTGCCAAAAATTTTAATTTTTTACTTTGAGAATTTATTGTCTTCTCAATTTTTTCAATTAAGAGATTAATTTTTTATTTATTTTTTAGTTTGGAGATTGTCTTCTCAACCTTTTTAATTAGAGGATTACATTTTTAATTTTTTCTAATTACGTTTAATTGATAGTATTATGTCAAAAAATTGATGATATGACATCATATGTGGCTAAAAAATGTTTATATGTAATATTTATTTTATTAATTTTTATACCAAAAGAGTACATATAAGACCATTATTAATCTTTAAAGTAAATACATTACAAATTTAGCTTTTAAAATCATCAATTAATAATCAATATAATGATAAATATTTTAAAATGTATAAATGCATGTACTACTAATTAAAATCTTGTTATTTCATAATCATCAATAATAAATATAATAACAATTTTACTTATTTTTGTATATAAAAATTTTAGGCATAAATAAAGATTAATACCATGAACTTTTATTTCATAATCATCAATAATCAATATAATTAATTTTAATATCAAAAGGGTAAAATTGTCATTAAATTTACTTTAAACAATTAATAATTGTATTATATTTATCCTTTTTGTATAAAAAATTATGTAAATAAATTTTAAAATGAGACTCAATATTATACATAAAGATTTTTTAGTCATGTGTCACTGACATGACATTATCAATCAATACTTATATATAAATAAACGTAAATGATGACATCATCAAATCAAATCAATTGAAAAAATTTATTAAATGATGACATCATCAAATCAAATCAAATCAATTAGAAAAATCGTTGAGTCCACTCTTAATTAATTAAGTGAGTTAACGTCTCATTTAATTTGATAACTCATCTATTTTTCTATTCTTATATATAAATACACATAAATGATGATACACATAAATAATTTTTGTTTTTATTCTCTAACAAGAGAAGGTAAGTAAAATATTTTTATTTTTCATTCTACCAAACTTATTATAATATTTTTTATTAAAAAAATGTTTAAGATAATATATCTTGACCAATTTTATGTAAGATAATTTAATTATTATAATCTTATTAAGATATTCAATTTTAGATATAGCCAGATTAAAATTTTGAAAATATCATTATTAAATTAATTAATTGAAATATATAGTGTAGGTTTTTTCTCAAATATTACTATAATCAATTTAATTTAGTGCAAAAATTTATTAGGAATTAATATTCCAACTAAACTCAAATATCACTATTTGATTAGTGTTATTAGGCACTTACGGGTAAAAATGATTACTAAATTATAAAAAAAAAAAATTGACATGAATATCCGACAAATTATTAAAATCATTATTCAAACTAGCCCACCCAATTTCTTTGGTAGATCCTGACATGAATTATTTACACAATGAGGATCATGATCATATTTTGACTGTTCGAATACCAAGCTATCTTCTCAATATATTTACAAAAAAAAGTTTTTCGTGTATTGCATGGGTTATCAACTAGTTAGATTTAATTAGAAGAAAAAAAATTAAAAGTTTAATTTACTAATTAAAAAAAATTGAAAAGACAATCCCCAAAATGGAAACAAATTAAAAGTTTAATCCCTAATTGAAAAAATTGAGAGGACAATTTCAAAAGTGAAAAAATTAAAAAGTTCAGGATATTAAATATTTAGGACAAAATAAAAATAAAATCCATAATTAAAAAAAAATTATTTTAAAATGACGACTTTTAAGAGAAAAAAATTATTTTTAAAATAATACCCGAATATTTGCTAGAACTATAATGATTTCAAAATAGTACTTGATCTACATTGTATATAAATAATTGCATGTTAGAAAGTTTATGCAATTTTATAGTATAAAAATTAGACTTGCATCTCTAATTGTTAAAATTACTAAAGAAAAAAAATGTATATTTAATTTTAGACAACGACGAATAACTCTTTACAAAAAAGAAACATAAGAATACCCGTGTATACGTACAGTCCAGGCTAAATTTGATTAGGATAGTAGATGGTACAGAAATTGGAACGGGGGAATTGAAGTCGGGCTCACAAGGAGTATATAAGCCAACCAACAAGAATGAAGGCTTCACTGTTCAGGATGAGCTAGAAGAATTTTTAAAATATATATATATATTAAAAGTAATAGAATTTAAAAGTAATAGAATTTATATATAATAATAATAATTTTTAATAAAAAAACAGCATTACCCAGCGTTTACCATTATCCAATAAAAACAGCATTGTATGCAGTAACCATAGCATCAACCCATTTTCAAAGCAAGGAGAAAAAAAAGGACAATCCATTATCTTCCAATAAGCAGCTTATATATATGAGTATGCAGTAACCATAGCATCAATCCATTTTCAAAGCAAGGAGAAAAACATTGTCAGCCACATCACAACCAAAAGCGTCTTTTTTTAACATCCATTTAAATTTCATTTGTTCGCTGATTATATATATATATATATATATATATATATATATATATATATTTCATGTTGTAAGAAATCAGAACAGCTGTTCTGATGGAGGGAGCTCTAGTTTATTAATTGATCTATAGATACTAAGAATTCCTAAAGACCATTCCGGCAGCCTAATTTCTTCAATTGGCACTTGGTAATAAAAGTAATACCACTTAGCCGCAAGTTGGATCAACTACTGAGCTTGTCGATGCCTATGCATGCTCATGATCAAGTTCCTGAAAACAAAAGCATGCCAATATGAATCATGCTATATCATGAACAAAGTCAATAATATACAACAATTAAATCAACAATTAATTTCCTAATAAAGAGGTGCTATATGGTTTGTTTGCTAAATATGTGAAACCGGACATGGGTATTCTGGCACGAGGATGAAAAATGTAAACTGTAAAAGCATGATGCTTTTACATAACATCTGCCGCTTTCCTTATTCTGATATTATTATGGAAAACCAGATCAAACAATGATGCTAAGACACAATTTATTGTATGAAAGCAATGGCCCAAACCTAGAAAACATGAGGCCTTTTAGATTAATCAGCTTGTATCATTTTAGCAACTGACTGGTAATCAAAAGAATATATCTCAGAATCAAATAATATATATCCTAACAAGAAGGGAAAGACGTTGTTTTCCATCTGATAGCAATGCTATCATAGCATTATGGATACCAGATAAAGCAATGGTGTCCAGGATTTCCGTATGAAAGTGAGAGTTCAAAACAAAGAAAACACGAGATTAATCAGCTTGCACCATTTTAGCAACTGGTGGATAATAAACAAAATATAATCTCAGAATCGATTAAGAAGTTCATCTTACAACAGTCTTCGGTTAGCCAAATAATCACCAGGAAAATTGTTTCAAGAGGGTAAAGCCAGTCACTCTGAGAAGAAGAGACACGTTTGCTGTATCAAAGTTTCCACTCTTCTGAACCTATTGCCTTTTTGTTATGGTAGTATTGTTTTTGTTTTCTCCATTTAAGCCTTACGTTTCTACAGTTGCCTTTTACTTGAAAAACTCATCTCATGGGAAAAAATTGTTCATAGTACCTGTTGTTTTACTCGATGGTAAATGTTGACTTGGTCAATTTCCAACTAAAATTGTGTAGATGAATAAACAAAACTGCATACCACAGCTTGATTCTTCATGTTACTAAACTCTAGCAATCAATATTCCATGAAAAATAATGTGGTTATTTAAAATTTGTGAAGAAAATGTAAACTACTGCACAAAACACGTTTTATAAAACTTCCTTAGCTCATATATCATGCTCTTTTCTCATAAAAAAACAATCTTAGCATCTTTTCCTATCTGGCTATCCTAAACCCTCTAAAGAACTAAACTATACGAGGTTAATCTCCTCCGACAAATAAACGCACCCAGGAGGCCAGGACTCCCCAAATATACCAAGCACACACCACCAAAGTCGCCAAACCGCCAGGCAATGACAAAATATGTGGGAATGGACTCACTTTCCCAACTACACATCACCATTACAAAAAAACAAGATGTTTTTTTTACCAGTATACGTAACATGTTGCAGAATAGAAGTGGAAGAAGCGATGGTCTACTGAGCTATGGAGCTTCCAGAACTGATTAACTATCCAGTACAATTTTTCCTTGCAACTCCATTAACAACAAGACAAACTTCTAAATGGAAGCTTTCACTTCTCCGAAATACTTGGTCTGTCTTACCATGAAGCTTTCATTTGGCATATTCTTGGTTGCCAATTTTTGTTTGGTGAAGTGCTCAAGCTCAATTTGAAGCAACACTAGTGTGACATACCAGATGAGAATACAACATTGGTATATATTCTATAAAATAAAAATATTTCCTCCAGCATTCTCTTTATCTGTTATCCATAAACTATATTAAAATTTAAATAATCACTGATAATGATGCAACTGAATTTTCAACAGAAACCTGATATGCAATAGAAACATTTAAATCGAAAATGAACAAAAACTTAATTGACCTGTGCAGCTAAGGAAGGTTCTTGGAGTTGCTGGTGGGACGGCTGTGTTTGAAGCTGCACCTGCTGCATTTGAGAAACTTCTTCAGTTGAAGAAATCTGTGAACATGACATTGAGTGAAGCTGTTGACACTGAGGATGTCGTTCTTGCAGCCTTTGTTCTAATTGTTGTTCATAAAAGCTATACTCCTCAGGTTTCTCCCACTACTCATAACACAATACGACAGCTTCAGCATTTTTGAGAGTTTAAAGAATGATCAAAAACAGTTCACACAATGAGTTAATCAGGAAAACTGACCCTGCTCTCACATGTTACACAGTTGTAGTAGTAATTGTATCCATCAGGACATATATGCTCACTCCAATCACAATCTAGAGGATCTGACATATCAACACTTAAAGGCCCAGCAGGAACCGTTGTAGGCAAAACCTATTTAATGCTAGAAGCTGTTAGATGCTAGCTTCCAGTTTGTAAAGACTACAGGAAAAGTGAAGTTTAAAGTAATATCCTACTAATTAGGAAACACGAAAGAACACTTCTTAGAGACAGAGAGAGTATAAAGGAGAGAAAGAAAGTGCATCTTGCATCTGCAGATACTAACATGAGAAGACAAAACACCCACTATAAACTAACCTGATTTGAAGTATTGGGCAGCCCATTCCTATTCAGGTGATCATTGACATTGGGTACTGGCCTGAATTAAGCACATTCTTCAAGAACAATTTCAACTTTACATTTACAAAAATAATTACAGGAGCAAGGGGTAGCTGCAAATGAAAAACAAAACTAACATCTGAATAAAACCTAAAAACCAATCTTAGTTTTTATTCTGAGAAGAGAGAGGATGAGGAAAGTGGGAAAAAAATACTATAGTAATCCTGAAGGGCATGCACAGGGAAAGAAAAAGACATTTGAGTACTCATGGATCAGACCTAAAGAAACTATGTTAAGAAGCACACAAGAAAACATTTTGTTTATTGATTCTTTTCCTGGGTGAAGCTGGGGGGAATTCACTGATGGTTACAGTTAGGAATGCCTACATAGCAGTTGACTTTTAACATATTACAGGACCAACAGAAGAGATGCTCTATATCCCTTGCAAAAGAAAATGTTAACACTGCACTACTTACAACCTTCTAAAAACTTGCACAACTCGAAACAACAAGAAACAAAATTCGTTACACAAGAAAAATCTTTTACTGGGGTAAGGATGGGTGATACCTTGATTCTCCAGTCTTGGGCCTCTTAGGTTCTGCAAATCGAACAATCAACGGTTGATCACAGCCCTTCATGACAAACAAAAAACTCTTTAAGAAAATTGCATATCCTTCAACATTTGAATTTTTAGAAAATATAGTATCCGACAACATAATATCTATCTGAATATTGATGTTTATGATACAATTAAAAAGGTCTTACTCTCATCACGTATGTTCCATTTAATGCATTGATTGCAGCAACTGCCATATCTCTATGCGAGAATTGAACAAACGCGCATCCTTTAAAGGAACATGGAAATGCAATTCAAAAAACATTAATCAGCAAATACTCATGAACTCCTAATAAGGATTGATTAGGAAAAGGAAAGATATTTTTTGCGACAATCTGAAGAAGAAAAAAAAGAGCATCTCTTGATGCCAGTCAATATATTAACTTGTTGCATAGTCAAAAGAAATGCCAAGAAATTCTACTGAGTGCTTTAGGATGAGAGCTGAAAATATAGAGCCTAAGAGCAGAGTCAGGTAGATTTTCGCTTCTAATATGTCGATAACTAAAACGACAAAGTTAAACTGTGAAAGCAATGAACATACCGCGGCTTTGCTTCAGTTCATCGCGCACAATGAAGACATCTTCAACAAGACCATATGGGGAAAAAATCTAACAGTAAAACATTCACAAAAAATTATGACATTGTAAAGGCTCTAAAAGAAAATATGATTATAATAATGACAATAAGAAAACTAATAACTGCAAAAACACAGTAATCATAATCTTTTTCTACTGTCAATAACCTTTAAGTCCAACTACTGGAAAGAACAATCATAATAGTTGGTATAAGTTTAAGCAAAGGGCCCCTTTAATGGCATCCACAGAGTGCAGAATGAAAAATTAGAATATCTCATTACAATCACTCCATACACATCAATTATGATTAAAAAATTTTTATGGTAGAACCAACCCCACCCCCCCCCCCCCTCTCTCTTCCTCTTTTATGGATGAATCACTCAGATTACTGTTAGCAATCTGCCATAATGATCAGCTGCAGTGCTGGTCATGCATAAGCAGCAATTTTTGCTCAATCTGTTCAAGAAGTAAGCACCCACAAAAGATGTGCACTTAAAGCATCATGTCTCACACAAAAGCAGCACAATGACAGTAAGCATGAAACCAGGAACATCATACACCCTTGTTTACATGATCACACATTCTCGAACAAATATGACAACAAAGAGCTAGTAATATTTTTCACTTTTAGCGAGTAAACTTGGAAAGATAATAATGGAGAGCATACTTCTTCAATTTCCCTATCCAAAGCTTGCTTGTTCACGCACCCAACATATAATTTGTTTACATATGTCCCAAAGCCACCGGCTGTGACAGAGAGAACATCAAATATGAGCAGGTGTGAAAAAGGAAAGACCAAGCTCAATGAAAATTATTATTGCATACATTTAATGCAACACGTTATATCATTAGTCCCAGGTAGCAACAAGTTATCTGTTTCCCACAAGGAAACCTACAATTTCACACTATCTAACGCAAGAGAGAATTTAATGAGTCTAATCCTTCAAAGCATGTATCCTATTAAAGTAATATGCGGCACTTGTATGAGTTCTCATTACTATTTTCCACTTCAACAAACTTGATTGTATATCATTCAAATCTTCAAACACTAGTCAAAATTAGGAAAGCTAGAATACATTATTAAAAATCTATAAACGTTATCATATCTGGTGCTTCTCAAAGTTAAGTCATTAAACTTAAATTAGTTAATTCACTAAGCTTGTGATGTAGTTTTACAAGTAACTAGCATGAAACATCTAAGATGATTATATTTCTTTATATATGTAAGGATATAAGGATGCTTAGTTACTTCAAATCTATAAGATGAGACTTGTACACATGGATATTAATTCCACTAATTAATTACGGAGAACATGGAGGAAAGTTTGGTAATAAAGTTATGGATTTCTTGCTCAACGTCAAGAACTTATAAATAATGAATAACCCAATTCTAGTTAATGGATGCATGATGGTACCAAATGACAAACAATTCTTGCCTCCAACTACTACATAAAGCACAAATAGGTTGGGCATTTCGTACTTTTCAGTATTCTCCTTTTTTTCAGCACAATGTTACCAGAATCTGCTACCTACCATGTGAATTACGACCAGGCACAATTATTTCCAATCGTAGTTTGACCGTGATAAAACTGAGAACCGTTTATTTCATTGAAATTATTTCTTTCTATTACATAGATTGATATATATACACAAGTATCCTATGGTAATTCCTAAATTACAGTTTTGTGTACACAGTGAGTATGGAAGCTACAATTATGGTATATCTATGTCATATCTTCTAACACTCCCCCTCAAGTTGATGTACAGATGTCTCGCATACCCAACTTGAAACATAATGGATGAAACATCTTACTACTAAGACCCTTAGTAAAAATATCAGTAAACTAATGTTCTGTTTTGACAAAATGTAAATAAATTAGACTACTAGTTAATTTTTCTTTGATGAAGTGCATGTCAATCTCAATGTGCTTCATTCTATAATGTTGTACTGGGTCGTTTATAATACTAATGGATGTTTATTATCACAAAATAACTGCATAGGCCTTTTAGTTGTAACACCCAAATCTTCTAGCAAGGTTCGAAGCCAAATTAGTTCACATATACCCAAGGCGATAGCTCGATATTCAACCTCAGCACTAGATCTTGCTACCTGATGTAGAACGACAATCCTTTATAGAGCCAGCCCAATCTGAGTAGGAAAAAGCTTCAACTCTCATATGACTATGTGGTGCGAACAATAAACCTTTTTTAGACTTAAGATACCTCATAATTCTGTAAACAGTTTCCATGTGGCAATGTCGAGAATCATGCATATACTCGGGGGGACTTATTGAGGGGCAACATAGGCATTTGCCTATGCTCAATTTTTTTTTTAGGTAAGGTAAATAAGTCTGGGCAACCGGGCAAATACGTAACTTAAGGGGGCAAATTTTATATTTTTTATCGGAGAAGTGAGAACCATTTGTCCATCTCTTGCTTCGAAGCCCTAGATTCAACAGTCCCACACTCTCACTTTCATCTTCATCCTCTCTCCCTCTCTAACGGAGACTCCCACTTTCATCTTCATCCTCTCTTTCCCTCTCTAACGAAATGTTATGGTCACTACAAATTGGTCCAAAGTAGTTATGAAAGGATCATTAAACTAAGCCAAAACCTTAACTCTGTAAGTCTGCAACCTTCGATTGACCTTCCAAACTCCTTTTGTTCGACCGGCGCTACTGGTTAGTCTGTTTGGTGCAAGTAATACTATAATTTGTTCTCTCCTCCCTGTCTTTATAAACATATATTTATTTGTGTATATATAACACTAGTACACTACAACAATTTGTGCTATCTTATTATTATATGTGCACTATGCAGGATTGATGAATATAGACTATATAGTCATATAGAGACCCAATAAATCCGCCCATGTTTCCATTATTATTGTTAATTTTAGTTATATTTCTCAACTTTATTTGCAATCTCTGTTCCTCTTTTCTAGTGAATGAATTGAGAAGGAAATTGAATTAGAAATTAAATTGAGTTGATTGTTATTATTTACTTAAATTTCCTACTTTTTTCTCAGGTAATTTGCCATAGTATAAAAACAAGGATAGCCCCTTCAGGCTTCAGTGAACTTATTTGGTCCCCAAAATATTTTTTCTTGGTCGTCTAACTTTTTAGTTCTTGCAATCGTAGTAAAATTGGTTTAATTTAGACGGAATCCCCCAATTCTTTAACAGAATCCCACACATGTTAGCGACACATGCATATTTTGAAGTTTGAGGGATAAAATCGTTTCTCCACTTCCTTTCCATGTTTATATCAGTAACATTAAATAAGTTTCAAGTTTCAACTTAAACAGTTTAATATTATATCTTATGTGGATTTTCTTAGTATCTGAATTCTGATTAGTTTGTGCAATTCAAGTTTAATTAATGGATTCATTATTTTGTTTATATAATATTTATTGCAGACTATTTTCTTGTTATTAGAGTAACTGGTTACTGGTTTCTTATACTTTGAAATTAATTCATGCTTTTGTTTGAATTTAGAAAGTAAATTTGGTTTGAGGCTTTGAACATTTGAGGAATCATTCTAATTGAAGCATGACAAGTAACCGAAGTAAGTTTCTAAATTGTATCTAAATGTTTTTTATTTTAAAATTCTTTTTTTAGTTTGGATTATGAAAATTTATTTGTTGTATATTATAGAATTCTATTTATGCTGCTTAAAATAATTGTTTGTTTGGGGTTGTTGTATACTTATGTTTTGATTGATTTAGACATTCATGACATGTTGTCAAAATTCAAACGTTCCTATAATGAATCATCAACATCACACTCCATCTGAGTCGATGACACTACTCAAAATCTCTCAAATGAAACACTTATCGAAGAACCATCTCAAAATATTAATTCTCAATCCCAAGTTGAATTCAATTTAGAAGAGGAACTTGTTGCGGATCCGGGACTAAGACCATCGATAATGGAATATGATGCTAACAAGAGAGAGAGTATTCGCCGAGGATATTTGCTTAAGGGCTCTCATCAACCAATGCTTTTCAAATTCCCTCAAAACTATTATTTATGGAGAGAAACGTGGATTTAATCCTGAATGGTACAAAAAGTATGCTAGTTGGTTGGAATATAGTGAAAAGGAAGATGCAATATTTTGCTTATATTGTTATCTATTCAAAGTTGATATTGGTAGACAAGGGGGTGGGAATACATTTGTCGGTAAGGGATTTAATAATTGGAGGAAGACAGAATACTTATTTGAGCATGTTGGAAAGTCACCCAATAGTATTCATAGACGATGCATGCTAGCTTGTCAAGATTTGAGGAACCGAAAGCAACACATAGATATCAAACTTGCCAATATATTTGATCAAGAAAAAAAATTACAAGCTTCATTTGCTCTCATCTATTAAATGTGTTTGGTTTATTTTAAGTGAGGGTTGCCTTTCCGTGGCCATGATGAATCACATGCTTCAAAAAGGCGAGGTTTATTTCTTTCTATTCTAAAATTTTTATCCGAGAACAATGATGAAGTGAATAAAGTTGTGTTGAAAAACGCTCCGGGAAATCACAAATTGACAGCACCTTCAATCCAAAAAGACATTTGTAGTGTTGCTGCATTTTTTACCACAAAAGCTATAGTTGCAGAGATCGGAGATAATTTTCTCTTTGTTAGTTGATGAGACTCGTGATTCATCAATTAAAGAACAAATAGTTGCTGCTTTACGTTATGTGAACAAACATGGGTGCATTATTGAGTGTTTTCTTGACATTGTTCATGTTGTTAATACATATGCTCGAACACATAAAGAGGCTATTGAGTCACTTTTTGCAACACATGGATTGAGCATGTCACGTGTACGTGGGCAAGGATATGATGGAGCTAGTAACATGCGAGGGGAATTCAATGGTCTCAAAAGTTTGATTTTGTCAGAAAACAAGTCTGCTTTTTATGTTCATTGTTTTGCTCATTAGCTTCAATTGACACTTGTAGTAGTTGCAAAAAAAAACATAAGAAGCTTAAATCATTTTTTGATTATCTTGCAATTTTGACAAATGTTATTGGAACTTCTTGCAAGCGTAAAGAAGTTCTTCGAGTGAAGCACATAGAAAAAATAATTCAAGGAGTTGCTTCTGGTGAAATCAAGACCGGGCGTGGGTTGAATCAAGAAGTGACCTTGAAGCGGCCCGAGACACGCGATGGAGCTCACATTATGACACAAGTCTTAGTGTTATTAACTTGTTTTCTGAAATAATTGAAGTGTTTGAGATAGTAGAAAATGATGCATCAGGGTACAGAAACAGGTACTTTGTTGCATTTCATGCGAGATTTTGAGTTTAGGAATCACGAATACCTTGTCACAAGCATTACAAAAGAAAGACCAAAATCTCGTAAATGCAATGGTTTTAGTTACTGTCTCAAAGCAACGATTACAAAGCATGAGAGATTCGGGTTGGGAGAGTTTGTTGGCAGTTGAATTTTGTAATGTGCATGGGATAGTCATTCGAGAAATGGAAGTTATCTTTTTGGTTTAAGGGAGATCACGTCGGGGTGAAAAAGTTACCAATCTTCATCACTTTCAGGTTGAGTTACTCTATACAGTGATAGATAGTCAACTTCAAGAATTGAATGATCGATTTGACAATGTTAATACAGAGTTGCTCTCATGTATGGCGTGTCTTGATCCAAGTAGCTCTTTCTCAGCATTTGACAAGGAACGGTTGATTCAATTTTCAAATTTTTACCCGTTGGAATTTCAAGATACAAATCTTTGGGGGATTGATGATGAACTTGAAACTTACATTACAGATATGAAAAAAGATCTTGAATTTTCTAATGTGAAAGGGATTGGTGAACTTGCTCAAAAGTTGGTTAAGAATAAAAAGTTTGATTTGTATCCTCGGGTTTATTTGTTGTTAAAATTAGCTTTGACTTTGCCAGTTGCTACTGTCACGGTGGAGAGGATATTTTCAACAATGAATATTATTAAAACCACTCTTCGAAACCAAATGGTCGATAAATGGTTGAGTGATTGTTTGGTTCCTTATATTGAAAATGATGTATTTGAAACTATTGATAATGAAGCTATCTTAGAACATTTTCAAGCTATGGGGTCTAGGAAGATAGCATTGTAATTTGTAAACAACATTATGATTAGTTCAAGTTTTCTTTATTTAACTTTAACAAAAAAATTAATTAAAATTCATCCCTGCTGGGGAAAATTCCTGGATCCGCCCCTACATATACTGACTCACTATTCCCACAGCATAAGATATATCAAGTCTAATATGAGAAAGATATATCAGTCGTCCCACCAAACGTTGATATCTTTCTCTATCAACCGTAGGTCATGTGCCACCTACTAGATGATGATTAACTTCAATAAAAGAATCAGCAAATTTATATCCCAACATGTCAGTTTCTGTTAAAAAATCAAGAACATACTTCTTTTGAAATAGAATCCCACTGGGAGATCTTGCAACTTCAATACCAATGAAAATATTTCAAAGGACCAAGATCTTTGATCTCAAACTCTTTGGTCAGACTCGCTTTGAGATTAACTATCTCTTCTCTATTATCCCATGTCACCACAATGTCATCAACATACATAATAAGAATATAATAAGAATGATAGTCTTACCTTTTATCTGTTTGACAAATAGAGTATGATATGCTCGACTCTGCTTGTACCCAAATTTTAGTATTGCTTTGTGGAATCTACCAAACCAGGCTCTTGGAGATTGCTTCAAACCATATAAAGCCTATCGCAATTTACAAACCTTACCCTTGGTGATAGATGAAGCAAAATCAAAGGGTATTTCCATGTATGCTTCATCTTCCAAGTCACCATGAAGGAATGCATTTTTCAAATCCAATTGTTGAATATCCCAGTAAAAGTTTGTTGCACATGAGATTATGGTTTGAGAGTTCATATTCGCCACAGGAGTAAATGTCTCCTGGCAATCAATTCCATGGGTTGAAGTATACCCTTTTGCAACTAGCCTAGCTTTGAGTCTCTCAACTGTCCCATTTGGCTTCTGTTTGACTGTATATAATCATTTGCAACCAACTGGTTTTTTCCTGTAAGGGAGAGTAACTAGTTCCCGTGTATCATTCTTTTTCAGGGCATTCATCTCCTTAATCATAGCATGTTTCCAATTCTCATCACTAATTGCTTCTCTTCACCCCTGAAGAACAGATATTGAAGACAAGAAAGAAACAAAGGAGTGATAGGATGCATATAATTTATGTTAGCCCACTTCAATTAGCAGTAAAGGAAGCTTATGTATATGGCAAAGAGTGCAGACGAATTAGAAAAATAACAGTAACAATAAGCAACGAATGCTACTGACAGAGATACAATGAGTCAATGAGTAAAACTAAGTCAAACTCTCCAAGACCACTGTAGAAGGCAAGACAAGAGAGAATCGACCACCCCACACTGAAAGAAGTCACATCGGCAAAGAGTCTCCGGAAATTTCTCACGCACCGGCAGAAGGAGGCGAGTGACGTCGGCAGCAGGCATGTGACAGTGGGTCAGTGGGTGTCGGAGATGATTTTCTGGTGGCGGTCGCCTGACAGTGTAGAACCCTAATATGGCCTCAATTTCTTAATACAAACTGGTCTTGCTAGGTTTCTGAAGGAAAATATGAATAGCAGCGAGATAGCTTCTGTTAATGGAACGAGGCTCTGATACCATGATAAAATTGAGAATCGTTTATTTCATTTTATTTATTTCTTGTTATTACATAGATTGATATATATACACAAGTATCCTAATTACAGTTATGATAATTCCTAAATTACAGTAATGTGTACACACTGATTATGGAAGCTATAATTATGGTATATCTATGTCATATATTCTAACAGACTGCATTCCAGAACAGTAAAATAGACGATCTAATTTATTTTTATTTTATAACTTGGGCAACATTGAAATGGGAAGAAGATTAGAGTTACCAGGCTAGTCATCACAAGAAGATTTTGTCAAAAAAATTGAACTGTGATATGTTAAATCGAGAATCATCATCCTTCAACCTTCCGACACTAGGTCGTATTCAACCTTCTCAGAGTGTAGGTATTCAGCTTTCATAGATTAGAGATTCTAAGATTATGGCTTTACTATCAACCGAGTCACCGACAGATAGAAAAGAGAGAGAAAGTGATGCAGGCTAAAGTTCAGAAGGGGGTGGAAAGAAATAAAATGAGGGTGAAAGAATGGTGAAGGGGCCTATACCACAAGGAACAGGTAGAAACACACAAAAGCACTAGTATTTTTTTGACTAAAAAGAGGCACCAAAGGAGTGCCGCAAAAGAGCTCTAAAAAGGCAAGATAGCCCTCAACACCAAATCATTAAAAATACATCATGTCCTAACAAAAAGTCAACAAACAGAATAGAAAAACCTGGAAAGACAACATATAATATGTTACCGTAACCCATAATGACAAAGGTATGCCACTAGAAATGTAATGTTTACTAATTTTGAACAATGTGTAAATAAATACATCTACAGGGTAACACATACAAAGACAACTAAATGAATATGCACAAAAATGTGTTGTTCACGTACATGACCAGAGCCTATTACTTCATCTTTAACAGTAAGCTCAGAACAAAACTGAAATAAATTAACCATGATCTTGAAATCTTTCTAAAAACAGTAATTATACAAGATGAGACAATTACCTGGGCGTCCACGTTCCCCATCTGCATATTTAACTCTGATGGGAAGCATTTCCTAAAGAAGACAGATACATCAGCCAGTGAACAAGGATTGCATAACCCAAACCACATATAAAATACTTTATCAATCTCACACGATAGAACTCACCCCAAAAAAAGTATATTGGCCATGTAACACTGCAATTGCTCGATCAGCTTCCTCAAACGTTGCATATTTTACAAAACAAAATTCTGCAAAATTATAAATTTCACATGCTAACTGGATTAGTATATCCAATAGTATTAAGGCAGGAAGTAAATCATATACAACCATATAAATACGTAAGCCATAGATAGACACTGAATTAATGAATAATAAGAACGGCTGGCAAGAGCATTGATCATGTAAACAATGTAGCTAATGATTGTATTGTATCATTAAGCAATTCGTGTCTGATCGTATATGATACATGTTAAGTAATATATCATAAATTAAAGGTTTCACTTTGTGTGGAAAGACCACGCATCTATGTGCCTCCTATCCTTAAATACGGAAGTAACACATAGTTTAGCAGTTCAGAAAATAAATAGAAGCACAAACATGTTAAAAAAATATGAAGACACGAAGTAGCTAAAAGTTTAAAACCAACAAGAGACTAGAACATAATGCATTTTGTCATAATGCATACATTTTGAGATGCTAAACCCTGTTTCATGTATTTTGTCATAATGCATCTATTTTGAGCACAAACAAATTTACATGAGAGGACTGGTGCTACAGCAGCCCCTTCACCAGAAACTGCTAATAGATGAAATGCAATATTGTAGATACAACTTCTACATACGCATTTGTAGGCCGGTTCTTTTATCCTTGAGAAGTACGACCTCAACAATGTTTCCGTGTTCTCCAAACAAAGAGCGAATCTGACATGAAAGAAGGGTTCAATATTAACAGTAAATAAGCATAAAATTCACAAACAGAGGTAAAATGTTAAGTTGTCCAAATTTTAAATGCAAATAAAAGTAAAAATCGGTGTACATTGTACTTATTTATTTTTGGATAAATAAATTATTTAGATAGAAAGCGCCAAAAAGAGGGCATATTATTATCTTATTTAAATCTTTCATAAGTTTTTTTTCTTTTTGATAAAAGAAGAAATTTTATTATTAGAAAAAAAAAGATACAATAAATGGGGGAACAAGAAGTCCACCCTCGACAAACTAAGAAAAAAAAAAGGGCACTTAAAAAAATGTAGCCCTTCAATCTCTACATAAAGAGACCACATAGATACGTCTAAAAGCCCCCATAGCATAGCTGAAGCCCAAAGAGATGCAAAAATAATTATAATCCTATCGTTCAATAGCCTAAAAGATAAGCAACTTTCTCTAAACAATCTAGCATTACGCATTTACACTCATTCCAAATTCCCCACAAAATAAAAAAGAAGGTACACTTCCATTAATCTTTCACAAGTGATGTGATTATATTGAAAATAAGTAATAGTCAAAGAAAATATGATGATACTGCTAGAGATATTTTGAAAGTTAAGAAAGACAGAATAAAATAATTTGAAGTTGTTATTATCAGGCAAACAAGTTATTTGATCATGTTGAAGGTACAGGCTGGGTACAGGGGCACAACTTACATCATGTTGAGTAACAGTTCTTGGGATACCTCCAACAAAAAGTTTCACCAAATTGCCACCATCAGAATAACCTTAAAAAGAAAAAGAAATGCAACTCAGCAACATTAGTGAGATTCAGATGAAAAAAGATTTGAGTTTCTTCTCCAACGAGCTCTATTTTGAAGTTTAAATAACATTTCAAGTTAATAACAAATGTATAAAGCATTAGAAATTCAAATTATGACTAGAGTGACTGTTTCATTGTAAAAGTTAATTAAACTTAGAGAAATGGACTATCTCATACTCTGTCCTCAATTTATAACTCTGACATTTAAACATAGGATAGGAAGTTTTCATTAATATGATGTAGCTTTTTAACCTATTTTAAATTTTGCAACTGAGCGAGCATTAATAATAAATAAATTACAGTGATGATTGACCAAAAAACTACACTAAAAATAAATACATAAATAAAGCACATGAACAATTGCAGCTACAAAATGCCTGATATGAAAAATATATCAACATAAAAGTATATATAAGGAAGTAAATGAGAAAGATAGAGAGAGAGAATGCATACCAGGAGAAAAAAGTCTTTTCCGACCCGGTGGAGGGAAAGAATGACCGGCAGAACCACTTTCCCCGCCGCCGCTGACACCAATTGAATCATTCTGGTGATGTTGAAGATGGTGGGCGTTGCTATGGAAGCCATTGTCGAAGTTCCTTTCGTGGTGAGGAACGGGGTCGTCGGAGGACCAAGACGACGTCGCCGAATGGGAGTTGCGATTGGGGTCTGAGTAGTAATCACCTCGTCCTCCTCCTCTGTCACCGTGATTGTCCATTTCAATTATTCAAAAATTGAAAACGCTAACCCAGCCAACAACAATTGAATTTGAGTAGATTTGGTGATGAACTAGAAGCAAGTATGAAAGAACACAGACCCCATGGATTGACTGGGGTAAGGTACTTCGAAGCTCGATTAGTTCAGTTCTTACTCTCGAACTTAACTCGTAATTTTCTCTCTATTTGTCTGTCAGGAGAAACTTTAACTCGTAGGAGTACGACCATAGGCCGTAGATTGGGTTAAATCCACTTTTAACCACTGCTCAACTCCTATAATGCATAAACTCAATGTTTTCAGGCTCTGACCCTTAATAGAACCAAAAAAAGTTAACCGGTGGTGGGATCACTAGTCGAACCAGTGTCAGATCGTTATATGTAATAAATAATAAATAATTAAAAATATTAATTATTATATATAGTATATAATATTTAGTAAATATGTAAAATTAATCAATTTATCTACCCAAAAAAAATTAAATTTATTTGTACGATATTTATTTTATACAATTTAAATAAATAGTAAATCTATTTAAAAATAAAGATATTAAATCATAATTATAACTCAAGACTCAATTGTAATAAAATCAAACACAAATAATAAACATATCTAGGATACATTCAATTAAATTTGGTAAAAAAAAAAAAAAAACTAAACTTATTTGTACAATGATTACTTTATATAATTCAAATAAATACTAAATCAGGACGTTACAAAATAAGTATACATCAACCATTCTGAGTTGTCAATACACGTGATGTAAAACAACTACAACTTTATTATTACAATAGTAAAGCGTGAGTTTGTATACAAATATTATCTACAGACAATATCTATACTCAAATAAATCCTCATCACATTTATTGATACATTATTTTACAAAATGGTGAGGACTACTAAACAATTCTTTCTAAAACCTTCATTCCATACCCGACTCGTATTTCGCTATATTCTCGCCTCCCGAGAAGAAAAATGGAACAAAAAAAAAAAGGGTGAGCTCAACTAGCCAAAAGAAAGAATATTATGACTAAGATAATATACAACAAATTTCAGTTAGTCTTCAACAGGAAAAATCTAATAGAATACAATAGATAAACAAATTTTAAATCAATATTAGCAATGAAATAATAATTCATTAGAAGAGTTAGGTAGAGAATGCAAACTACTATCTTCTATGTATGAATTTAAAAGTTCATCGCTCATCTTTTATCCCCTCGTAACATCAATCAATATACATCCGGAATCAAATATTCATCTTCAGACTTTGTGCCAAAGATATTCATCGATTGGTCATGTTCATCTAAACACTGCTCATCTTTGCACTACTACCAAAGATATTCTTCAGAAATCATTCATCTTTGCACTATGTGCCAAAGATATTCAATAATATCATCATTTAAGACTGAGGATGATGAAAATATTTTTAAAGAAACGAATCCAGTGAAACAAAATGACAAGGATTAAGGATTAAGGATTCGTACTTTGTTTTATCCATGTTCAAAATACCTAAAAAATAATCATAGTGGTGTAAAATTCAAGAATGATCAAAACATGGATACAATCAAAGCTAGTATCAAGAATAGATATTTTGGACAAAAGAAGAAATTTTATTTTTTTGGTGAATAGTCAGATATCGTGAATAGTGTCAGATACGTGAATAAGTAACTCCGACACCAAAAGATAGAAATTTCCCAAAAACATCTTCACGACTTCATTAATAGTACTCGTGAATAAGAATCAGTAAATAGTAACTCATGAATAGTAATTCGTGAATAAGTAACTCATGAATAGTAACTCCCGATATGGAAAAGTTTCAAATTTGATAAAAAAAATTCAACCAATATTTCAAAGATAATGATATTCAAGAAATAATATCATTTGAAAAGAAAATAACATCCCTTACCTCGAAAGATTAGTAGATTTAAATTTGGAATAACGTATAGTCTTTGAAGGAACTTGCACCGCCTAACAATACTCAAAGTATACTCACAAGAATACGCTCAATATATCGAGAGAGAAATAGAGAGAAACTTGGTTTCGGTGTGTTTTTCAATTCTAACCCAAGCACCCTATTTATAGGAAAATGCTTAGTAACACCAAAGTAGAAAATTGAATATAATATTAATATATTTTTACATTTTCTTTAGCCCACCTTAGACAACTGATCTCAGCCCATTTGAATCACGTGTGAGGCCAACTTAGTTGCAAAAAACGTTTTTCTCAAAATAATTAACTAAAACTCCCAAAAATTAATTATTTTAACTTGAACTTCAATAATTCATAATAAATAGCCCTTTTATCAGAAAATTCAAATCTCATGAGTTTTTATAGGAAATTCAATTTCTACAACTTTGCAGAAGAAAGTTTTCGAATTCCAAACAGAAATTGACCGAAATCCACAAACGAAGGCGATTTTCTGTGCTATAATCAAATTTGATCAATAAATGGGGTCCAATTGACATGTTTAACATGTTTTAAATATTTATTGCAACAAAAATACTCTTCCTCCTCAGTATACTCATATATCCCACATTCGTTAAAAATATCACCATTATTATATTATTATAATATAATAATATATTTAAATAAATTATTTTATCGAGAAAAAAGATAAAATTTTAATTTTCAACAATTGTCACATTAAAATTTTCTCCATCTATATCCACATAAAATCAATATTTTCCTTATCATATGAATCAATAATTAATTATTCACAAATAATATTACAAAATCACAATATCGACAACCAGGCGGTTCCAGGGAAAGAGGGGCTTTCAATAAGAATTTCTCCTTCTTTGGCAGCGCAATTAGGTGACCAAACCTCTCCTTAGATGTAACTTTCTAGACATTGCCAATAATGTTATCTAATAATATTATTCAGATAATATGAATTATTGCTTCGATAATGAAAAATCTTGTGTAATGACAATTATTGAAACAACAAAGAATATAAAATATCAACGCATCAATTATTAAATCAATAAAATCTTTGAACAATAATTATCTGTAACCATTATTGAGTAGTGTCTTCTTACGTAAGAATCAATAATTGGTGCAATACTGGTGCTTCTCTGTGTTTTAACCAATCGAGTATTTTAACAAGATTAATGATAATAACTACAACCAATTATTTTTAAATAACTTATATTTGTCGCTTTCTTCATCCAATCGCTTTAGTAATGGGGTAATACACATGGTCGCTACTTCGCCGTCGTGACGAATATTCCCGACAAGATTTAATATTCCACGACCAAACGAATATTCCCAACAACAATGAATATTTTATAACCACTTGCTTATTTTGAAATATTTCATGCGTATTTTACCCTAACTATCCACATTAATCAAATCAACCCTTACTATTTCAAAATAATAAATAGAGAAAATTAAATTTCATTAATAATAAGTTGGGGTCTTACAACCTCCCTCCTTATGAAATTTCGTCCTCGAAATCGACGTGACGCATTCTGGTGTTTTGAAAGGTGAGGATACCTCGCTTTCATTTCCGTTTCCAATTCCCCGTGTCATTTCCTCTATAGCATGATTCCTCCACAAAACTTTAACTTGTGGTATGACCTTTTGCTAGTAGGACATGCTCCTTCCTATCCAAGATCTTGATGTACTTCCTCATACGTTAGTCTTCTTGGCTATCTCGTCCGGTTTCTAACTCTATAACGTGGTTCGGTCTTTCACATATTTACGGAAATACGAGATATGTGAAACACATTATGAACACGAGACATACTTTGAGGTAACGCGAGTCTATAGGCTACATTTAACAAGTAAAATATTGGTCTCATCTAACAAGTTAAATATTTATATCAATCTTTATAATTTATAAAATATTCTATTAAATTATGTAAGATTGTATTTGAATAAATTAATGAATTAATAATTAATTTATATTATATTCTTTGTAATTTTTTTATATAAATAAAAGTAAAAAACTTTTGTATATAAATATTAGTTCAATAATCAATTTAGTATTCAACGGTTCAGTATTAAGTGAAATGGTTCATATTTGAAACTCGATTTGAAGGCTCTTGAGTAACTCTTTATAAATGAATCGAGTATTTACGAGCTGAGTAGGTCGAATTTGATACAAAATTATAAATTCTTTATCGAATCCAAGTCAAATCCAAACTCAGTTTTTTTGAATTGAACCGAATCTTAGTATTAGGGTGTTCGTTGATATTCAACTCGTTTATGCTACTGTTCGGGAAACTCATTTGTTATTGTTGTCCTGTTAAGGAATAATTTATTTGTCTAGTTATAAGTTGAGTTTTAAAATAAGATAATTTGATCAAATATAATATTTCTTTTGCCTCTCTTTTTATTAACGTCATTTTTAATAATCTTTCATTTGATTTTAATTTCATAATTTATTTTAACTTAATTTATGGCTTATAAATCAAACTGATATCGTACGATTTTATTTATAAGTCACAACTTAAACTAACTTATAAATTATTTTAACTTATAAGTCATTCCACTTTTTTCCCACCGCAATCGACCCCTAAATTTTTTAAATGCTTATTTTTGTTAGAACAGTACAAATTCAATCTAAACAAATTTACTTTTAACAAAAAATATTTTTAAACTAGTTATTTACACGCATTATATTAAAAATTTATAAAAATAAAAATAAATCTAAAAATCGAAACAAATTAAAAAAATAAAAATATAGAAGAAAATATATATCTTAATAATTCTATTAGCGAGAAAAAACACGGAAGAAACTTTGTTTACTGAGAATAAAATATATGTCAATCAATTAAAATAAAGAATAATATGTAATTATATAACAAATTAATTTAACAAAACTCATTAAACAAGATGAGTTTGAATTTAAAATGTTTAAGTTGTTTAATTTGTTCTATTATTGTATTTTATTTAATATTCCATATTTTAATTTTGCTAACTCGTAATTTATTTATATATTTTGAATAGCTTTTTAACGTTGTACAAAATTTTAATTAATATCAATGTATAAATTTTCTATTTTGATAGCTAAATGGTCAAATTTGTGGGACTCATATATTATTTGGTTATTATTTGACGTGTTGACATCAACAATTGAATAAAAATAATATTTTTTTAATAAATATTAATTTTTTTAACCAAATTTGTGACCGAGGGTAAAAATAAAAAATATATATATTAGAAGTTCAATTTGTTGATGTATGGTAATCAAACTCGGACCAAATTGTTAGTTCAATCATAATTAATCGGCTCTCTGGTTCGGTTCAAACAAAAAATATAGTTTTTGGTCAAATCGAGTGATGTGACGGTTTGACTGGTCGATCAAGTGATCCAGTAACCTAGTTATCAGTTTTACTGGTTCTTTTATCTCATTTTTTTTGCTATTCTTTTGAATTTGATTGAATTAATGTATCATTGATTGAGTTTTGAGTCATGATTCTTGTGACGTCCCCAAAATAGGTTCATTCCAACCAACCCATTCTGAGTCGCCAAATACATGGTACAGAAATAACTACAACTTTATTATTACAACATATAAACTGTGAGTTTAAATACAGATATTGCCATCTAGACAATATCCACACGCAAATAAATCCCCATCATAATTATTCATACATTATTTTACAAAAATGGTGAGGACTACTAAACAACTCTCTCTAGAACCTTCATTCCATACCCCGACTAGTACTCGATACATTCTCGCCTCCTGAGAATAAAAATGGAACAAAAAGGAAAAGGGTGAGCTCAACTAGCCCAGTAAAGAATATTATGACTAAGATAATATACAACAAATTATCGTTAGTCTTCAACAAGGAAAAAAATCTAATAGAATACAATCGACAACAAATTTTAAATCAATATTCGCAGCGGAAATAATAATTCATTAGAAGAGTTACGTAGAAAATGAAATCTATTATAATCTATGAATTTAAAAGTTCATCATCAATATTTTATCCTGTAACATCAATCGATATTCATCTCAAATCAAATATTCATCTTTTTACTCTGAGGCCAAAGATATTCATCGATCGTATCATATTCATCTTTTCATCTCAACACATTCCTCTTCGCACTAAAGGCCAAAGATATTCAATAATATCATCATTTAGGGATTTGAGGATGATGAAAAATATTTTAAAGAAAATGAATCAAAGAAACAAAAGAACAAGTATTATGGATTCGTACTTTTCAACAATCCAGGAGTTCAAAAATACTTCATAAATAATCATCATCAAGTAAAATTCAAGAATGATCAAAACATGGATACAATCAAAGCTAGTATCCGAATAGATATTTTGGACAAAAAGAAGAAATTTCATTTTTGGTGAATAGTACGATTATTAAGTGAATAGTCTGTCAGTATCGTGAATAAGTGCAGTATACGCGTGAGTAGTAACTCAACACCAAAAGATAGAAATTTCACAAAAAACATCATCACGCTCGTGAATAGTACTCATGAATAAGAACTCGTGAATAAGTAACTCCTACATGAAAAGTTTCAAATTTGATAAAAAAGTTCCAACTAATATTTCAAACATAATGATATTGAAGAAATAATATCATTTGAGAAGAAAATAACATCCCTTACCTCGAAGATTAGTACTTTTAATTTGGAATAAGGGTATAGTCTTTGAAGGAAACTTGCACCGTCTAACAATACTCAAAGTATACTCAAAATACTCACAAGAATACGCTCGATAATATATAGAGAGAAAACTTCAGTTTCTGGTGTGATTTTCAATTATAACCTAAGCACCTATTTATAGGAAAATGCTTTAGAACACCAAAGCGAAAATTTAATAAAATATTAATATATATTATAAATTTCCTTAGCCCATCTTTGAAGATATGATTTCAGCAATTAATATCACATGTTAACCCACTTAAATGCCAAAAATGTGTTTTCTTTAAAATAATAATTAAAACTTCCAAAATCAATTATTTTGAACTTGAACTTCAATAATTCACAATAAATAGCCATTTTATCGGAAAATTTGAATCACATGAGTTTTATAGGAAATTCAATTCTCTACAACTTTACGAAGAAAGTTTTTCCAATTCCAAAGCAGAAATTGACCAAAATCCACAAAGCAGACGATATTATAAGCTATAATCAAATTCGATCGATAAATGGGGTCCACCGACATGTTTAACATGTTTTAAACATTTATTGTAACAAAAATACTCTTCCTCCTCGTATACTCATATATCCCACATTCGTTATAAAAATATCACCATTATTATATTATTAAAATATAATAATATATTTAAATAATTATTTTATCGAGAAAAAGATAAAATTTCAATTTTCAACAATTGTCACATTAAAAATTTTCTCCATCTATATCCACATAAAATTAATATTTTTCTCATCATATGAATCAATAATTAATTATTCACAAATAATATTACGAGAATCTGATATTGAATGACGCGGTTCGAGGAAAGGGGTTTTCAATAAAATTTCTCTTTCTTTGGCCTTGATTAGGTGACCAAACCTCTCATTAAGCGAGAACTTTCTAGACATTGCCAATAATGTTATCTAATAATATTATTCAGATAATATGAATTATTGCCGATAATGAAAAATCTTGTGTAATGACAATTATTGAAACAACGATAATATAAAATATCAACGCATCAATTATTAAATCAATAAAATCTTTGAACAATAATTCACGTAACCATTATTGAGTAGTGCCTTCTTACGTAAGAATCAATAATTGGTGCAATACTGGTGTCTTCTTGTGTTTTAACCACAAAAGTATTTTAACAAGATATTAGCAGTAACAACTCTGTTGTTATTTTTAAACAACTTATATTTGTCGTTTTCTTCATCCAATCGCTTTCCGTTATGGGGCCCACAAAATCTTTATGGCAAGTAAATACGAATATTCCCAAACAACAAGAATATTCCACGACGAACGAATATTCCAAACAACAATGAATATTTTATAACCACTTGCTTATTTTGAAATATTTGCGTATTTTACCCCTAACTATCCACATTAATCAAATCAACCCTTACTATTTCAAAATAATAAATAGAAAATTAAATTTCATTAATAATAAGTTGGGGTCTTACAACCTCCCTCCTTATGAAATTTCGTCCTCGAAATTGGCGTACGATACTGATGTTTGAAAAGGTGAGGATACCTCGCTTTCATTTTAGTTTCAATTCCTGGTCATTTCCTCTATAGCATGATTCCTCCACAAAACTTTAACTTGTGGTATGACCTTTCTTGGCGTAGGACATGCTCCTTCCTATCCAAGATCTTGGCCAAGTGTACCTCCTCATACGTTAAGTCTTGGCTATCTCGTCCGGTTCTAACTCTATAACGTGGTTGGGTCTTTCACATATTTTCTGAAGTGCAGATATATGAAACACATTATGAACACGAGACATACTCGAGAGGTAGCGAGTCTATAGGCTACATTTCCTACTCGGTCGAGAATTTGAAATGGACCGATAAATCGTGGATTGAGCTTTCCTCTCTTCCCAAATCTTGTAACTCCCTTCCATGGAGCAACTCGTAACAATACATGATCCCTACACTAAATTCCACGTCCTTTCGATGAAGATCCGCATAACTCTTTTGTCGATCTTGTGCTGGTTTGTATCGTTGTCGAATCATTTGGATCTTTTTCGTGAGTCATACGTACTAACTCGGGTCCCAACGGTGTTGCTTCACCCACCTCGTCCAACATATCTTGGGAAGCGACACTTTCGTCCATATAATGCTTCAAATGGAGCCACACCTATACTTGCACGATAAGCTGTTGTTGTAGGAGAATTCCATCGATGGTAAATACTTATCCCAAGCCGCCCTTAAAAGTCAGGACACACGAGTCTTAATAAATCTTCAAGAGTTTGAATAGTCCTTTACGATTGTTCGTCAGGTTTGAGGATGGTATGCGCGGCGAATAAATAAATCCGTGCCATAGCTTTTTGCAAGCTAACCCAAAATCTTGAAGTGAATCTTGGGTCACGATCCGAAACTATGGATACAGGCATGCCATACTGACCTCACAATCTCATTCACGTCACATACTAGCAGAAGGCGTTCGAGTGAATAAGTCTCCCGTGTCGGCAAGAAATGGCGAGACTTGGTTAATCTATCAACAATAACCCAAATAGCATTGATGCCTGAGAAGCCGTAGGAAGAAGACGTGCTGAAATCCATGGTAATGTGTTCCCACTTCCATTTCGGAATCTCAAGTGGTTGCAGCGGACCCTTAGGTACCGGATGCTCGCCTTTACACGTTGACAAGTTAAACACATTGAGATAAACTTTGCAATCTCTCTTCATATTGTTCCACCAAAATGTATGTCGAAGATCACGATACATTTTAGTACTTCGAGGATGGATTGCAAATGGTGTATTGTGTGCCTCCATCATAATCTTGTACTTCAAATTAGAGTCGTTAGGAACACTGAAAGTCTAGAGTGGACTCGAAGTATTCCTTCTTCATCAATTCTTCGCTTAGGAATAGCTCCTTCTTGTACTTTCTTCTTCATACGCATCATTTCCGGATCGGTGGCTTGAAAGCAACCTTAACTTTTTCTATTAAAGTTGGCTCTGTCGTATACTTGACATCATCGCACTCATTCCCTGCATATGATCTTTCTACTCAACGCGTCGGCTACCACGTTCGCTTTTACTAGGATGGTATTGAATAGTGTGGTCGTAGTCTTTCAATAGCTCGAGCCAGCGTCATTGCCGCGTGTTGAGTTCTTTTGAGTGAAGAAATATTTAAGGCTTTTATGGTGCGAATATATCTCCACTTTCTCCCATATAGATAGTGCCTCCATATCTTTAAGCGCAGCTTGCTACGCTGACTCTAGATCATGAGTAGGATAATTCCTCTCATACTCTTTAAGTTGTCATGAGGCATAGGCTATGACTTTCCCACGTTGCATGAGAACACATCTAACCCTTTGCACGAAGCATCGTTGTAGATAACAAATCCATCCGAACCGGATGGTATTGTTAGAGCAGTGCCGAAATAAGTCTCCTCTTAAGCTCTTGGAAAATCTTCTCGCATTCTTCGCTCCAAGCGAATTTTGTATCCTTAGGAGTTATTTGGGTTAATGGAGTAGCGATTCGAGAAAACCCTTCCACGAATCTCGATAATAACCGGCTAAGCCCAAAAAACTACGTACTTGATCCACCGACTTGGTTGCTCCAACTTTGTATTGCTTCAATCTTGGCCGGATCAACGGATACTCCATGTTTTGACACCACGTGCCCAAGGAATGCTACTTCCTCAAGCGAACTCGTATTTCTTCAATTTGGCATATAGTATGTTTTCACGAAGCCTTTGGAGTACCGACTTCAAATGGTGCTCATGATCTTCACGACTTTTGGAATATATGAGGATGTCATCAATAAAAACAACAACATGGCCTGATCAAATATTCCTTGAATACTCGGTTCATCATATCCATGAAAAGCGCAGGAGCATTAGTCAATCAAGAAAGACATGACTAAGAATTCATAATGCCCGTCACCGGAGTTCTAAAGGCGGTCTTTGGAATATCCTCGATTCTAATCTTGGTGATGATATCCGAGCGAAGATCGATTTTGAAAAGAATTGTGCCCTTGCATTTGGTCAAACAAGTCATCAATACGAGGTGAGGATACCTATTCTTGATGGTGACATGGTTCAATTCAGATAGTCAATACAAAAGTCGCATACTCCGTCTTTTTCTTCTTTACGAATAAAAGCAGGAGCACCCCGAGGAGATGTCTTGGGGCGAATGAAGCCGATGTCCAATAATTCACGTAGTTGGACCTTTAACTCTGAAGTTCAATAGGAGCCATTCGATATGGGGTTTTAGAAATGGGCTTTGTATGCGGGTTCAAGATCAATAAAGAATTCAACTTCACGTTGGGGGGTAGGCAGGAAGTTCTTGAAATCGTCGGGAAAGTCAATAACAACATGAATATTATTCAAATTTGGCGTGTCTTTATTCAAATCCATAACATGGGCTAAGAAAGCTTGACATCCGTTTTTCAATAAGCGAATAGCTTTATGATTAGATATGGCGGTGATTGATTTTAATGGTTTAGTTGCTTGAATTAAATACAACGGGTTGGTTAGGAATATGAAAACTAACAACCTTACGAAAACAATCAATTTTGGCATGATGAGTAGTTAACCAATCAATCCTAAAATCACATCAAAAGCAAGTATCTTTAAAGAGATAAAGGTCAACAGGTAAGGTAATGGTGCCAACTTGAATCAAACAAGATTTATAAGCGATTGGATGTGATGAAAGTTTCTCTAGCGGAGTTTCCACGAGATAGGTCAAAGTCTAATTTCTCCGGAGTCAAGTTTAAGCGTTGAGAGCACAAGGGAGAGATAAATGAATGGGTATGCAAGGTATCAAGTAAGGTATAAAACCGTGAGAATTTATAAATAGCTTACCGTGATCACCTCGTTTGGGTTCCTCGCATTTTGACCGATCACAACAAACGCTCTTCCGGAATCATTGACTTTGACTTTTACGGGATAGTCTTTTGAGTCACCGTCCCCATTGAACTAGGTTTCGCTTCTGTCTACAATCTCGGCGATATGTCCTTCCTTTCCACAATTATAGCATACCTTGAGCTGTTGTTGTGGGCGGTTTGGTGATATGTCCCTCTTTCCGCATTTATAGCATATAATGGGGGTGGTCGTTCTCCTCCCTTAGAACCCGATTCTTTTGCTTAAACCTTTGTCGTCTTCACATAGTCGTTGTTAAATCTTCTCTTTTAAAATCTCCTCGACTCGCGCTTCTTTATTTTCATGGCCATGATTACCACGGAGTGGTTACCATTTTGTCAAATCTGTTTCTTTCTCCATTTGGTTATCATTATTACATTGATTGCTTTATCTACGAGTACGATCCTGGTTATGGTCCTCGGTTGGCCGTAGTACTCGTTATCTCGCTTCTAATAATTGAGCCACATTTTACAACATCTGAATAGAGAAAGTTTATGAGAAATGAGATCTTGGCGTATCTTGGGTTTCAAACCTCTAAGAAACATCGCGTCATCGTTCCTCATTCTCCACCAAATGAGGTGAAAACACGGATAACTCTGCAAACTTTGCCTCGTCTTTGAGACATCGTCATGTTGTTTTGCTCTAATCGATGAACTCCACTTCCTTCATATAATGAACACTTTTCGGGAAAGTATTTGTCATTAAATAGTTCTGAAAGCGTTTCCCAAGACATCTTTGAGTCTTGGTGGATGGAGTGCGCTTCACAGACTCCACCGATGATACGCCTCGCCCACGGAACATAAAGGTGGCGAATGGAACCTTCTGTTCCTCCGTGCATCCCAAGACATCGAATATCTTGGTAATTTGCTTGACCTATGTTTTCGCCGTGATCGGATCGGCTTTCCCTTAAATTACGGTGGTCCCGACTCTTTGAAGCTGCTTGGTTTGTGACAACTTAGTGAATTGCTATCATTTCCTCTGTATTTTGAACACGAGTCTCCTCAAATCGATTTTGCATGAAGCGCAAAAAGCTTCTAAAAACATCCCTCGTTCATCATCGCTTTCGATTGGTGTTGTTCACGGGAGGAACATTGCCCGACTGTTACACGTTCTCCTCGTTGGTGAGTCTGAGCGTCTCCACGGTCTCATTTCCATTGTTAATATTCTCGATTCGACATTCTCAAATCTTGTCATAAAACAAGGGTTAATTAATGAAATCAATATATCACATAATATCCTTATATCTTGACCAACTAAAAAATAAGCTTAGGTAGGACACACTAGTGAAAGGATTTACTCGTCTCTCCCCTCCTAGTTTCTATTCCCGATCTCGCTTGGAGATCATATCCTAAGCTCGATACATTTGTGACTCTCATGGTGCTTCAACCACAAGCACCTCACAATGGTACTATCGGTTTGCCAAAATGCAAGCAGGCGTCCCCTACGGAGAGTCTCTGGCTTTTGCATCCCCATCAATTTGGAAGTCACCGTGAGAGGCTCGGGGCTATTTACTTTATGGCTACGATACTTTGTGACGCCCCCAAAATAGGGTATACATCACCCATTCTTAGTTGTCGATACATGGTCAAAACAACTATAACTTTATTATTACAATAGTAAAGCGTGAGTTTGAATACAAATATTATCTTACAGATAATATCTATACTCAAATAAATCCTCATCACATTTATTGATACATTATTTTACAAAAATGGTGAGGACTACTAAACAATTCTTTCTAAAACCTTCATTCCATACCCCGAGGCTACTTTCATTTATATTCTCGCCTCACGAGAAGAAAAATGTAACAAAAAGGAAAAGGGTGAGCTCAACTAGCCCGATAAAGAATATTATGACTAAGATAATATACAACAAATTATCAGTTAGTCTTGACAGGGAAAAATCTAATAGAATACAATAGACAACAAATTTTAAATCAATATTCATGGTGAAATAATAATTCATTAGAAGAGTTAGTAGAGAATGCAAACTACTATCTTACATGTATGAATTTAAAAGTTCATCGTCTATCTTTTATCCTGTAACATCAATCGATATACATACGGAATCAAATATTCATCTTTGCACTCTGAGCCAAAGATATTCATCGATTAGTCATGTTAAATCTAAACACTGTTCATCTTTGCACTACTGACCAAAGATATTCTTGAAATCATTCATCTTTACTTCTGAGGCCAAAGATATTCAATAATATCATCATTTAAGATTGAGGATGATGAAAAATATTTTAAAAAAAGCGAATTCGATTGAAACAAAATGCGAGGATTAAGGATTAAGGATTAAGTACTTTGTTTTATCCATGTTCAAAAATACCTCAAAAATAATCATAGTGGTGTAAAATTGAGAATGATCAAAACATGGATCTGATCAAAGCTAGTATCCGAGAATAGATATTTTGGACAAAAGAAGAAATTTTATTTTTGATTGAATAGTCTTGCAGTATCGTGAATAGTCTTCAGTATCGTGAATAGTAACTCAGACACCAAAAGATAGAAATTTCTAAAAAAAACATCTTCACGCTTCATGAATAGTACTCGTGAATAGTAACTCGTGAATAGTAACTCACGAATAGTAACTCGTGAATAGTAACTCATGAATAGTAACTCATGAATAGTAACCCGATACATGGAAAAGTTTCAAATTTGATAAAAAGTTTCAACGAATATTTCAACATAATGATATTGAAGAAATAATATCATTTGAGAAGAAAATAACATCCCTTACCTCGAAAGATTAGTACTTCTAATTTGAAATAAGGGTATAGTCTTTGAAGGAACTTACAGTCTAACAATCTAACAATACTCAAAATATACTCACAAGAATACGCTCAATATATCGAGAGAAATAGAGAGAAACTTGGGTTTACGGTGTTTTTTCAATTCTAACCTAAGCACCCTATTTATAGGAAAATGCTTAGAACACCAAAGTAGAAAATTGAATATAATATTAATATATTTTTCACATTTTCTTTAGCCCACCGTAGAACAACTGATCTCAGCCCATTTGAATCACATGTGAGGCCAACTTAGTTGCAAAAAACGTTTTTCTCAAAATAATTAACTAAAACTCCCAAAAATTAATTATTTTGAACTTCGGAACTTCAATAATTCATAATAAATAGCCCTTTTATCAGAAAATTCAAATCTCGCGAGTTTTTATAGGAAATTCAATTCTCTACAACTTTCGAGAAGAAAGTTTTCCGAATTCCAAACAAAATTGACCAAGAAATCCACAAACAGGCGATTTTCTGGTATAATCAAATTTCGGTCGATAAATGGGGTCCATGAGCATGTTTAACATGTTTTAAATATTTATTGCAACAAAAATACTCTTCCTCCTCGTATACTCATATATCCCACATTCGTTGTAAAAATATCACCATTATTATATTATTATAATATAATAATATATTTAAATAAATTATTTTATCAGAAAAAGATAAAATTTCAATTTTCAACAATTGTCACATTAAAATTTTTTCCATCTATATCCACATAAAATCAATATTTTCCTTATCATATGAATCAATAATTAATTATTCACAAATAATATTACAAAATCCTGATATTAATGACGAGGCGGTAGTTCTAGGAAGAGGGGGCTTTCAATAAGAATTTCTCCTTCTTGCGCCTTGCAATTAGGTGACCAAACCTCTCCTTGACAGAACTTTCTAGACATTGCCAATAATGTTATCTAATAATATTATTAGGATAATATGAATTATTAGCTTCGATAATGAAAAATCTTGTGTAATGACAATTATTGAAACAACAGCAATATAAAATATCAACGCATCAATTATTAAATCAATAAAATACTGAACAGTAATTACTGTAACCATTATTGAGTAGTGCCTTCTTACGTAAGAATCAATAATTGGTTAAATCAGGTGTCTTCTTGTGTTTTAACCAGAGGTATTTTAACGGTATTATTAGTGGTAACAACTACACTTGAATTATTTTTAAACAACTTATATTTGTCGTTTTCTTCATCCAATCGCTTTTAGTTATGGGGCTCACACATGGGTGCATTGCGTAAATGCGAATATTCCCCGAAGCGATCTGAATATTCCACGACCAAACGAATATTCCCGACAACAATGAATATTTTATAACCACTTGCTTATTTTGAAATATTTGCGTATTTTACCCCTAACTATCCACATTAATCAAATCAACCCTTACTATTTCAAAATAATAAATAGAAAATTAAATTTCATTAATAATAAGTTGGGGTCTTATAAAATCCTCTCGAGTAGTAGTAGTGCATTGATGGGACGATTGTTGGCATGATCGTGACCATTAATGAATACACAAATATTCTTGCCCGTAGTGCATGAATAATTGTGGTCGTGATCTTAAAGAATATCCTTGGGCGTAGTCAGTGGGGGTGATTCGATGATGTGGAATATTTATTAAAGTGAGTCTCAAATTTATAATGATGATGAAAAACCTTTTAAAACCTAAAAGATAGTAGACTTTATTTTCTACTTGACTCTTTTAATGGATTCAGATATTCCGCATGATTAAACCTGGTTATCTATTGTATTTTATCGGTTTAACATTGTTGAAGACTATTGATAATTTATTCGCATTATCTTAGTCATAATATTTCTTCTTGGGCTAGTTGAGCTCACCCTTCCTTTTCTTTATTCTCTTGAAATGAGAATATATTTGGGACGAGTCGGAAAAGCAGTGATGGTCCACGAAGATAGCATTAGTAGTCCTCACTATTACGTGAAATAGTGTGATAATAATTGTAATGAGGACTTTTTTTTTGAGTTTGTATAATATCTAGTAGATGATATTTGTATTTAAACTCACGATTTATGTCGTATTATTACCACGGCAGATTATGTTAGTAAGTTGTATTTAAATTACGTACCATGTAAGTGGCGACCCAAGATGGGTGATGTATACCTAATTTTGGGGGCGTCACGGTTAATATCGAGCTTAGGATATGATCCACTGGCTAAGATGTGAGAATAGTACTAGGAGGGAGGCGGGGAATACCTTGTTAGTATGACTACTAAGTTTATGTCTTTATTTTATTGGTTGGTCGGAAGATAGGATAATTTGTTATATGTCAATTAACCTTTTGTTTTGTGGCGATGTCTGAAAATGACATCGAGAATGTTGAGAATAGAATGGAGCTTGAGCGATCGTTGATTCACCACATATCAATAATCGAGGATAATGTGCATCAAGAAGGCGACAATCCTCATGCAAACAACAACCTTGACCAAATGATGAATGATCAAATGTTCGGAGGCTTTATGCAATTTATGCAACAATGAGGAGAAGCGACTCTGTCCAAAACGTGGGGTGGAAACACGGAAAACTCTCGGCGGTCACCAATTAAACAATTCAAGGAGCTGGGACCACCGGAGTTTAAGGAGAGCCAAAACCACTTTGGCGGAAGCATGGATAAAACAGTTACAAGATATTTGATGTCTTGGGATGCTCGAGAGCAAAAGGTTCCCTTCACGCCTTTATGTTGCGCGGAGAGGCGGATTCTTTGGTGGGAATCGAAAGCGTACTCGACTTCTTTATCTTGAAGATATCTTGGGAGAAGTTCAGAGTTGCATTCAACGACAAATACTTTCTCGAAAGTATTCGCCATATGAAGGAGGTGGAATTTATCAAGTTGGAACAAAATAATATGGCCACAGTGTCGCATGATACGAGGCAAAATTTGCGGAGTTATCACAGTTCGTCCCACTTGGTGGATAATGAAGAGAGAATGGCGCGAATGTTTTTAAGAGGTTTGAAAGCGGAGATACGTCAACATCTTATTTCTCATAAAGCGTGTTTGTATTCGGATGTTGTAAATAGAGCTCGATTAGTGGAAGCGATAATGAGTCAACACAACTAAAAAGAAGCGGTAAGCAAAATTATAATCTTAGCGAGTAGTAGTCGTGAGCGGTGACAACAAACGTGGAGGAATCAACGGGCGGATATGGTAACCACGCCGGTGGTAATCGGGGCCAAAACAATAAGAATAGACATTTCAAGAAAGCGGAGATTCAACAATGGTGGAAAGAGCGTCGACCAAAGCACCCATTGTTAAGGAAGAGAAAGACCACCCATCGTATGCTTCAAATGCGGAGGAGAGGGACACATCGATCAAACTGCGTCATGCCGAGTCAAAGCATGTTATAATTGTGGAAGAGAAGGTCACTTAGCTCGATTTTGTCGTTTAGCGAAGACAAATTCAAACTAGGATGGAGGCACCAAAGGCCATCCGAGAAAATTCAAAACCCAGGTAGTCTGAGGAGGCGTTTGTTGTGACATCCCAAAGAAGCAAGGAATCCGAATGAGGTCATCACGGGTAAGCTTATCATAAACTCTAATGAAGTCTATACTTTATTTGATCTGGGGTTCTACCCATTCTTTTATTTCTCCTACTTGCTTTCATCGATTAAATTTGACTCAGGAGAAATTAGACTTTGACTTATCTGTGGAAACTCCGTTGGTAGAAACCTTCATTACATCCTTTGTTTATAAGTCTTGTTTGGTTCAAATCGGTACCCTCACATTACCGTCGATCTTATTTCATTAAAAATACTTGCATTTGGCGTGATTCAGGGATTGATTGGTTAACTACTTATCATGCAAAATTGATTGTTTTTCGTAAGGTTGTTAGCTTTTTCATATTCCTAATCAACCTATTATGCGAATTCAAACGACCAAACCATTAAAATCAATCACGGTCATCTCAAGCCATAAAGCTATTCGTTTATTGAAAAAAGGATGTCAAGCTTTCTTAGCTCGTATTACTGATTTAAATAAAAATAAATCGGTTTTTAAGCGATATTCTATTGTTAATAAATTTCTGACGTATTCCCGAAGAACTTCTGGCCTACCCCCCAGGCGTGAAATTGAATTTTGTATCGACCTTGAACCCGGTACAAAACCTATTTCCAAAGCCCCATATCGAATGGCTCTATTGAACTTCGTGAGTTAAAGACCCAACTGCGAGGAATTGTTAGACATTGGCTTTATTCGTCCTAGTACTTCTCCTTGGGGTGCTCTCCTGCTCTATTCGTGAAGAAGAAAGATGGGAGTATGCGACTTTGTATTGATTATCGGGAGTTGAATCATGTCACGATCAAAATAGGTATCCATTGCCACGTATTGATGACTGTTTGACGGTTGTAGAGAGCAAATTCTTTTCAAAGATTGATCTTCGTTAGGATATCACCAATTGAAGATTAGAGAACGTGACATTCCAAAAGGCGGCTTTCGGAACTTCGATGCGGGCATTATGAATTCCTAGTCGTGTCCTTTGGATTGACTAATGCTCCTAACGCCTTCATGGATATGATGAACCGAGTATTCAAGGAATATTTAGATCACTTTGTGGTCGTCTTTATTGATGACATCCTTATTTATTTCAAAAACCGTGAAGATCATGAAAGCAACACTTGAGGTGACACTCCAAAAGCTTCGTGAATATAAGCTTTATGCCAAGTTGAAGAAATGTGAGTTACGGCTTGAAGAAGTAGCATTCCTTGGGCACGTGGTATCAAGTCATGGAATATCATTGACCCAACAAAGATTGAAGCTATTCAAAGTGGGAACAACCTAAATCGATGGCCAAAAATCGTAGCTTTCTCGGTTTATTTGGTTATTATCGAGAGATTCGTGGAAGGATTTTCTCGAATCGCTACTCCATTGATTTCGGTGACTCGAAAAGATACAAAGTTCGGTTGGAGCGAAGAATGTGAGAAGAGTTTTCAAGAACTTCGAGAGGAGACTTATTTCAAAGACTGCTCGTTAATACCAACCAGTGGCTCGGAGGGATTTGTCATCTACGATGATGCTTGGGCAAAGGTTGGGATGTGTTCTCATGCAACATGGAAAAGTTATAGCTTTATGCTCGCATGACAACTCAAAGAATATGAGAGGAATTATCCTACTCATGATCTAGAGTTAGCGGTATTATCTTTGCACTTAAAATTTGGAGGCATTACTTGTATGGGGAGAAAGTGGAGATCTTTACGGATCATAAAAGCCTTAAATATTTCTTCACTCAAAAGGAACTCAACATGCGACAACGACGTTGGCTTGAATCATTGAAAGATTATGATCATACCATCAATACCATCACGAAAAGCGAGCGTGGTAGGCGGCGCATTGAGTGAAAATCATATGCAAGTATGAGTGCGATATTGTCAGTATGAGGCCCATTTTGTGTGACTTGCAAAGGATGGAGATAGAGTTAAAGACTTTAACGCGTGTGATGATAGCGAGTATCTGAGTAGAGCCGACTTTAATCGATAAAGTTAAAGGCTGCTTAAGCTACGGACACGGAGGTGATGCGTATGAGGAAAAAAGTGCAAGAAGGTGCTATCACGGAAGCAAGAATCGATGAAGAAGGAATACTTGAGTCGACTCCGGACTTTGTGTTCTAGCGACGACCGATTTAAAGTATAATATCATGATGGAGCGCCAACACACCATTTTGCAATCCATCTCAGGAGTACCAAAATGTATCATGATATTCGTCATACATTTTGGTGGAGCAATATGAAGAGAGAGAGATAGCATTTGTTTATCTCACGGTGTCTAACTTGTCAGCGAGTTAAAGCGGAGCATCAAGTACCAAAAGGTCCATTGCAACCACTTGAAATTCCGAGAATGGAAGTGGGAGCACATTACCATGGATTTCGTTCTAGGTCTTCCTAAGGTTTCTCATGGCATTGATGCGATTTGGGTCATTGTTGATAGATTGACCAAGTCTGCTCATTTCTTACCGATACGAGAAACTTATACACTTGAGCGTCTTGCTCGTATATACATACAAAGCGAGATTGTGAATTGCATGGTATGCCGGTATCCATAGTTTACGATCGAGACCCAAGATTCACTTCACGATTTTGGGTTAGTTTGCAAAAAGCTATGGAGCACAGACTTACGATTTAGCTCGGCATATCATCCTCGGGCGGACCAGACGATCGAGAGAGGACTATTCAAACTCTTGAAGATCTATTAAGACTCGTGTTCTTGATTTCAAGGGAGTTGGGACAAGTTCTTACCATTGGTGGAGTTTTCCTACAACAACAGTTATCAAACAAGTATTGGAATGGCTCCATTCGAGCGTTGTATGGAAGAAAGTGTCGTTCTCAAAGGTATCTTTGGGATGAGGTGGGTGAAGCAACGTTGTTGGGACCGGAGTTGAATGCGTATGACTACGGAAAAGATTCAAACGATCAAACAACGTATAAAAAACCTCACAAAATCGACAAAAGAGTTATCTTGATCTTCATCGAAAGGGCGTGGAATTCGATATAGGAGATCATGTGTTGTTAGAAGTTGCTCCATGGAAAGGAGTTACAAGATTTGGAAAAGAGAAAAACTTAACCCTCGATTCATCGGTCCATTTTAATCCTCGATCGAGTAGGAAGCGTGGCCTATAGATTCGCTTTACTGCTTGAATATGTCTCGTGTTCATGCGTTTTTCACATATCTATGTTACGTAAATATGTGAAAGACCGAACCATATTATTGAGTTAGAACCGGGACGAAATAGCGGAAGATTTGGCGTATGAAGAGGTTTACTGTTCAAATTTTGGATAAGAAGGAACATATTCTACGCTCGAGGTTATACCTCAAGTCAAAGTTTTGTGGAGGAACCACGATGTTGAGGAAATGACTTGGGAGTTAGAATCGAAATGAAATCAAGGTATCCTTACCTCTTGACATAACAGTCGTACCCTAATTTCGAGGGCGAAATTTCATAAGAAGGGAGGTTGTAAGACCCCAACTTTTATAAATAAAGATGAATTTTTCTATAAATATTATTTTTGAATATTATGGAATAAATTTGATATAATGTTATAGTTGTGGGTAATATTTATAAATTTTGCAAAGTATGCAAGTTGTTATAAAATATTCGTTTGGTGGGAATATTCTTTTTGTTAGGGAATATTAAATACAATGGCTCAATCATTGGTGGACCCCACAATGAAATTATTGTCGGATTGAAAGCGACAAAAATATTTTATAAAAATGACGGCGGAGGTGTTACCGTTAAAAGCTGTTGAACTACGTTGGTGTAAAAAAATACGATGTCTGGCGTAGTTGCATAGTAGCACTACGGTATTGATTATTGATGCTTACGTGAGAAGTCACTCAATATATGCTTCAATTATTGCTTCGATAATTCTTTGCATCATATCTATTATATTATTGATTCAATTATTGTCACAAAGATCATCATCATATAATATGTTATAGTATAAAATCAATAATTGAGGCGACAAGTTATAAATGATTAATAATTGTTGAAAGATTAAATATGTGTTGATGAAAAATAAAATGATTTGTGGTAAGTTTGATTATTTTATGGGGGCTCATATATCATCATCTAAAAGTCTCTTCGTCGATAGTAATTACCTTCGTCGATAGTAATTACCCTTGTGAATAATATTTACCTTCGTCGATAGTAATTACCTTCATCGATAGTAATTACCCTTGTGAATAGTATTTACCTTCGTCGATAGTAATTACCTTCGTTAATAGTAATTACCCTTGTGAATAGTATTTACCTTCGTCGATAGTATTTACCTTCGTTAATTGTAATTACCTTTACCAGACGTCGAACCACTTGTCGTTTCACATTACGAGCGTCGAACCACTTGTCGTTTCACATTAAAGCGCCAAACCGATTCGTCGAGCCACTTGCTTTTTTTTTTCGGCGGCGGTCTTTAAGCTAGAAATCTTCTATAAATAGAGGCTGAGGCTTCATTATTTTCACTTAATTCATTCAAGCTATAGAGAGAAAGTATAGAGAGAATAGAGAAAGAAGAAGAGTATTTTGTTACTACTTCGCTGCGATATTCAATCTCCTACCAAAAGTAAGGGTGTTATTCTTTCTTATTCATGAAGAGAAGCTGTTGTTATTCCATTGCTTATTATTACATTGGAATAACTTTGTATAAGTGGTTTACCTATACTTGGTGACATTCTTCTATTATTACATTGGAACATCACATGCATGTGTGTTTTACACCGGACTGGTTAAAATCTTTATTATTATTACATTGGAACATCACATGCGTGTGTTTTACAGGACTGGTTAAAATCTTTATTATTCTGTTGGAACATCACATGCGTGTGTTTTACCGGACTGGTTAAAATCTTTATCATTCATTGGAATATCTATCATGTGTTTTACAGGATCGGACCGGTTCCATCTTTATTATTCTGTTGGAACATCACTGTCGGTGTGAATTTCACGACTGGTTCCGTTCTTTATTATTACATTGGAATAACTTTTGCATGCATGTGATCTATCGCATTTGCGTGGTGATTTCTTTTGTTATTCCATTCTTTATTATACCCGGTTGGTTAAAACTTTGACTTCTATACTCCATGAAATTAGTGGAATATCCTTGATATTTGCGTTTCATCCGATATCTTTTAATGAAAATATTCTTCCGATCATTCTTGAATTTTACTCTTCTACAAAACGATATCATGTTGATAATTTGGACGTTAATAATTCTGGATAAAATAATTCTTGAACTTGTTTTATTGAATTCTTATATCATTGTCATCATCCTCATGTTTATATTTTTTAAAGTCATACATGGGCTGTAGTGCATAGATGGACTTGGTATGATTATGACGAGACTATTCGGTATAATCATAGTAGTAATGTTACAAATGATGTGGTAAAAATCCTCGATTGGTAGTAGTGCATTGATGGGCCGATTGTTGGCATGATCATGACCATTAATGAATACACAAATATTCTTGGCCCGTAGTGCATGAATAATTGTGGTCGTGATACTTAAAGAATATCCTTGGGTAGTAGTGCGAGGGGTGATTCGATGATGTGGAATATTTATTAAAGTGAGTCTAAATTTATAAGATGATGAAAAACCTTTTAAAACCTAAAAGATAGTAGACTTTATTTTCTACTTGACTCTTTTAATGGATTACATATTATTAAGCATGATTAAAGCGGTTATCTATTGTATTTTATCGGTTTAACATTGTTGAAGACTAATGATAATTTATTACGCATTATCTTAGTCATAATATTTCTTCTTGGGCTAGTTGAGCTCACCCTTTCTTTCTTTATTCTCTTCGTGAAATGAGAATATATTTTGAGACGAGTCGGGGAAGCAGTGATGGTCACGAAGATAGCATTGGTAGTCCTCACTATTCGTGAAATAGTGTGATAATAATTGTAATGAGGACTCCTTTTTGAGTTTGTATAATATCTAGTAGAGCGATATTTGTATTTAAACTCACGGTTTATGTCAGTATTGTACCACAGCGTTATGTTAGTAAGTTGTATTTAAATTACTGTACCATGTAAGTGGCGACCCAAGATGGGTGATGTATACCTAATTTTGGGGGTGTCACGGTAAATACTATTCCTGAGGGTAATTACTATCGATGGTGAAGGTAATTACTTATTGATTGAAGAGACTCTTAGATGATGATATATGAGCCCCCATAAAATAATCAAACTTACCAAAAATCATTTTTTCATCAACACATATTTAATCTTTCAACAATTATTAATCATTTATAACTTGTCGTCTCAATTATTGATTTAATACTATAACATATTATACAAATGATCTGTGACAATAATTGAATCATTAATATAAGAGATATGATCAAAGAATTATTGTAGTAATAATTGAAAGCATAGGTGAGTGACTTCTCACGTAAGCATCGATAATCAATCTGAGTGTCTTCTTGCAACTACGCCGTATTACTCTACTTTACCACCGGGTAGTTCAAGCAGTTTCAACGGTTTGTCGTTTTCTCAATCCGACAATAATTCTGTTGTGGGGTCCACCAATGATTGAGTCATTGTACGAATATTCCCTAACAAAAAGAATATTCCCCGACTAAACGAATATTTTATAACAACTTGCATACTTTGCAAAATTTAAAAATATTACCCACAACTATAACATTATATCAAATTTATTCCATAATATTCAAAAATAATATTTATAGAAAAAATTCATCTTTATTTATAAAAGCTGGGGTCTTACATGTAGTAACAAAATACTCTTCTTCTTTCTCTCTTATTCTCTACATACTTTCTCTCTCTAAAGCTTGAATGAATTCGTGAAAAATAATGAAGCACTAGGCCTCTATTTATAGAAGATTTCTAGCTTAGCACCTACCATGTGAAAAGGCAAGTGGTTTGATTATTTGGTGATGTGAAAAGAAAAGTGGTTCAACAACTTTTGTAATGTGAAGCGACAAGTGGTTCGGCCTTTGTAATGTGAAGCGACATGTGGTTTTCGCTTTGTAATGTGAAAGCGCAAGTGGTTTGACGTCTGGTAAAAGGTAATTACTATTGACGAAGGTAATTACTATTCACAAGGGTAATTACTATTGACAAAGGTAATTACTATCGTGAAGGTAAATACTATTAATGAAGGTAAATACTATCGACGAAGGTAATTACTATTCACAAAGGTAATTACTATTGACGAAGAGACTCTTAGATGATGACATATGCCCCCCCCATAAAATAATCAAACTTACCACAAATGTCTCATAATGACTCTTTATATATACATTAAGGATTGAATAAATATTACCACAAATCATTTTATTTTTAATCAACACATTTTTAATCTTTCAACAATTATTAATCATTTATAACTTGTCGTCTCAATTAATAATATAACATATTATACGGATGATCTTGTGATAATAATTGAATCAATAATATAAGAGATATGATCAAAGAATTATCAGTAGTAATAATTGAGCATAGGTGAGTGACTTCTCACGTAAAGCATCGATAATCAATACTGTGTGTGTTACTACGCAACCACACGTATTCATCGTACTTTTTACCACCGGGTAGTTCAACAGCTTTAATTTTAACGGTAACACCTCCGTAGATTATTTTTATAAAATATTTTTGTCATTTTCTCAATCAAATAATAATTACATTGTAGGGTCCACCAATGATTGAAATTTGTTGTCACGAATATTCCCTAACAAAAAGAATATTCTCACCAAACGAATATTTTATAACAACTTGCATACTTTGCAAAATTTATAAATATTACCCACAACTATAACATTATATCAAATTTATTCCATAATATTCAAAAATAATATTTATAGAAAATTCATCTTTATTTATAATAAAATTTGAGGGTCTTACAAAGTAGACACGGTATTGCACCAATTATTGATTCTTACGTAAGAAGGCACTACTCAATAATGGTTACGATAATTCTTATTCGATATTTTATTGATTTAATAATTCTTTGCGTTGATATTTTATATTCTTTGTTGTTTGATAATTGTCATTACACACGGTATTTTTCATTATCGAAGCAATAATTCATATTATCTGAATAATATTATTAGATAACATTATTGGCAATGTCTAGAAAGTTACGTCTAATGAGAGGTTTGGTCACCTAATTGCTGGCATGAGTGAGAAATTCTTATTGGAAAGCCCCTCTTTCTCCGGAAGCGCTGGTTATCGATATTGTGATTACGTAATATTATTTGTGAATAATTAATTATTGATTCATATGATGAGAAAAATATTGATTTTATGTGGATATAGATGGAGAAAATTTTAATGTGACAATTGTTGAAAATTGAAATTTTATCTTTTACGATAAAATAATTAATTTAAATATATTATTATATTTTAATAATATAATAATGGTGATATTTTTACAACGAATGTGGGATATATGAGTATCGAGGAGGAAGAGTATTTTTGTTGCAATAAATGTTTAAAACATGTTAAACATGTCGGTGGACCCCATTTATATTTGAAATTTGATTATACTTGTAAAATCGCTTGCTTATATGGATTTTGGTCAATTTATATTTGGAATTCAGAAAAACTTTCTTACGTAAAGTTGTAGAGAATTGAATTTCCTATAAAAATTCGCGAGATTCAAATTTTACGATAAAAGGGCTATTTATTGTGAATTATTGAAGTTAGAAGCTCAAAATAATTGATTTTTGGAAGTTTTAATTATTATTTTAAAAAAAACATTTTTGGCATTTAAGTGGGCTAACATGTGATATTAATCTTTGAAATCAGATCTTCAAAGATGGGCTAAGGAAATTTATAATATATATTAATATTTTATTAAATTTTACTCGCTTTGGTGTTCTAAGCATTTTCCTATAAATAGAAGTCTTGGGTTAGAATTGAAAATCACACGAAGCTGAAGTTTTCTCTCTATATTATCGGCGTATTCTTGTGAGTATTTTGAGTATACTTTGAGTATTGTTAGGCGGTCTGAAGTTCCTTTGACCTTATATACGGTATTCAAATTTAGAAGTCTTAATCTTTCGAGGTAAGGGATGTTATTTTCTTCTCAAATGATATTATTTCTTCAATATCATTATCTTTGAAATATTAGTTGGAATTTTTTATCAAATTTGGAACTTTTTCATGTCGGGTTACTTATTCATGAGTTCTTATTCACGATTCTATTTATTCACGAGTACTATTATTCAAGAAGCGTGATGATGTTTTTGTGAAATTTCTATCTTTTGGTGTTGGAGTTACTACTCACGTATCGACCTTTATTCACGTATCGACCTTTATTCACGAATCTGGTCTTATTCATAGAAAAATGAAATTTCTTCTTTTTGTCCAAAATATCTATTCGGATACTAGCTTTGATTGTATCCATGTTTTGATCATTCTTGAATTTTACTTGATATGATTATTTATGAAGTATTTTTGAACTCGGATTGTTTAAAGTACGAATCCATAATACTTGTTCTTTTGTTTCTTTGGATTCGTTTTCTTTAAAATATTTTTCATCATCCTCTCAGTCTAAATGATAATGTTCTTGAATATCTTTGGCCTTTAGTGCAAAGATGAGCAGTGTTGAGATGAAATGGCCAAGATCGATGAATATCTTTGGCTTTGTAGTGCAAAGATGAATATTTGATTTGAGATGAATATTGATTGATGTTACTGAGGATAAATATTGATGATGGGTATTAAATTCATAGATTATAGTAGATTTCATTCTCTACGTAACTCTTACAATGAATTATTATTTCGATTCTATGAATATTGATTTAAAATTTATTGTCGATTGTATTCTATTAGATTTTTTCCTTGTTGAAGACTAACAATAATTTGTTGTATATTATCTTAGTCATAATATTCTTTCTTTGGGCTAGTTGAGCTCACCCTTTTCCTTTTTGTTCCATTTTTCTTCTCGGGAGGCGAGAATGTAGCGAAAGTCTTAGTCGGGGTATGGAATGAAGGTTCTAGAGAGAGTTGTTTAGTAGTCCTCACCATTTTTGTAAAATAATGTATCAATAATTATGATGGGGATTTATTTGCGTGTGGATATTATACAGATGGCAATATCTCGTATTTAAACTCACGGTTTATATATTGTAATAATAAAGTTGTAGTTATTTACATACCATGTATTTGGCGACTTCGAGAATGGGTTGGTTGGAATGAACCTATTTTGGGGCGTCGCGGTTGGTATCGAGCTTAGGGATATGGTCTCTGGCGGAGATCGGGAAATAGAACTAGGAGGGAGGCGAGTAAATCCTTCATTAGTGTGTGTCCTACCTACCTAAGCTTATTTGTTAGTTGGTCGATATATAGGGATATTATGTGATATATTGATTTCCTTAATTAACCCTTGTTTTATGGCGGTATTTGAGAATGTCGATGAGAATATTAACAATGGAAATGAGACCGTGGAGGCCGCTGTCTCACCAACGAGGAGAGAGCGTCTGACAGTTTGGCAATGTTCCTCCCCATGAACAACACCTGTCGGCGAGATGATGAGCGAGGGATGTTTAGAAGCTTTTTGCGATTCATGCAAAATCGAGACGAGGAGACTTCGTGTTCAAAATACTGAGGAGAAATGATAGCAATTCACGGGTTGTCACAACCAAGCGATTCAAAGAGTTGGGACCACGAATTTAAGGGAAAGCGGATCCGATCGTGGCGGAAACATGGGTCAAACAAATTACCAAGATATTCGATGTCTTGGGATGCGGAGAACGAAGGTTCCATTCGCCACCTTATGTTAAAAGTGGCGAGGTGATTCACTGGTGGGAGTCGTGAAGCGCATCTTCTCGGTACGCAGACTCAAAGATGTGTGGGAGGCGTTTGAAACTATTTAATGACAAATACATTCACGAAAGTGTTCGTCATTATGAAGGAAGTGGAGTTCATCGATTAGAACAAAATAACATAGCGGTGTCTCAACACGAGGCAAAGTTTGCAGAGTTATCCGAGTTTGCACCTCATTTGGTGGAGAATGAGGAGCGTATGACGCGGATGTTTCGAGAGGTTTGAAACCCGACATACGACAATATCTCATTTCTCATAAATTTCTCTCTATTCAAATGTTGTTATGAGGGCTCAATTGTTAGAAGCAAGATAACGAGTATGTTCAGCAGGGACCATAACCGAGGATCGTACCGGAGATAGCGATCAATGAATAATGATAACCGGTGAAGAAAAGCAGATGGACAAAAATGGTAACCACTACGGTGGTAATCATGGCCATAAAAATAGAAGAAATGAGTCGGGAGGAGATTTTAAAAAGAGGAGATTTAACAACGACCATGTGAAAGCAGCGGTCTGAAAAACAACCGGGTTCTAAGGGTGGAGAACGACCACCGGTCGTATCTTTGCTAAATGCGGAAAGAGGGACATATCGGTCAAACCTGTCCCTGACGATTCAAGGTATGCTATAATTGTGGAAAGGAAGGACATATCGCTTCGAGATTATGCGAGAAGCGAAACCTAGTTCAATGGGGACGGTGACTCAAAAGATCATCCCGGAAAAGTCAAAGTCAGCGATTAAGGAAGAAGCGTTTGTTGTGGTGGTCAAAATGCGAGGAACCCAAACGAGGTGATCATGGGTAAGTTTATTTATAAATTCTTGCGAAGTTTATACCTTACTTGATACCCGGTCTTTACCCATTCATTTATCTCTTCGCTTGTGCTCAGCGTTTAAACTTGACTCAGGAGAAATTAGACTTTGACCTATCTGTGGAAACTCAGTTAGGAGAAACTTTCATCACATCCATCGTTTATAAATCTTGTTTGATTCAAGTTGGCACCATTACTTACTGTTGACCTTATCTCTTTAAAGATACTTGCTTTTGATGTGATTTTAGGGATTGATTGGTTAACTACTCATCATGCCAAAATTGATTGTTTTCGTAAGGTTGTTAGTTTTCATATTCTAACCAACTGTTATGCAATTCAAGCAACTAAACCATTAAAATCAATCATCATCATATTTATCATAAAGCTATTCGTTTATTGAAAAGCGAATGTCAAGCTTTCTTAGCCCATGTTATGGATTTGAATAAAGACACGTCAAATTTGAATAATATTCTGTTGTTATTGACTTTTCCGACGTATTTCACGAAGAACTTCCGATTCTACCCCGTAAGCGTGAAGTTGAATTCTTTATTGATCTTGAACTTTGTACAAAGCCCATTTCTAAAACCCCATATCGAATGGCTCTATTGAACTTCAGAGTTAAAGGTCCAACTCTGAGAATTGTTGGACATCGGTTTCATTCATCCTAGTACATCTCCTTGGGGGGTGCTCTGTTTTATTAAGTAAAGAAGAAAGGCGGGAGTATGCGACTTTGTATTGACTATCGGGAATTGAACCATGTCACCATCAAGAATAGGTATTATTCACCTCGTATTGATGACTTGTTTGACCGATTCTGCAAGGGCACAATTCTTTTCAAAAATCGATCTTCGATTCTGGATATCATCGGTGAAGATTAGAGGCGAGGATATTTCAAAGAGCGCCTTGAGAACTTCGGTATGGGCATTATGAATTCTTAGTCGTGTCTTTCGGACTAACTAATGCTCCTGCGACTTTCATGGATATGATGAACCGAGTATTCAAGGAATATTTGGATCGATTCGTTGTTGTTTTTATTGATGACATCCTCATATATTCCAAAAGTCGTGAAGATCATGAGCACCATTTGGAAATTTGGTACTCCAAAGGCTTCGTGAAAACAAACTATATGCCAAATTGAAGAAATGCGAGTTCGGCTTGAGGAAGTAGCATTCCTTGGGCATGTGGTGTCGAAACATGGAGTATCCGTGGACCGTGCGAAGATTGAAGCAATACAAAGTTAGGGAAACCGAAGTCGGTGGCCAAATACGTAGCTTTTGGGCTTAATGGTTATTATCGGAGATTCGTGGAAGGGTTTTTCGAATCGCTACTCGTCTAACTCACTAACTCGGAAGGATACAAAATTCATTTGGAGCGAAGAATGCGAGAAAAGTTTCAAGAGCTTAAGAGGAGACTTATTTGACTTTTTCTAACAATACCATCTGGTTCGGATGGATTTGTTATCTCTGACGATGCTTGAGCAAAGGTTAGGATGTGTTCTCATGCAACATGGGAAAGTCATAGCTTTATGCCTCATGACAACTTAAAGAGTATGAGAGGAATTATCCTACTACGTGATCTAGAGTTAGCGTGATCGTTTTCATGCTTAAAGATATGGAGGCACTATCTATCATATGGGGAGAAAATGGAGATATATTCGGACCATAAAAACCTTAAATATTTCTTCACTCAAAAGAACTCAACATGCGACAGCGACGTTGGCTCGAGCTATTGAAAGACTACGACTACACTATTCAATACCATCCTAGTAAAGCGAACGTGGTAGCTGACGCGTTGAGTAGAAGATCATATGCGGGAATGAGTGCGATGATGTCAAGTATACGTATAGAGCCAACTTTAATAGATAAAGTTAAGGTTGCTCAAGCCACCGACCCGGGGCTGATGCGTATGAAGAAGAAAGTACAAGAAGGAGCTATTAGGGCGAGAATAGATGAAGAAGGAATACTTGAGTCCACTCTAGACTTTGTGTCCCTAACGACTCGATTTGAAGTACAAGATTATGATGGAGGCACTGATACACCATTTGCAATCCATCTGGAAGTACCAAAATGTATCGTGATCTTGACATACATTTTGGTGGAACAATATGAAGAGAGAGATTGCAAAGTTTATCTCAATGTGTTTAACTTGTCAACGTGTAAAGCGGAGCATCTAGTACTAAGGGTCCGTTGCAACCACTTGAGATTCCGAAATGGAAGTGGGAACACATTACCATGGATTTCGTTATGGGTCTTCCTACGGTTTCTCAAGGCATCAATCTTTATTTGGGTTATTGTTGATAGATTAACCAAGTCCGCTCATTTCTTGCGATACGGAGACTTATTCCTTTGAGCGTCTTGCTTAGTATGTACGTGAATGAGATTGTGAGGTTGCATGGCATGCACTGTATCCATAGTTTCGGATCGTGACCCAAGATTCACTTCAAGATTTTGGGTTAGCTTGCAAAAAGCTATGGGCGCGGATTCACGATTGATTCGGCATACCATCCTCAAGCAGACGGACAATCGAGAAAGGACTATTCAAACTTTTGAAGATTTATTAAGACTCAGTGTCCTAGACTTTAAAGGCGGTTGGGATAAGTATTTACCATTGATGGAATTCTCCTACAACAACAGCTTATCGGCAAGTATAGGTGTGGCTCCATTTGAAGCATTATATGGACGAAAGTGTCGCTCTCAAAGTATGTTGGGGACGAGGTGGGTGAAGCAACCTTTGTTGGGACCCGAGTTTAGTACGTATGACTACGGAAAAGATCCAAATGATTCGACAACGTATACAAAGCGGCACAAGATCGACAAAAGAGTTATGCGGATCTTCATCGAAAGGACGTGGAATTTAGTGTAGGGGATCGTGTATTATTCTGAGTTGCTCCATGGAAGGGAGTTACAAGATTTGGGAAGAGAGGAAAGCTCAATCCACGATTTATTGGTCCATTTCAAATTCTTGGCCCGAAGTAGGAAATGTAGCCTATAGACTCGCGTTACCTCTCGAGTATGTCTCGTGTTCATAATGTGTTTCACATATCGTACTTTCGTAAATATGTGAAAGACCCGAACCACGTTATAGAGTTAAACAGGACGAGATAGCCGAAGACTTAACGTATGAGGAGGTACTGTCGCCAAGATCTTGGATAGGAGGAAGGGCATGTCCTACAGCATGAAAGGTCATACCACAAGTTAAAGTTTTTGTGGAGGAATCATGCTTATAGAGAAATGACACAGGAATTGGAAATGGAAATGAAAGCGAGGTATCCTCACCTTTTGAAACATCAGTACGACGTCGATTTCGAGGGACGAAATTTCATAAGGAGGGAGGTTGTAAGACCCCAACTTATTATTAATGAAATTTAATTTTCTATTTATTATTTTGAAATAGTAAGGGTTGATTTGATTAATGTGGATAGTTAGGGTAAAATACGCAAATATTTCAAAATAAGCAAAAAGTGGTTATAAAATATTCATTGTTGTTATTAGGGAATATTCGTTTGGTCGTGGAATATTCTTGTTGTCGGGGAATATTAAATGCGACGGTAGCGATATTTTGTGGGCCCCATAATAGAAAGCGATTGGATGAAGAAAGCGACAAATATAAGTTGTTTAAAAATAACAAAAGCGTAGTTATCAAGTATTATCTTGTTAAAATACTAAATTGGTTAAAACACAAGAAGATGCAGTATTGCACCAATTATTGATTCTTACGTAAGAAGGCACTACTCGATAATGGTTACGTAATTATTGTTCGATATTTTATTGATTTAATAATTGATGCGTTGATATTTTATATTCTTTGTTGTTTCAATAATTGTCATTACACAAGTATTTTTCATTATCGAAGCTAATAATTCATATTATCTGAATAATATTATTAGATAACATTATTGGCAATGTCTAGAAAGTTACATCTAATGAGAGGTTTGGTCACTAATAATTGCGCGGCAAGAAAGAGAAATTCTTATTGGAAAACCCTCTTTCCTGAACCGCACGATCATCGATATTGTGATTACGTAATATTATTTGTGAATAATTAATTATTGATTCATATGATGAGAAAAATATTAATTTTATGTGGATATAGATGGAGAAAATTTTTAATGTGACAATTGTTAAAAATTAAAATTTTATCTTTTACGATAAAATAATTCATTTAAATATATTATTATATTTTAATAATATAATAATGGTGATATTTTTACAACGAATGTGGGATATATGAGTATCTGAGGAGGAAGAGTATTTTTGTTGCAATAAATGTTTAAAACATGTTAAACATGTCGGTGGACCCCATTTATTCGTTGAAATTTGATTATACTTTATAAAATCGTCTCGTTTGTGGATTTTGGTCAATTTACATTTGGAATTGAAAAAACTTTCTTACGTAAAGTTGTAGAGAATTGAATTTCCTATAAAACTTACTTGCGCGATTCAAATTTTACGATAAAATGGCTATTTATTGTGAATTATTGAAGTTAGAAGCTCAAAATAATTGATTTTGGAAGTTTTAATTATTATTTTAAAGAAAAACGTTTTTTGGCATTTAAGTGGGCTAACATGTGATATTAATTCTTTGAAATCAGATCTTCAAAGATGGGCTAAGGAAATTTATAATATATATTAATATTTTATTAAATTTTCGCTTTGGTGTTCTAAAGATTTTCCTATAAATAGGGTCTTGGGTTATAATTGAAAATCACACTTTAAAGCTGAAGTTTTCTCTCTATATTATCGGCGTATTCTTGTGAGTATTTTGAGTATACTTTGAGTATTGTTAGGCGATCTGTAAGTTTCCTTCAAAGACTTATACCCTAGATTCCAAATTAAAAGTACTAATCTTTCGAGGTAAGGGATGTTATTTTCTTCTCAAATGATATTATTTCTTGATATCATTATCTTTGAAATATTGGTTGGAACTTTTATCAAATTTGGAACTTTTTCATGTTGAGTTACTTATTCACGAGTTACTTATTCATTTGCAGAGTACTATTCACGAAGCGTGGTGATGTTTTTGTGAAATTTCTATCTTTTGGTGTTGGAGTTACTACTCACGTATACTAAGACTATTCACGATACTCTGACTATTCACGAATCTTCGTACTATTCAAGAAAAATGAAATTTCTTCTTTTTGTCAAAATATCTATTCGGATACTAGCTTTGATTGTATCCATGTTTTGATCATTCTTGAATTTTACTTGATATGATTATTTATGAAGTATTTTGAACTCCCGGATTGTTTAAAGTGACGAATCCATAATACTTGTTCTTTTGTTTTCTTTGGATTCATTTTCTTTAAAATATTTTTCATCATCCTCGGTCTCTAAATGATAATATTATTGAATATCTTTGGCCTTTAGTGTAAAAGAGAGCAGTGTTGAGATGAACATGGGTGGTGATGAATATCTTTTGGCTCGTAGTGGTCACAAAAGATGAATATTTGATTTGAGATGAATATTGATTGATGTTCTGAGGATAAAATATTGATGATGAATTTGTTAAATTCATAGATTATAGTAGATTTCATTCTCTACGTAACTCTTACAATGAATTATTATTTCATTGCGAATATTGATTTAAAATTTGTCATCGATTGTATTCTATTAGATTTTTTTCCTTGTTGAAGACTAACGATAATTTGTTGTATATTATCTTAGTCATAATATTCTTTCTTTGGGCTAGTTGAGCTCACCTTTTCCTTTTTGTTCCATTTTATTCTCGGGAGGCGAGAATGTATCGAGTCTTAGTGGGGGTATGGAATGAAGGTTCTAGAGAGAGTTGTTTAGTAGTCCTCACCATTTTGTAAAATAATGTATGAATAATTATGATGGGATTTATTTGCGTGTGGATATTGTCAGATGGCAATATCGTATTTAAACTCACGATTTATATGTTGTAATAATAAAGTTGTAGTTATTTTACATCTATGTATTTGGCGATTTCGAGAATGGGTTGGTTGGAATGAACCTATTTTGGGGACGTCACAAGAATCATGACTCAAAACTCAATCAATGATACATTAATTCAATCAAATTCAAAAGAATAGCAAAAAAAATGAGATAAAAGAACCAAAGAAATCGATAACTAGGTTAGTTCTTGGATCACTTGATCGACCACCAAAAATAATCACATCACTCGATTTAACCAAAAACTATATTTTTTGTTTGAACCGAACCAGAGAGCCAATTAATTATGATTGAACTAACAATTTGGTCCGAGTTTGATTACCATACATCAACAAATTGAACTTCTAATATATATATTTTTTATTTTTACCCTCGGTCACAAATTTGGTTAAAAAAATTAATATTTATTAAAAAATATTATTTTTATTCAATTGTTGATGTCAACACGTCAAATAATAACCAAATAATATATGAGTCCCACAAATTTGACCATTTAGCTATCAAAATAGAAAATTTATACATTGATATTAATTAAAATTTTGTACAACGTTAAAAAGCTATTCAAAAATATATAAATAAATTACAGAGTTAGCAAAATTAAAATATGGAATATTAAATAAAATACAATAATAGAACAAATTAAACAACTTAAACATTTTAAATTCAAACTCCTCTTGTTTAATGAGTTTTGTTAAATTAATTTGTTATATAATTACATATTATTCTTTATTTTAATTGATTGACATATATTTTATTCTGTAAACAAAGTTTCTTCCGTGTTTTTTCTCAAGCTAATAGAATTATTAAGATATATATTTTTCTTCTATATTTTTATTTTTTTAATTTGTTTCGATTTTTAGATTTATTTTTATTTTTATAAATTTTTAATATGTGCGTGTAAATAACTAGTTTAAAAATATTTTTGTTAAAAGTAAATTTGTTTAGATTGAATTTGTACTGTTCTAACAAAAATAAGCATTTAAAATTTAGGGTCAATTGCGGTGGGAAAAAAAGTGGAATGACTTATAAGTTAAAATAATTTATAAGTTAGTTTAAGTTGTGACTTATAAATAAAATTATGCGATATCGGTTTGATTTATAAGCCATAAATTAAGTTAAAATAAATTATGAAATTAAAATCAAATGAAAGATTATTAAAATGACGTTAATAAAAGAGGCAAAAGAAATATTATATTTGATCAAATTATCTTATTTTAAAACTCAACTTATAACTAGACAAATAAATTATTCCTTAACAGGACAACAATAACAAATGAGTTTCCCGAACAGTAGCATAAACGAGTTGAATATCAACGAACACCCTAATACTAAGATTCGGTTCAATTCAAAAAAACTGAGTTTGGATTTGACTTGGATTCGATAAAGAATTTATAATTTTGTGTCAAATTCGACCTACTTTCATTTCGTAAATACTCGATTCATTTATAAAGAGTTACTCAAGAGCTTCAAATCGAGTTTCAAATATGAACCATTTCACTTAATCTTTGAACAGAATTGAATACTAAATTGATTATTGAACTAATATTTATATACAAAAGTTTTTTACTTTTATTTATATAAAAAAATTACAAAGAATATAATATAAATTAATTATTAATTCATTAATTTATTCAAATACAATCTTACATAATTTAATAGAATATTTTATAAATTATAAAGATTGATATAAATATTTAACTTGTTAGATGAGACCAATATTCAAATACGATCATAAAAAAATAAAATACTCAAAAACCTAATCTTAACGAACAACACTGACATACTCAAATTCTTTTCGTTTATCATTAACGTTCTGTTTCTGAGTTTTAAAATGGGCAGAAAAGAAAAAAAATGGACGAAAAATTTAAGTTTTCTTTCCAATTCTTATGTTTTTGAGTTTTTTAATAAACGGAAAAGAAAAGAAATGGATAGAAAACTTGGTCACTTTATCTGTCAAAGTTTTCCGTCCAAAATTGGCCTGATTTGAACGAAAAAGAAATTGGAATAAGTAATATTTTTATAATTCCTATATTATCCTCAACTTTTAATATAATAAATTTTAAATTACAACTCATGTCCTCAATTTTAAATTTTTTATTATTTTTTTATTAAAAACTCAAAAACAACACAAAAAAAACTTTAAGTTTCCTATTTTTTTTCTTTTTCTGTTTTAATTTAAATTTTGTATTCTTTTATATTATGTTCAAAACTCAGAAACAAAGACTGTGTAAACAAAAAAAACGAGATTCCATTCGACTCGAATAACTTCAAATTCGAATTTTGGATTTACACCCCCAGGATATTAACCCTATTAAAAAGGGAAAGGGAAATGATAACAGAAAGCTTATGCATTAGCGCGAATATAATTGTGTGCAAATACATATTTTTGAAATCCCCTCCCTCAATTTCTTTCCAATTCTAAATCTCGTCTCCTTAATACTTATTCATGATTTGGGATGGAAATGAGCTGAAATCAGGGAAAATGAGAAGGAAATGCAGGGTTTGGTGGCCATCTCATCTTTCTTCAAATCCGCGCCAGTCCACCTTCTTGTTTGGCTGGTTCTTGCCATACTCCTCGGATTTGCTCGATATTGTTGTTGCTTTTGGATGTACTGAGCCTTCTATTTCATCTGTTCAATCCGGCCTTCAGGTATAAACTATATACTCAATTTTCAATTTCTCAAGGCCTGACCTGGTTTTTCTGATAATATGTTACTGAAATGTCAAGTCTAAATTTCCCTGTGCAGTTGAATTCTTATTGCATATATTTCTGTAATATCAACTGTATATTATATGTTTTTTTCATCCAAAGTTTATCTCTCAATGACTTGTTTGATGTACAAGTAGTAGTGCTTACTAGAATACTAGTTACATGAATTTCATTTTTTTGGTGATATTAATTATACGATGAACTAATCTAATAAGTTTGCAGTAATCCCATGGAGGTCATTAATGTACATTAAAGGCTGTCTGAATATTTCTTAAGATATTAGGGTCCTGACCCTTTTATGTAAAAGAGGAAGGTTTATGTATACTTGTTGTGGATATACAAAGGTCAAGTTTCTATTTATTTTGGTGATGATACTGTAATATATTTTTCAGTCTTTATAGCGATGATACCATAATTATTTTATGATCAATTTTTTTTTTCCGGTGAGTTAATACTTACAGTGGATTTGGGTGGATTACGATATTCATCAAATGATTGCAAATTCTGTAACATGAAAATCATCCTCTAAACAACTTGTTTGCTATAAATTATTGTTATAAGCTGCACTAAAATAGTAGAAAACCAACTTATTTTAAACTATAACCTATAAGCTGGCATAATTAAGCTGTACCAAACAGGTGCTTAATCAAGTTTACAAGTATGTCATTTTTGTTTGGCTTACATGATGTTTATTTGTTGTTTGAATCATTTGCATGAATTTTAAACAAGTATGATTGAGTATGCTTTTTCTGTACAAGCTTAGGAAGACAATTATTTTCTTATTGAAATTATATAAGAATGATCGCTCCTGCTTTAAGTAAAATGTTAGCTCGGTGCAGAATACTGTTGTTTCAGTTTGTAGGTAAGTTTTTGATGTTTTCTCATTCTAGTCAACTCTATGGCTTTATGAAACAAATATTGAAATCCGGTCAATTAGTGAGAAGTAGTCCCTCCATCCCAATTTTATAGATTCTCTTCGCTTCGCATATAATGTAGGATGGATTATATAATTCAACTTTCCATTACACACACCAAATAATTGTCAATATTTGAAATGTGGTCCACAATACAAAGTTTGAAGCACTCATTTTTCATTTTTTAACATAAGGTTAGTATAGTGAAGCAAGGTTTGAAATAGCGCCTTGTAGCGAGGCGGGAGAAGGATGGTGCGAGGCGGGCGCCTTTTCTGGAATAGGTGAGACTTGGGCCTTTTCGGCTGAGGCTTAAGCCTCGTGGCGTCGTGCCTCAAGCCGTCGCGAGGCGTGCGCCTCAATTTGACTTAAAAAAACCCTAAATAACAGATTTGATTTAATATTCATTTGGGCTTACCGAGATTTGGCTGATCGACTGCTCTCCTCTCATCCTCTGCGCGACTTCGTCTCTCCTCTTCGTGACTTCGCCTCTCCTCTTCGCGACTTGAACAGGTATCTTCGCCTCTTCGCGACTTTCTTCTCTTCTCCTCTTCGCGACCCTGAGTGGCGTCTCCTCTTTCTTCTCCTCTACGCGATCGACTGTTTTCTTCTCCTCTTGGCTGATCGACTGTTTTCTTTTTCTTTATCTTATTCGGTTTTCTTTAATTTCTGTTAAGGTTTTTTAGTTTCTGTTAAAAAATTTTAATTTCTGTTAAAAAAATTAAATTTCTGTTAAAAAAAATTTAATTTCTGTTAAATTTTTTTTAATTTCTGTTAAGGTTTTTAAATCTGTTAAATTTTTTTAATTTCTGTTGAGGTTTTTTAAGTTCTGTTAAATTTTTTTAATTCCTATTATGGTTTTTTAAGTTCTGTTATATATTAAGTATTAACAAAATAACATATATGATATATTAACAAAGTATTAACAAAATAACATATATGATTCCATGGAGGATCCTCTTAGTGATGATAGTGATGATGATGGGGATGATCTAGGATTTGATCCATTATTCAAGCCGCTAGATACAAATGATACATTACTTACATAGTGATGGATGATCACTATATAAGTACTTGATGATATTATGTTGTTTTGATGTTTTGTAATGATACATTACTGTGATGTTGGTTATTTATGTCTTCTATGACCTTAATTGTAATGATGAATTATTTTATGGTTTTATTAGTATTTTTTCATAATCTTTTGGGGACTTTTAGGTCTTTAAATCAAGGCTTCCGCCTCGCTCCGCCTCGAGGCTTACGCCTCGCATAGCCCAGAGAAAAACGCCTCGTACCGATTTTAGCTTTTTCGAACATTGTAGTGAAGTTGATTGTTTTTTTCCTCTAAAGATTCTATACTATTACATTTCAATCCTAGAGGCCTAGGTCCCACCTGGGGTGGGGGGTATGATGGCAACTGGGGTAGATACCCAGGGAAAACTTTTCTTTGTTATAACTTATAAGATCTTGTATTGACTTTGCTGATGGGTAGACTCGAATATGTGACTATGCACAGTAAAGAGAGAGTCATGCTTCTAGGTTATCAGCTTTGGTTTATAGTCAAGTTGATTAACACATTGCTATATGGAATGTGTTTATTTTATTTCAGGCGTCTTAAATAGAATGAGGCGACTTAAATTGGGACAGAAGTAATTTAAAATTTGTTGTAGTAATAATTTTTCATCTCAACCAGGAAATCCTTCATCAGACAAATGGAAAGATGCCAATGATGCTACAAGACAAATGTATGTTCTCTATGATTGGTTACTGTCAAGCAGAGAGCAACGGTAAATTGTTAAAACCTGGAGTCAAAAAGAATAATGAAACTAACTCTATGCTTCGTCATGCATATATGAGAAGAGGCCAAAAGAGGTTAAAGAATACGTTTGAAAGCCAGTATTGTGGGTGCCATAAAATTGATGGCCTATTAGCACATAATAAATGGGATTATATTGGAAAAATAATTTGGATCCAGCTCGTATACGATTCTTCTGAATATATTGGTAGAAGAATTTTGTGGATTCCCAAATTGCATCACATACATTGGGACAGTCAAACAGTGCCTGATCTTGATCACCACGTATGTAAGTCATGATTACCTTTTACTACATGCATATGTTTCAGTATACATGTATATGAATGTGTATTTGTATCCCTTGGTGGTTAATCTATTATTTTGTTGTTTCAATGAATGAAGGTAATAATTTATGAAACTCCTAGATATGGTGGTCACCATTTTTCATTGGGATTTTATAGTTCTGAGCAAGTGAAAAATAATATTAATAAACCCATGTGGGTGGAAGATCTTTACAAAAAGCAGACACTCCCTGACTTGGTAATATTTCTCGGTAGATTATTGTGTATATGTGTTGTTTGCCAAATGTTAATTTTTGACCTGATTCATTGAATACAGGATATAGTCATCTTAGCAATTAATAGTGCTGCCGCTGCCAAATTATTCAGTGAAGAACTTATTTGTCCCAAAGGATCCACTTTTTCTTTCCGCGTATTGTGCATGTAAGTTATCTTTGCTTCTGTAATTTCCCTCATCAGCATTTTTTCTTCTCTATGAATGCTTTGATGGTATGTGTCGCGTTTTCTTTTTCAGGATCTTTACCTTCATATGGAAACTATTGGCCATCTGTGTGGCTTCATTTTCTACTTCATTTTATATCATTCTTCAATTTGCCCGAGCCCTGCTAAGTTTTGGATCACAATCATGTATATATATCATATCAGCAAAGTTATTCAGCCATACATTTAAGAATATCCGGTTTCGCTGTTGTCAAATTTTGTACTGGCCAATCTTCCTTCAAAATAACAGTCTCAGGTAATAAGGTATCTATATATGGAAGCATCTGCATTACTTGAAAGATCAGATAAGCTTATATCTCATTCATGATACTTTATTCTGATGAAATTTAGACAACATATGCTCTACGATTTTGGAGCGCTGAAAATGTCAACCACTTTTTGTTAGTTGTATGAGATTCATGGTTGGGTTTGGGTGTTGGTGACTAGTTCAACCCAAGTACATGCTTATACAAGACTGCACTAGCCATGAGGCATAAAAAATGTTGCTCATCAAGAGCAAAGATTTCCAAACAAATGTTTCAGCTTGTTTACTGGGAATCCCATATTCCCAAAGACAGCTA